>JAMPIV010019856.1:0-552388 GCA_024509875.1 Oreohelix idahoensis
CTCCAGTCTCTTTTCTAATTATAATGTTAGTTGAGCGATCAGGTGCCGAAACATGCACCTTATCTTCGTAATATGCTGTAGGAATCTTCCTGCACTTCGCTGAACGACAACCTTCAGCTCCCACTTCTTCAAGAATGATGGTGGTTTACAGTTGTCTCCGAAAAAGGCAAGACTGTGGCAATGAATTTATCGGAGGCCCACTGTAGTCTGGCACCAGTTATTGACAGCAACCAAAACCCTCTGAAATCAGAAGGATATGCCTCCTTCGTAATCTAACAGCCTACACTAATATTCAAACAACCAGTACAGGCACTTTACAAAAAACAAACATTTGCAAGATCAGCTCTTTACGACAATCCCTTTCACCAGTTTCTTTTGATGTGACCATGTATACCAGTATTCCTCTCCCCTAATAGATTTACAAACGCCTCTGCAATTCCAGCAATAATCTGTTGTCCATACAATAGAATAGATATTATGCTCCTGATGATAATCCTATCTTTTGTCAACAAGTCCTAAGGTACACGAATATACAATTTATATGGGACTAGTTGGCTTGGTTCAGAAGTCCACAGTGTTTTTTTTCTATGTTAGTGTTTTTATTTTTTGTCTACTACCCGTTCAGTTCTTTTCCATGTGCTGTCTTCTCTATTTACGTGATAATTACGTTCTTTAAAATAAGAGTGATAAAGACCTCCTTTTTTCCAGTTAATGATGTCCACCAAATGATAAATATAAGTGGATGGAAGCAGACATCATCATCATCAGTTGATAAACTCTTAATACAAGACCCTTGCCCTGAGCAAGAGACATGCTGAGAAATCTGAAGCTCGCTCGAACATCACCAGAGTTAAATACTGTGTTGTTGTGTTGCTCGTGGTTCGAGTATGGAATGTCAACTTGACCTACGCAGTGGTGTGTAGACATAGATGGAGTGTATAATGTGCGAATGATAGGAAGAGTTCGTGGTGTTGACAAATGTTCTTTTCTCACACTCATGTATGGCTGGAAGTCATCGACACCAACGACTGTGTACCTTTACTAAAGTTTAATTGGACGTACACACTCGACAGCACAGATAGTGACAAATCACAGGTTGGCATAATACATCATGGTACAGTGGATAAATGGTCTTGCAATGTTATGTTACATGGGCACTCATGTAGAATAATAGTATAATGGACTGTCAGTAGCCAAGCACTCAGTATTGCCCATATATATAGATCATCTGACTTCACTGACTGAGCACGTCAGCTTATAAATAATATTCCAGATGGCTTCTAGACCTAACCTCGTCTAGCGAAGATTCTTTAACATAATGTTCAGCACAGTTTTTTCATATAATAATATTGAACCGCTAGCAATGGGTTCTCATGTGTAGCAGTGATCTCTGGACTAATCAAGCGATAATACGGGCATCCCTTTTCTCTTCTTGAAAGTCACTACATGTTTGGTTCCAAGATGGCTTCTCTCGTGAGCTGTCACTCACGTTTGGATACAGATAATGAATCTGTCTTAAAGTTAGTCATTCATTAAACATTTCATTGCTCTGTAGATTTTATCATGAACAATTGACTGCATTCTACAGGATATAGTGCTGCTAGGAATCGAAGTCGTTTTCATCGAGTCAAATATATTCTCTCAGACATACAAATCGTACCTATCGAAAATGGTGGCTTTGTACGAGAGTTCAAAAGAGTATCTTTTATTACCTTGGTATCAGAAATATGATTCTGCCATTCCTTGGCAATAAGAATAAACACTGGGGTAAAGCATACACGATAGGTCTAGACGACTATCACTTTCCCCACAAATACTGAGATCACTTTTTCCGGCGACAAGCCGACATAGAAAAAACACAGTCCCATCAGGACGAAGCCAAATCACACCTCTCTCGCGACACATCCGCCGAACAGCCTTTGACCTCTCTAGAGACAACAGAACATATAGTTCGACTTAGATATGTAAAGATATACAGATATAAGACAGACTCGTCCTACTCAGACAAACAATACACATAAATTCAGGCCATAGATATTCTGAAGCAAGAACAATCTATTACTACCCAAATAAAGAATAAATCGCAGTAAAACTGGATTCATCCGCGGAGTTCGATCGAAAGAGACGGCACAACTTTCAAGGGAAGTAACTCAATAATGACTTTCCCTTAAGCACTAAAAAATATCTATTTTGTTTACAAAATATTTGCGAACATAACAAGTATACCAATGTATAATATTGTAAGATATCAAAGACTGCACGTAACAAAGAGCTAAGATTGTTTTTGTGACACGAGTTGTCTGCATGTTCTAACTTTTTCCTCGTATTTTGGGGAAACCCCTAAGGCAAGGCTTGCCCCTGTATTGGTATTGGCTTTTAGTTTAAAATCAATGCGAAACGAATTAGCATTTCATCTTTCCTTGCTCCTCCTTGTTCCACAATGCATTTGTAGACACATATTTTCTTAGAACTAGGAAAAGTGATTATGTCAAGGACGAATTTGAAAAATGTGGGTACCGTTTTGTTCGGCTATTCGTTAGCAAATAATCTGAAGGCGTAGGCGATACCAACAGTTCTAGTAGAAAATTCTTTTATAATTTCTTATTTTGCCTTTATGCCCCATATTGTTATATATTAATTTAGATATTGTATTTAGAAATTCACTACACATGTCCCCCTTTAGAACAGACGATCATATGTCAGTTCCTATTTCTTAATACACATAGATAAATTTACTATCTATGCCTGGTGACTGCTTTGATGTTCGTCGTACGGATGTCTGCTTAAAAAATCAGCTCCCACATTAGTTTTTTCCGGAAATGTACTCTATGGTAAACTGGAATGGCTGTAAGAGCAAAGACCAGCGCAATAACCTAGCATTTTCATCCCTTGCTTGTGACAGACACACGAGTGGTTTATGATCTGTCTGTATCCTAAATGATTGTCCATAGAGATAAATCTGGAACTTTTGTATACCCCAGTTGACAGCGAGACATTCTTTTTCACTTGTTGAATATTTTTGTTCTGCTGTATTCAACTTACGGCTAGCATAAGCAACTGGGGTTAATTCCCCATCAAGTGAATTTGACCGTTGTAATAGAGCTGCACCCAAACCGATATTACTCGCATCCGTTCTCAGAATGAATTCTTGACTTAAGTCAGGTAATTTCAAAATAGGCCTGCTTGTGAGCTTTTCTTTCAATTCTTGGTATGCTAATTCACATTGCGCTGTCCAAATAATTCTATCAGGATTTCCTTTGCGTGTTAAATCAGTCAAGGGAGCACATATGGAGTTAAAGTTTTTTATATACTTTTGGTAAAAACCACATAATGAGACAAAAGATCGCACATCTTTTTTTGTTAGTGGTCTTGGTGCTTTTTTTAACTTCTCCAGGTTCTTGGGGTCAGGGGTCATGTTTCCCTGATGTACTGTGTGGCCCAAGAATTCCAGTTCTTTACATCCAACACAGCAATTTTTCATTAAAATCCATCCGAAGTATTCTTTTCCAATAACTTTCAATCCTCGAAAACACACTCGGTGCATTTTTCAGCCCGAATGGGTCCTTCGAGGTGCTACAGGCTAAACAGGGTTTGACCTCCGGCTTTACTGGAATCTGATAGTAGCCTTTGCTCAGATCCACTTTAGACCAAATATTTAGCTCTTATTCAGCCTGGCAAACAGCTGATTTGTATCAGGTATGGATCCACCTGACCTTCTGTGACAGCATTCAGTTTCCTCTAATCTATACACAGCCTGTGTTCTCCAGTGGTTTTTCTTAACAGAACCACACTAGAACTGTAGAGAGACTCACTGTGCCACATAATCCCTTCACTCAACAGACAATCTATCTCCTCCCTTAAAGCTTTTTCCTTAACGAACGGAATCGAATAGGCTTTCATACAGATTGGTGTTGGGTCTATGTGTTTCATAATCAATTACTCCAATAAATTTGTATGCCCGGACGGTCCGTTAACACATCTGTATGATTATTCAAACTGTTGAACCCTCTCCCTCTGAATTTCCGAGTTTTAAGTGTGGGCTGATTTTTACCTGATGCAGCGGTTTCAACAGGGATGTAAAGGATATTCATGAGAAGTGAGTGGTTTCCTTTTTCTTCTCCATTTGCAACACTGTGGACAAGGTCAGTAGGTGTGTGTCTCTTCCTGGTTTTCTCTGTCCAGATATTTCTCCAGGAGATTCACATGATAGATTTTCTCTTTCCCTTTCTTATCTATCTTATAATTTGTTCTAGACACCTTCTCTAGAACTGTATATGGATCTTTCCATCCAATTTGCAATTTATTCTGGCTGCCGGCAGTAGAAGGATGCACCTTCTCTCACCCCACAGATAATTCTCGATCCTTCGCTTTCCTTATTGTAATAGGCACCATGCTTTTTCCTGGGTTGTCTCAAATTTTCATTGGCAAAGTTTCCAGCCTAGTTTTAAGACGATGTGGTCAGCTCGTTCACATATTGATATGATGAGGTAATATTTTCTCCTGCCTTTTCATCGGTCCAGGCCCTCAACACGGTTACTTATGGACTTTTAATTTTTCTGACATAGTTTTCATAATATTGGAAGCCTTGTTTTGAGGACATTTCTTCCTCTTGTCATCATATAAGAATCTTCCACTACCAATTTTTTTCTTGGGGTTTTTCTTCCCACTTTAAATTCCTTGTGAGAGATCTTCTCTCTCTTTTATCTTCCTCCAGTTTTACATAAGTCCGACTGAAGGGATTTTCGGTTATTCTGGGGTTAAGACATCTCTTTGTACTCGCTGCATAGTGGCCATTGTAAAACATCCAAGTGAAGACTGTCTGTGAAAAGGGGCTCCCCATTCACTTTGTCCACTTTATTAATTTTATTTTTCTTTCCATTGTCAGGCCTAAGTTTGCCCCGTGGCGTGTCTAGGTCCTGATCAATTTCCCACTTGTGGGTGTTCCCTCATGTAGTATGCCATATCTTTCTACAAAATTCTCAATGTCAAACATTTCATCTGGCCAATAATAATTTTGAGCCACCTTTTGGATGATGGTACCTATTTTCTCATGGTCCCCATCTTTTCCAACATGTAGGCTCCTTATCACATCTGCCCTATATGCCTTTGGAAGAACCCTAAAACTGTCGTGACCAGTGGATCCAGTTCCAGCCTTCCTGTAAATCAATTTGTTTTTCATATAGAAATCTCCTTTGCCTGGAGGTGTATGACATTTGGGCAATTTCTTAAAACAAGGCTTGAGGGTCTTATCCCCAGCCTGCGCCATCCTCATCTCATCTAGAGGGGTATTTATCAGATTATCCTCCTCCTGTTTAGACTGTGATCTGGTCTGAAGCGTGGCCATGTACACATGTCTCTTTTTACACATTTCTGTGTTATGGTTGTCCATCCGACAATGTTTACAATACTTCTTTCCTTGGTTAAAGGGTTTTCTGTCATTATATTTCCTTTCATTGAATTGTGAGGGTTTATTATTATAGTCATTGCGTGGCCTATCAAACTGGTGCTTACCTTTGTTCTGGTCTCTATGGTCAAACTCATTAAAGTTTTGAGGTGCCTTAAAATTGTCTACCTGTTTCTTTTTATTTCCAACTACCTCTGCTTGGGCTGCCTGATACCTCTCAGCGACATTGAGTAACTCACCCAGCCTCTCTGCACCTTGTTCCGTGAGAAACTTTCTCAGGTCTGGAGCCATGGACTCTCTTAATTGCTCAATAAGGATCATTTCCTTAAGATCTTGGGTTTTCCCCAGAGCAGTCCATTTCTCCAAGCAGGTCTCTAACCGTGCAGAGAACTGGTGATAAGTCTCACCCGACAGTAGTTTGGCATTCCTAAATTTTTTTCTATAAAATTCCCCATTCTTTTCATATCTTAACAAAAGAGCCTGCTTTAGCATGTCATAATTGTCCTGATCATCCCTGCTCATCTTGGCAAAAACTTCATAAGCTGTACCACGAAGCCCTTGTGATAACTTTAGGCTCCACCTTTCTCTCTCTAAACCATACGTGGTAGCCAAAAGTTCATATCTATTTAGGTAACTTTCTATGTCATCGTCTTTCTCAACAAAATGGTCTAAATGAAAACTCATAGCTGAGGTTGAGGCTCCCTGACTAACAGTAGCATCTGAGGTAAAGGAACTGGCACCATTTTCAGGAGCATGGCCTTGAAATTCTAACTCCCTTAGTCGTAACTCATGTTCCCTTTGTAATCTCTTCTCCTCCTTTTCTGCTTCCCTTTCTGCAGCTAATCTCTTTTCTTCTCTTTCTGCAGCTAGTCTCTTTTCTTCTCTTTCTGCAGCTAGTCTCTTTTCCTCAGCTTCTCTGTCTGCAGCCTGTTTCCTTTCCTCTGCCTCCAACTTTTTTGCTTCAGCCTCAATCTGCAGCCTCTTAATTTCTTTATCTGCCTCTAACTTTCTTTCTGCTTCAAATTTTCTTTCTTCACGTTCAATAAATTTGTCACATTCAGTTGTGACATAAGCAATCATAATTTGCCCCTCCATTCCCAGTTCTTTAGCAGCCTGCACAGCAGCAGATCGAAACTTTGCCAGGTCGTGGTGGGTTTGATGTTAATACAGTTTGTTGTTAAGAAATCTTAGTGTACTGAATGAGGTCTGCTGTGAAGGTCCCTGAATATAATAAATATTAGAGTAAATTTCCAGGGTACCTTTCGACTACCATCACTATGATCTCATTCAGACTTATTCTAGATAGAATGTAAGATGACTACGTTTGGTGTCTAGGGTTATGAAATGTTACTGTAAGGTTGCATTAACCACCTAAACATATAAACAATTACACAATTATTTTATTATCTAATACAACACAACAGTACCACGACAATCACATACAAACTACACTTTAAAAGACTATCTTTAGTAAGTCAGTGGTTGAAAGTTAAGGTTTTTCAATTTATTGTCCTGAATCTAATTTATTTGGAATCAGGACTGACAATCAAAGTGAAATCATAGAAATTAATTACATCAATCAATTTATACAATGGATCTTCTGTCCATAATACATATATTATTATATAACTTTAACTGAGGTGACTTCTAGTATACACTGGTTGATTGTTTATTATCATCATCTCTGCATGTTGTTTGTAAGTTTTTTATGGACACTGATGGAATGTTTATATCACTATTCCCAGTCTCTTTTCTAATATAATGTTAGTTGAGCGATCAGGTGCCGAAACATGCACCTATCTTCGTAATATGCTGTAGGAATCTTCCTGCACTTCGCTGAACGACAACCATCCGCTCCCACTTCTTCAAGAATGATGGTGGTTTACAGTTGTCTCCGAAAAAGGCAAGACTGTGGCATGAATATATCGGCCCACTGTAGTCTGGCACCAGTTATTGACAGCAACCAAAACCCTCTGAAATCAGAAGGATATGCCTCCTTCGTAATCAACAGCCTACACTAATATTCAACAACCAGTACAGGCACATTACAAACAAACATGCAAGATCAGCTCTTTACGACAATCCCTTTCACCAGTTTCTTTTGATGTGACCATGTATACCAGTATTCCTCTCCCCTAATAGTTACAACGCCTCTGCAATTCCAGCAATAATCTGTTGTCCATACAATAGAATAGATATTATGCTCCTGATGATAATCCTATATAATTTAGTTGGTCTACACCTCTCTGATAGTCTTTCATATGCTGGATCAATCTCTAGACTCTGTTTTGAGTCTGCCATAGACTCACTTACTTACAGTCGTATGTTAGTATTTCACATTCAAATTTTATTTTAAATAAAATGTTAAGAAAATCAATCTTACCACAGATGTAAGGAAATAACACAAGTTAAACGATGACTAGGCAATATGGCACATTTTCGATCTGCCCTATGTCCAGGCTTTTCCTATGTTAGAAAACTTCTCCGCCTGGTCTCATCGATCTTGCTTTACACAAAATTTATTTGAAATGGCAGTGAACAGTCCCCGTTTCATACCGATATCTACTGCTTTGTCCAATGGGACCATGTTTACCTTTATTTTGAATTTATCGTTTCAAATAACAACTCTCAATATGTTTCAAGGCAAATATATTTTTAGTTTTAGGTCAACCAATCATACTTCGCCTTCCTTCAAAATCCTACCAATCAGGTATCCCGTACCTTTTAACCTCATTTACCCAAAGTCGTTTTTTCAAAACATGCCATAAAAAATTATAAGCAGGCATGATCTTTACTTGACAGTCTGGTCGGGTCCACTATAGTATTATGGTTATAATTAGTTAATTAATGGACTATTTGCATAACTGTTTCCATATTCTTTGTCAACAAGTCCTAAGGTACACGAATATACAATTTATATGGGACTAGTTGGCTTGGTTCAGAAGTCCACAGTGTTTTTTTTCTATGTTAGTGTTTTTATTTTTTGTCTACTACCCGTTCAGTTCTTTTCCATGTGCTGTCTTCTCTATTTACGTGATAATTGGCTATTCGTTAGCAAATAATCTGAAGGCGTAGGCGATACCAACAGTTCTAGTAGAAAATTCTTTTATACTTTCTTATTTTGCCTTTATGCCCCATATTGTTATATATTAATTTAGATATTGTATTTAGAAATTCACTACACCCAACTTTATATTTAACGGTGGTAAATGATGCTGTCTTTGTTAACTAATGGCTCGTGTATTACATTTTTATGCCCGAGCTGCATACGATCCCTGATAGGCCACACCTTTCTTGCATAATGTTCCTGTCTGTTGCGACTGTCCCATTCACATAGGAAGCAACAAAATTTAGTATACCCAGTCTGCATGCTCGTGAGAATTGCAATGACCTTTAGGTCTCCACAAATCCGCCATTGGTAGTCATTGTACTTTATTTTTGCCAAAAGTATAGCCATATTGTCATAAGTTTCTTTCATATGAACAGAGTAGGCGACTGGAATTGATGAAAATAAATTTCCGTTATGCAATAACACGGCTTTTAGACTAGTCTTGGAAGAATCGATGAAAAGACGACATTCGTTGACTATGTGCTCATGACCGAGGTGCACCATTAGATCGTTTACATCTTTGCAATAGCAAATGTCATCATCCATCTCAAAGTATTGAACAAGTTCTCTGTGTCTATGACGAAATTTAGATATCGGAGTATTGGGCGCTAAAAGATTCCATTCTTTGAGTCGCAAACCGAGTAATTCCGCTTGTAATTTTGGTAAGAGCGAGATCACGTATTAGATCTGAAAGTTCTGAATGGTTAATTAAGTGAACACCATCATTCACCGGTATATAATCCGAGTCAGAATTGGTTTCTAAAGCAGGTAAACTATCACTTTCTGATGGTTCATTCACGTCCAACGGATATTGTTCTGGTGGAACTGGGATCGGACACGTGATTGGATCATGAGGCACTGGTTTCGAAACCAATTCAATATTTGGATAAAACACAGACTTTCTTGTTTTAAAAGTGAAACCATGGATATTTGTCAAATAGAAGTAACAATCAGTAGCGTGATTTGTCGGTTCACGCCATATTACTGGCACTCCAAAAGGCATCGACTTATGCTTCGGTGATTTTCGTAACCAACCTGCCAATGTATTTGAACAAGTCGAACAAACTGCATTTGGCTTCCAAGATTTATTTGCATCATCAACTTTCGAATCGAAATAAAGTTCATATGCTTTCTTTAGTAATGGTGTAAAGATGTTCTGGTGAACTCGATCGGTAAAATATCCGCACACGTAACAGAACAGATCAGCCGAATCTCTACAACTTCTAGAAGCCATATTTCGCTCAGAATTATTTCAAAATACAGTAACTATTTGAAAAATAGCGTAACATATGTCATGCATCTTTTAGCAGTATAAAAAGTAGAATTATTTTGCATTTTATTAATTTTTAATACGTTATATAGTAAAAATGAAACGGAGCAAATAACGGTTTCCCAAAAATATATTTATTCACAAATATCTTAAGAACCCTATGTGATAGAGATAAGCGGATTTCAGATTTAAAATCAGCGCAAGAAACTGACCTAAGAACACTTATTCTTATATAAGAAAGAAAAATGTTGTTTGTCAGTGTTATCTACACTGTTGATCTAGGCTTGTCCTGTGGCTTTTCTGCTATTCCGAAACGTGCTGAGTTGAAGTCATGAGCTCCAGTTTCTCCAGCTTGTCTTGCACTTAGAGATTCGTCACATATGGTCCCAAGCTAGGAGTAAGAAGTGCGTGGCATACTGTGCATTCCCCTCCATCCAAAGGGGCTCTCCAACTATGCCGAGCTAAAATATTGTACTCTGGTTCTGGGCTCTCCCAAGGAATTGTCACGTCCTGCACAGAACCACTTCTCAGCTCCCTCTGCCTATCACTGGATCCATAGTGAGATCCTTCTGCATGCAGTCAATCAAGTCAAAGAATCACGTCTCGGACTCAGATGACTTCTCCAAGCTTAGTGTTCAATGCTGGGTTCTCAACAAGTTTCACCACACGGGGAATGCCTGGAAGTGTGTTGATGATTTGAAGAGTCAATGAGGATGTAATTAGCCTCACAGACATAGGTTCACTTCCATGTACGTATATTGTAGCATTGTGCACAGCTGGTGGTCATATAAGGATGACTGCAGATATGCCTCCATGTATACTTGCGGATATAAGAAACAAATTATAAAAGAATATTCACGTTTTTCTGGATGTAAATTGCTGCAGGATATAGTACCAAATCCCATGTTCTTTGAAGTACCGGCTGCTGTGGCTTCATTTTCTCCCGTTTTCTTCAGATTCTCTGTGGCATCATCGTCCTTCTCTTCACCTGTGGGTTCTAATTCTGAGCATTTCTATTTAAACTGGTTGGTTGTTTCACGAGGATATGGCTGACCCATCACCACTTCTTTCTGTCTCTCTGTTATAGGGTTTCTTAACTTGTGGTCCACGCACCCTTTGGGGGACATTGAATGAATTCTGGGGTTCCATATACATACCCTTACTTGCTTACTTAGTCGTCCCTGTTCTACCCTGGGGAGTAGACGTTTGCCAGAGAGAGCGTCATACTATCCTATCGGCTGTCTACGGCCTGGCGTGGTTTAAATGTAGTCCTCTGTCATTCAGAGATTGTCTAATGTTGTCTTCCCAACAGACTCTGGATCGTCCTGGAGGTCTGGATTCCTGGCTCTTCGTTTCCCATACTTTTCGTGGTAGCCTATCTTTTCACATTCTGCAAACTTGATCAGACTATCAAAGCTGGGACTGTTCTACGTGGTTCTACAGGGGCTGGGTTTTGAGGCCTTGCCGTTTCGTCTTGTTGCAGACCATGTCTCGTCTTGTTACATCAACCACCTTCCTCGGCTACCTCATTTCTGAGGTTTGGAGCTCGCTTTTGTGGGTTGTAGTCATTTCCCATGACTCTCATCTATATGTCAAGAATGTGTCTGTTTATTCATATTCAAGTGTCCAACGACACATACATTTATCAAGTGGCTATACCACACTTAGAAGGCTTAACATAATCTATCGGCCAATTTATCCAAAGTGTCACTCGACACATATATTTATAAACACTACGAAGTGGTTATACCACACTTTGAAGGCTTACAATAATCTATCGGCTTTAAGCCTAAACACATAGCGATCTATAAACAGGTAAGTGGCCATGCCCCATTTACGAAGATTATGTCCATAAGGCTTTAAAGACTGTTTCGTCACTAAGCCTGACGCGTCATCAAGTTCTTTACTAGTAACGTTTAAGTATAACTAGTTGAGGTGCTGAATGGGTGCAATCATCTCAATCAAAGTAAAAACAAAGATGATTGTAAACCATGCAGCAGTCCTCAACACTGATGAACCCTCGATTTATGACCTGATAAAGTCTCCCAGCTGCTGCTCTTCGCATAGCCAATTCTTCTTTGATGTCTTCTCCCTTCTATGACAGCTCCAAAGTATCGTACATAACCTAAAATCTAAAATGTAACATTCTTAATTACGCATTTAAGTACATTTTCTTCTGAGAATGGGTCTGTAGCCTTGACTGGGCAGTCATAGAGGTCCGTAGCCTTCACAAGACAATCCAATAGTTCCGTAGCTTTCACCAGACAATCAAAGGTTTCTGCAGCTTTCAATGCACAATGAATGGGGCTCACAGCACAAAAAAACATTAAGAAACACAGTCCTATTTCGTCTTTATGCTCTTACAAGAACCACTTACCGTGTCCACATGTGACATTTCGTCAGTAAGTTAAAGGTAAATAAAAGGGTAAACAATTGACGACACAAATATTTATATTCCTCTAAATACAGTTGACATTCAAAAATCCGGCAACCTCCGGACCTGAGGAGTGCCGGATTGTTGAAAATGCCGGATTTTTTTTTGGTTATATGTGCTGTATATATTTAACAGAAAATGACTACCTGTACAGTCCTTTAAAGAAAGAAAATTAAATGTTTACGTTTTACACCACTTCTTTTATTTGCTGAATCCATAATGGGGCTATACAGCAGCAAATAAATGATAAAATGAGAAGGAATGAGCAGGAATGCCTGTTAACACGTGCAAGCAAGACCCAAACAGCTGCATCAAAACATAAACGGCTCTAGAAAACAGTGGCGCGCCAACGAGGTAAATTAAAAAATGCGCTCCGAAATCCATTCCGGAAAACTGAAGGAACCGGATTATCGATGGCCGGATTTTTGAATGTCAACTGTAATTCTTTATTTGATTTCTTAGCTGTGCTTGATATTCATAGCAATTTCAGTGAGAATCTTTGTTCCTGCAATAGGGTTTCCTGTTTATTCGATGCCCATGTTTGACATCCGTACACATGTATTGGTCTTACATTACACATTGTAAGACCTTTTCACTCACTTCCATTGTTAGAATCTTGTTTGTCAGATTTTTTTTATGGGAGTTCGCTTTAACTTGCGAGATTTTGTTTAAATTTAGGTGCCTGAAGTCAGATTAGAAGAGGTGGGGGGAGAGAGAGAGAGAGAGAGAGAGAGAGAGAGAGAGAGAGAGAGAGAGAGAGAGAGAGAGAGACAGACAGACAGACAGACAGACAGACAGACAGACAGACAGACAGACAGAGAGACAGAGAGAGAAAGAGAGACAGAGAGAAAGAGACGAAAATACATATCAGCGATCGAGAAATTGAAGGGTAATTAGAGATTCTGCACAATAACCACAGAGATTTTAGGGGAGGCTCACAACCTGATCATGTGAAAGAAATCGTTACATAAACCACTCCTGCAGGAGCCCATGTTTCCTGGCCAGCATCAGAAGTGGTCGTAAGGAGCACAGAAAGGAAATACTATTACTGACTTAGTTATTCCTCTTCTACCCTGGGGTGTAGAGGTCTGCCAGAGAGAACGCCATACTATCCTATCGGCTGGCTTCCTCCTAGTCTGGCTCCAATCTAGTCAGAAAGAAAATGATGATGATAATATTCCTTTTTTCCATCATAACCATCATCTTCAGCATCACTGTCTTCATTAATATTTTCATCATTGTCTTGTTTATCAATATCATCTTAACTACCGAGTGCTACTTTCTTCAGTTTCAGAAAAGAAGGTAGAACGACCTTGGAGAAAGTGTTGCTGCTGTTGGTCGTGGCGTTATTTGTGGCGTTAGTGGCCGTGGTGGTGGTGCTAATCCTAACTAGGAACAAAAATGAAACAATCATCCATCAACACGCTTCCCCTGAAAGTAAGTCAAGCTATATAAGTTGTGTTTCACACGCTTCAGGACATTCTTTCACAGCTTTCCATCTCTACTCATCTATCATCACAAGTGGCCTGTAAATTGCAGCAGGATATTCTTTATGCTTTTTTTATATTTATTTTTTTTTAGCTATTTTTTAAAGCTTAAAAAAGTAGTCCCATATTAGATGCAGCCGTGGGATACTGAAGTGTTAGAGACTACACTATACTGTCTCAGCTTTTATGGGGTTAGGTGACCCATTCCCGTTCTTGCTGCCTGTGTCTTTCCTAATTCAAGAGCATAGTCGGGAACTCATTTACAGCTAGGTAGACTAGAGCGAAAGAGAGGCCAGCCGCAAGCAACATGATGGAGAACAATGGAGGCAGATATTCAAATCATGAACCACGGCTGGGGCATCATATGAAGGATGGCTGCCGACCGAGCAAAGTAGAGATAGTTTGCTGCTGCCCTAAAACACGCCACCAGGCGTGATGGTCACTGATTGCTTTATCAGATGGTGGCCAGTGACCAAAGAAGAAGGGGACTGGAGCGTGGCACTACGAGGTTTTGAACCTGGTAACTTTGCGTCGAGAATCTAGTGTTCTAACCATTCTGCCACACTGAGGAGGAAGAAGAGAAAATAGCTTGAACTGATGACACGTGACAGGGGGACTTGGCATGTGTTTGTTGAAGACCTATGCTCCTTGGAGAGCTAAAGGGTATTGATAGATTGTGATTGATTTTCAGTTGTGATGACACATTATGAGCGTAAATGTTTGGAGTTGTGATTTCGTGGTGTGACTATTTGTGAATGTTTGCAATGGTGGTTTTTTTGTGAACTCCGTCTAAGCCGGTCTCAATCCCGGCTGAAAAAGAGGGCGGCATGCATAGAGGCCGTAAGGGGGCAGCCCCTCCACCATGCAAAGGCATAACAGGCCAATCACCTGTTTGCCTTAAAACACGATTACAAGAACCAACGGAGAGAAAACCGACTGATCTTAAAGGCGACGAACTGGCACGAATGCGGACGACGATTTACAGAACATGGAATTGTAGAAGTATTAATGGGAAAGAGGAGGAGCTAGTGGAGGAGATGAGGAAAACAAAATGAGAAATCCTGATTCTGATGAAACTAAGAAAAAAGTGCAAGGAGTTGTGGACCTCAAAAGCAGCTAGCTACTTACAATGGAGTCCCCACTAGCGAAAGTGCTAAAGAGGGTGTTGGTTGTATTGGGGCTAATATCCAAACAAATAACATCAAAAGCTGGAACACTTTGTCTCAGAGCGCATTATTGTGCATATTCAACCATGTCATCGTGTATGGGTGTCACGGTGCTCGTTCGCTGTACGAGTAACCGCTTGTTTGTAAATCGAGCAAGCCATTCGAAAGCCGCTGACGAAAATAGACGAGCGATTGAGGTCATGTTTCCATGATCATATTGGCGTGATACAGCACTTGCCATTATTGTGGCATGCCCCAAAAACTGAGATACATGGCCAAATTGATTTTATTCTTGTATCCAAAAGATTCAAGTCTAGTATTAATAAAGCCAAGACTAGGACTTTTCCTGGCGCCGACATTGGTAGTGATCACGACATGGTATTGATGACGCTCAAGCTTAAACTTAAAAAGAACTATAATCAAAACAGATGTTCTCAAAATGAAACAGGCCAAAGAAAAATGGGTAGCTGATCAATGTGAGTCCATTAATACGGGGCTAATAAAAGGTAACAGCAAGGCAGCTTTTGACACATTAAGAAAACTATCAAAACCCCAACAGCCCAGGGTAACTGTCATAGAAGATAGCAATGGGCTCTGCTCAATGAAAAAACAGCTGTAATGAGAAGGTGGACAGAATATTGTAAAGAATTATATAACTGTAAACTTGACACTGACTTAGGCATATTAAACAACATTAAGTGCGAAAACAGGGAACTCGGAAATGCAGCAATATTACGGGAAGAAGTGGAAGAGGCTATATGTTCGATGAAAGGAGGGAAGTCACCGGGTGTGGATAATATCCCAGCAGAGCTCTTGAAATATGGAGGACCAGAGATATAGTAAAAATCATGACAACAATTTGCCAGAAGATATGGAGTACAAAAAAATGGCCAAAAGAATGGACGCAGTCATTAGTAATACCGCTTCCAAAGAAAGGAAATCTAAAAATGTGCAAGAACTACAGAACCATTAGCCTTATTAGTCATCCAAGTAAGGTGATGTTAAGGATACTTTTGAACAGAATAAAACAGAAATCAGAAGAAATCTTGTCAGAGGAACAGGCTGGCTTTAGACCAAAAAGAAGTACCTCAGAACAAATCTTCAATATTAGAGTACTTATCGAAAAACATCTCCAACATCAACACGATTTATACCATAACTTCATCGATTTCACAAAAGCCTTCGATCGAGTCTGGCATGAAGGCTTATGGCAAGTAATGAGAAAATTCAATTTTGATACCAACATCATAGATATCATTGAAGCACTATACAAGGACGCAAGCAGTGCTGTTTTTGCAAGCAACGACATTGGAGAATTTTTCAAAACAACTGTAGGAGTTCGGCAGGGATGTATCCTGTCCCCAGTGCTCTTTAATATTTATCTAGAACATATTATGCAGGAGGCTCTCTACGATTATAAATCAACCATATCGATTGGAGGCCGACCTCTGTGCAACCTACGTTTTGCTGATGATATTGATCTGATAGCTGGATCAGAATCAGAACTTCAAGACCTTACCTCTAGACTGGAGAAAGTAACAAGAACGTATGGGATGGAAATAAATATAGAAAAAAGCAAGATATTTGTGAATAGCCATAAGAAACATGTTCCGACCAACATTACGTTAAATGGGCAAACGTTAGAAGAAGTTAACACCTTTAAATATCTCGGGTCCACTATATGTAGTGATGGAAGATCAAGTAAAGAAATCAAGACAAGACTTGAGATGGCCTCAGCTGCCATGACAAAGTTGAATGTGATCTGGAAAAGTAACATCAGTTTTCCTGTGAAGATCAAATTATACAAATCACTTGTATTATCTATTCTCTTGTATGGGTGTGAGAGCTGGACACTCACTGCAGATACGGAGCGAAGGATTCAGGCTTTCGAGCATAAATGTTATAGAAGAATTTTGCGCATTTGCTATAAAGAGCACAAAACAAATGTCTATGTTAGAGAGAAGATAAACACCTATGCAGGCCACCAAGAACCACTTTTGTCAATAGTGAAACATCGAAAGCTTGCCTGGTTTGGGCATGTAACTCGTCATGACTCCCTTTCGAAAACGATCCTTCAGGGGACAGTCGAAGGTAAACGGAGAAGAGGAAGGCAGAGAAAATCCTGGGCTGATAACATCAAAGAATGGGCAGGACACGGTTTTTCCACACTTGTACGCATTGCTGAGGATAGAGAGCAGTGGAGGACCCTGTCTGCTGATGCTTCCACCATGGCACCCCTACGACCCATGACGGGTTACGGGCTGAGATGATGATGATGATATATATATAATTTCATTATGGCCTGTTGTGGCCAAATGGTGTTGTTGATAATAAAGGGATTCTAGCTGTTTAGAAGCTTTATTTCTTGTGTCAGCCAGTGTTCGTGTGGTCCCCTTAGTGTGCACGAGTCATTGCTTGTTTAGTCAAATCCAGCACGAACAGTGGTAAAGCCCTACGAGTGGGGGGGGGGAGGAGGAGGGTAGCCAGCTAGGACCTTCCCCCACCCGATTAGAGTGGGTTCTTTGAGCTTCCTCTAAGGACAGTGGACGACTGTATGGATGCAGTCCTTCTTGGAGATTTCAACGCCAGAGTTGAAAATGACCATGTTGGATGGAGTGGAGTTATTAGAAGGTATGGTGAAGACACATTAAATGACAATGGAGCGCGACTACTTAGATTCTGCACTGAGCAAAACCTTGTCATTACAAACACAAAGTTCCCCCATAAGCGCATACATACACACACCAGATGTGAACCAACAAAGAATGAGAAATCAATCATCGACTATGGCATTGTTAGGAAGAGCTGATTCAAGTAGGTGCGGGATGCTGGAGTCTTGAGAGGGCCAGAGATTGGAGGTGATCACTACATGCTGACAGTTAGAAGAACAACTGAGAGAGCTGCTCAGCTTAAGCATTTGTGGCGGCACTGTCCTCCATGCTCTGCAATGGTGGTCCAACAATGGTCAAACTTAGATTATATAAAATGAGGGTCTTCAAAGGTATCGACCTTCTCTCAAGATTACTCTTGGCAGAGATATAAATAGTAGAATGGTGCTTTTATTTAAAAGAGCCTCGCGGGATTTTAAAGAAAAACAAGAATAATAACTGAGATCATCTAAGCCGTCATGAACGTATTATTCTTCAGCCCCTTCTGTGCATTTTCTGAGGCCCCAGCTGAAGGTGATTCAGCAACAGTTACTTTAAAAGCTCTATATGGTTATGTATTTAAATCAAAATGAGTCATACAGGTGCAGACATGCACTTTACTCAACAGTGATTAATCTAACTATAGATTTATAGTTACAGTTAAACTGGTTTAATAATCATTGATAGTTTAACAAAGTAAAATAAAAGCAGTAGTTTATAAAAAAGAGGCAATGGTATTTATCATCATCAGATGATTTAAACTGTGGTGGAAATTACGGAAAATTGTGAAATATTCATTGGCTGCGCTGTTATAGTACTTAGTTTCCGGTGTGGGGTCGGTTGGCGTCTACTTCAGCCGCTGCTGGTTCCCACAGTTGCCTTGGACTGTACTTCTCTACAATAGTCAAGTCTAGTGGCTGTAGCACGTCTCATGCACTAAGGCTGAGGTAATTACAAAGGTTGCCAAGCGTCATCAAGACCCGTCTGATGTTGGTGTCTAGCGTCGACTGCTGGTACTTGTACCTCAAACCCGATTTTTTTTCGGGCGAGCACATACTTTTTACACAGGAAACGTCCGAATATTATCGGGCAACTGTTTAAGATGCCGTACCTTTTAGGTGTGTTAGGTGTCTAACTGAGTGCACTGAAGTTGAATCCTAGAACTTAAGGCGCGAAGTGATGTCTCTGGGGTTACTTTCTTCTAATCTTAGAATTCACTTCCAGTTCTATGGCCTGACCTATATTTGGGTTCTAATATTCCGAGTTCTTGGCTGTCTGTGATTTTTTTCTTGACGAAATTGGAAGTCAGTGAAGTAGTCTTACAACGCTGTAGAATATAAGGGAAATGTTTGCTTACACACCCAGGTTGCTACTTGAAGAAGTCCAATCAGGAGCAGTCTATCGTAGCATCTCAAACGCCAAACCAATTGCGAATAAATATCTGATTTTGGTAGTGTCCCCCACTACTCTCATGTAGAACATTAAATATCATTTGTCATCCAAATTGGAACACTGAGACAGCATGGTTAGCGGCAATTACCTGCAACCCATGTCCCCGTATCAAACGTTTGTTCAATCAGCTCGTCTCGCTACTTACTGACGCTTTTTCTGTCGGGCGAAGCTGTTACATAACGTAAACACTTCACCCTGCACAAATAGGAGTCAATGTTGTTTCATAAACAGGTCCAGTGGATAGGTAATAGGAAGGGAGTGACAAGTAGGATAAGATGTGGTAAGATAACCGTGAAACGACGAGAGCGTAAACAATGAACAAACGATATGTTGCGCTTAGAAGGGATGGTTCGTGTGAGTAAGGCCGGAGAATATTGAAGACCAGAAAAAGAGAACGAATGTATTTCGTGACAGCAATCTCCATCATGACGCTAGAAAATAAATAAGCAAGCAGGAGAGATGAGAATTAAAGCCTACAAGCTAAGAGAGCCAGATGTTAAGACTATGTAACAGGGGCTTATTGTGACTGCAGTGAAAAACCTAGAAGAATGATCAGATGACCTAGAAACTCTCCGGCTTAAATTTAAGGACATCATAAAAACAGCTGCAGCAGAAGCATGTGGTGAAGTTCGAATTGGGAAGAAGGGAAAGAGGACACCTTCTGGACAGACGAAGTTATAGAGAAAATAAGAGAAAAGAAAAGGGCAGTGAAACAATACTTAGAAGCTAAAAACGCACCAGGAAAAAAAAAAACAGAGAAATATAGAGAACATGTGATACTCAGAACAGAAGCAAAGAACAAGGTGCTAGCAGTATAACAGAAATCCTGGGAAGAATTTAGAGAAAAGCTAGAAAAAGATGCTGAAGAAAGCCAGAAATTGTCCTAGAAGACCATGAAGAACACGAGGAAGGAAAAACAGGGCCCTCTTAAATTTATGAAAGACAAACAAGACAGAATGCTTACTTCCCGAAAGGAAGTGATGGAAAGATGGAAAGAATATTTCTCAGAGCTTTTTAACTGTGAACACGGTCAAGCCTCAAAAATGATAATAAATATCACAGAAGAGAAAACCAATGGTGATGAAGATGTTGCCCTGATTCTTAAATCAAAGGCACATCTTCAGTCCAACCTGCAAGTCTGGAAGGAAGAACTGGAGAAGAAAGGGATGGTTATCAGCAGCTCCAAAACAAAAACCATGGTGATCCCAGTAGAAGGAAAAAGGCATCTTATTATTATGAGATAATAGGTCCTGGAGAAAGTCAACCACTTTAAATACCTTGGAACTATCATAGACTGGATGGAAGGTAGCAAAGAAAAGTAGGCTACCTGAAGAGCAGTAGCTGGGAGACTTTTTCAGGCCATAAATCGAGGATTCCTCAGCAAAAGAGAGATTGCAAGAGGACGAAGATGACTGTTTACCGCTCCACCTATATCCCAGTCTTGTCATATGGACGCGAGTCATGGGCAGTAACTACAATCCACAAAAGCCAGCTCCAAACCCTAGATATGAGGCATCTGAGGAAGGTGGTTGAAGTAACAAGAAGAGACATGGTCCGCAATCAGACGATACAGCAATGCTTCTAAACCCACCCCCCTGCAGACTCAAGTAGAACAATCCAAACTACGATGATTTGGACATGTATGCAGAATGGAAGAAGATTGGATACCGCGACACATGTGGGAAATCAAGGGCCAGGGATCCAGACCTCCAGGACGACTCATAGATCACTGAGAGTACAACATTAGACAATGCCTGAAGGACCGAGGACTAGATTGGAACCAGGTCAAGAGGAAGACCACCGATAGAACAGTATGGCGTTCTCTCTGGCAAACGTCTACACCCCAGGGTAGAAAAATAACGGCTAAGTAAGTAATGAAGATTATTTTGGTGGTGATAGTGATTGTGAAAGCTTGTAGAAATTATTTCGTTGAGATGATGTTTGTAATAGTTTTTAGAAGTGCTTGCAAGATTGCAATTATTATAAACGTTTTTAGAAGTGACTTCAGGATTGTGGCATTGGCAATTGTTTTAAGTGGTTCCATGGTGGAGATTTGACATGTCTTCATCTTCTTTACTTAATGGCCGCTGACTGACAAAGCAATCAGTGACCATTACGCCTTGTGGCATCTTGTATGGCATCTACACACTGTCTCCACTGTGCTCGGTCGGCAGTCATCCTTTGTGTTTTGCTCCAGCTCTGGTTCAAGCTTAGCATTCTTGCCTCCGCAGTTCACCGCCAGGTGGCTTTTGGCCACGATTGCTTTTGCTTTCATTCTGTAGTACATAGCATGGTAGTTCTGATGATGGTGTCATGGTCCCTTCTGAGGATGTGGCCAACCCCATACCAGCGTCTGCACGCTATGATGGTGGGCATGTCTTCTTGGTGCCTCCGAGTTAGCATCTCTTGGTTGATGATGGTGTTCGGCCAGAAAATTTGAAGAATGTTCCTTTGGCAGGTTGTGTGAAAAGAGAACAGTTTGGTTATTTCTGTTACTCTCCAGCATTCTGCACCGTACAGAAGTACAGAAATTACGAAGCTCTCGTATATTTTTAATTTAGGGGATTTAACATTAATAGACGTGATTTCAGGATTATTGTGACTTTGATAATTATTTATAATGATTTCATGGTGTCAATTTGACATTTCTAGACGTGATTTCAGAATTATAACATTGACAGTTATTTGCAGTGATTTCATTATGACAATGTGACAAAGTGATTTCAAGGTTGTTATGACTTTGACGATTTTTTGTAGTGAGTTCAAGTTATAGATTTTAGGCATTAATTCTTCTGTTTATCTTTCTCTTTTTGTCGCCAATTCTCGTTGGTACGTACAAGAAAAATTAACAACTCTTATACGGGTATATCCACAGAATCCGAGATATGTCTTACAAAGGAATGTGTGGCAGCAGGTAAGAAACAACATTGTAACTTCTCCAAACAATACAATCAGTTCATAGCATCACAAGGCAGTCCCAGAATCTCCATGGTAAAAGTCGTAGAGGGAGATCGAAAAACACACGGTGAAGAGAACTGGAGAGAAAAATATAGCATAAAGAGGAGATGGAAAGTTCTTGAGCTGATGGCAATGGACAGGAAGAATTGTCCTATGTTCCTTGGTGCAGCAGAAATACAGTGAATAAAACAGAGGGGAGAAACATAATAATAATAATAATGTTGATGATTTTTTTTTCATCACAGACAAAAATATAACAAAGGACTGGACTGAACGTTTCATGTTCTAATTTGCTGGCAAACACTTTCAATTTTAAGAATACCAAAATATTGAGGGTTTGTTTTTTTTAAATTCATGATTAAAGAAAAAAAAAAGTTTGGTAATATCGGAATGAAGTTCGCCGAACGCTCAGCAATGAATATGTCTTCTTCTTCTTCTGTCCTTAGCCAAAGACCGACCAAGCAGTCAGAGGCCATCACGCCTTGTGGCATCTTAAGGGCAACCGCAGATTGATTTTCTCTGTTGTAGTTTCCCATCACGCCTAGCGGCGTCTTTAGGGCAACAACAAACAGATCCATCTGCCGTTGTTTCCGTAATCGGTGTGACAAGCCAACGGGTGATCAGCCCATTGGGCCAATGAATATGTGTATAATGTGTATTTTCGTACCATTTAGAGTTAAGGATTAGGGTTAACCCTAACCTTAAATGGTACGAAAATACACAAATTATAAACATATTCATTGCAAAGCGTTCGGCGAACTTCATTCTGATATTACCAAAACTTTTATTATAATCTCGACACGAACCGCTCATCAAGGAAAATCTTTTTTCAGTTATTTCAGTTACATCACATAAATAACTCATTTACGAGAACATGTTTCAGAGCCGTACAATAAGACTCACGTGACATTTGAGTTAAAGATTCATATTACTGGGTTGGATTTGATTTCTTTTGATTTCCATATATTTCCCAGTGCAATAAAAGCTGATATTGCCTTTTGTATTTTTTAAAAATATCACTGTATGTTTTTCCGACTTTGTCTACATTTCTGCCAAGATCAAATGTAGGATTCTACATCTTCTATGCGAATTTCTTCAAGTGTAGTTTAGTTTCTGCTTTATTTTCTAAGGCCTTTGGGACTTAAGTATACCGTACTATTTTTTTTTTAAATTAATGAAGAAAAATATTCCGTTCAACCTCTGATGGGTTATAATTAGGATATATATTGTTTTCGATTCCAAATAATATGAACAACTGCCGATATGAAAAAGTGGCATCAAATTTGTCAAATCATTGTAAATAGGGACAATCACAATTGTGCTTATACGTTAAATAAATTTAAAAAAAAAAAAATCAAGAAGAAACTCTGAACATGAATAACATTAAAGTGGAGGGGTGTAAAGGCCTGGTGGTTCCAGTTATATAACTGACTTTAACAGATATTTAATTGACTTCCATCTGTTAAAAGTCATATTTTTCGTTGTTATAAGAAAATGATCATGATTTTTATTTTTGCTGTGTGTCAACTTCTGACAAATAGAACAGTTTTAAACTTGGTCAAGGGGAGCCGCGCTAGCTTAGTGGTTACAACACCGCTCTGGCGACCGGGTGATACAGGATCAAACCCGGCGACGGCATTTGAGGATTTTTCGTCGACCGGGATTTGGACTGGATTAACTCGAGACCTGGCGAAGACATTTGAAGGAGTGTCGTCGACAAGGGACTGACGGCTCACGTAAAATCAATGTCAGGTTAGACATTAAAAAAAAACCTGGTCAATAAATTCAAATACCTAGGCACATTAATAACAACGGATGGAAGATGCATCTCAGAAGTGAAGAGCAGAATAGCTTAGGTAAAAACAACATTCTATAAAATGAAGAGTATTTTAACACGAACAAAGGTTAATATGTAGTTGGGAATGTAAAGGTCTAATGCTGTTCTTACAAAGCATATGGCTTTTCGCCTTACAGGCGAAAGTTAATTAAATGTCAGTTATATAACTGGAACCACCAGGACTTTACACCCCTCCTCCTTAATATTATTCTTGTTCAGAGGTTCTGCTTCATTTTGTTGGGTTTTTTTTTTTTTAGCAAAGAAGCATAATTGGTAATTGTGATTTTCCCTATTTACAATGATTTGACAAATGTGATGCCACTTTCTCATATCGGCAGTTGTTCAAATTATTTGGATTTGAAAACAATATATATCCTAATTATAACCCATCAGAGGTTGAACGGGATATTTGTCACCATTAATATAACAAAAGAATATTTTATGCAACAATTCTTTGTCATTGGAAGTAAGAAAAGAGTTCTTCAATCAGAATTGATAAATTGTACTTTTGGATACAGGAAGTTTGTGAAGAGACATGATTCTCCTACGCCACTTATCGGCATGGTCCCGTTGAACAAGATATTAGGAAGCAAGTCAAATATAAAATATTGCATAGTCCTGAGATACATATATTGAAGTTTCTACTTTTTACTGTCCGGTTACTTACATTGAACCACATGCTACGAATGTACGGGAGTTAAGGTTATTTCTGTACATGTTCTTATTCTCTGGTCCTTTCAAACTGTACCATTAAGGATTGCAATATTATGTTGGTGTAATCTTAACGTTGTTCTTTTTTTTTTTTTTTTTGGTAGCATTAACAATTCATATGTGTTTGTTTAATCATAATTCTTTTTTTATTTACGCTCCTTACGGGGAGCATGAAGTCCATGACTTAAAGCAACGTTCCCCTTTTCCAGTCAGCACGTGCATCTGCACAGTGATTGCACCACTATTGAAGCAATGGGTTTTCTGTGGTAATTGGTCGCTATCGATACTTCATGGTAAGCGCCAAGAAGGGGACGAGGAGTTTAGGTCGGATGGACAAAGTTTGGTCTCCATTACAAGAATTGGTAAATCAGTTCATAGCCAGACCTAGACTATGTTCAGAGATGTAGACGTACAATGGCCCAGTTCTGTCACTTTGCCACACTCTACACATTTCGCTTTCACACGAAAAACACCAAAATAGCAAGTATTTCTAAATGTCGTAGCGCAGCACAGTAGAGTGTGGGAAAGCGGCTCGAATTTAACGGATGAAAATAAAAGGTTAACAAGAAACTATAAAATATATACCTGTTCAAAAAAGAAAACGCATATCGCTCTATCCGAGGGCGCGTTTTTATGAGTTTGTAAGAATAAATTTTGGTGATAGGAGGTATAATAAAAACCAAGCATTCATCAAAAAGTTCTTTACAGTGTCAGCATGCACGTGTTGACCTGAATTGCGTTTTCGTTTTTTGTAATCGTTAACATACGCAGTGGTCAATAGTGTTTATGACGCAATTTTTGACCACAGCTCATGTTGCGCGCACGTGAAAGCAAACAAAATTTGGGGTGAACACTATTCACTGACTACGCAACTGAAACCCTATAAAAGGATTAAACGCTACACACACAAAAAATGTCCAGTTCATTTTCAAGCAGACATTTAATGGCGTCTCTACTCGATATAAATTTAAGGAACATTGCAGCTATGGCCGACTGCATGCAGGTGCGAAATCGCAAAGTCCAGGTTTGCCAGGAACTCTGTAAACGTTGCCATCAGAGTTACCATCATTCGACTTTAGGCTAAAGTGGTTCAAAAGTCAGCATGGTTCAGGAAGACCGGCATAAACAGTGACGACCCCAGAGTACAACATCAGCGTCGGAATCGCTTTATTCGTGGCTTCGTCACCGTCAGAGACAGGTTTACAAACAACAGCTTCGTCTCAACTGCCCAGTCATTGCCTGCAGGACGACCATGTGTCCTGATCAAACTGTCCAGGAATAGACCTGCATGAATGGCCAGTGATACTTTGGGCAATCAACGACCTCACCGATAGGACCAGTCCTTACGCGCCGCCATCGCCAAAATCGACTTCTTTGGGCCAACCATCATCGGTCCCTAGGGCAGCTGACAAATCAATGGAGACGTGTCTGGTTTAGCCGTACGAATCCTTTCTTTTTGTTGCCAGCGTCATGATAGGACATGGGCGTAGGGTGTATACCGTAGTGTCCGAAAATGGTACGTTTTGCCTCCATAAATTGCGTTGATGAAGCTCCGCCGCACGGTGGTGGAAGGTGCAATGGTGTGGGAATGATCAGTTACATAACGGAAGGAGTCAAATTGCGTGCACATTTGAAGGAGGCTGTGAATGTGCAACAATATACGTGTCAATGAAATTCTTTCGAACCCCATGTCCTTCCACTTTTGGCTGCACAAAGAGGTCTGTGTTTCAACAGGAACAACGCCAGCTCAGACCCCATTGTGCGAAGGTTTTTGACCACGCCGCAGTTCCTGAATGGCATCACAACATTCTCACTACCTTCGCCTGGCCATCCCTGTCTCCAGACTTGAGTCCGATTGAGCACCTTGTGGGGATTGAGCTGCAAAGGACAGTGTTTGTCGCCGAGACGTTGTCTGCTCCAGCCAATCGTCGTGATCTGTTCCAGGCACTCCAGGAAGAGTGAGGCAGCCATCCGACAAGTGCCCCACATCAACAGTCTGTCTGATTGCCCATTCATTGCCCAGGAGATGCAGTCGCTGATCGCTGCAAGAGGACTGTTTCCAGGACCTCCATAGGAACGGGAAGAGCGCTGCGTACTTGCCAAACCAGCTCTGCGTTTGCTAGTCTCTGATGCTAAAAATTATACTTGTACAGCTGATGGCGTTCGATGAAACCCTAAGGCATTCCCTATGTGCTGCCAAATCTTGAGGACATGAGGCACACCGATGTTAAATTTAAAAACAGTGGGATTGAATAGCTGCATAGATTATCGTTATGTCGATCGAGACGTTTCTGCTCCACCCAATGTCGTGAATCTGTTCTAGGCAACTCCGATGAAGACGTGGTCCAGCCCATCCACAGGCCCACATCAGACGTTGATCGCCATCCTGCAAGGAGATGCCAGGTCGCTGATCGATTGGCAAGAGGAGGGCCCCAAACCCATACTAACGGAAAGCCCGTTACGCAAAAAAACTCTCGTGACACAGATTGGCAAAACAAACTGTCTAATTGATTGGTTGAACCCGAGGGTATTCTTGTGTGCAATTTGAACAATTTACTCATTAAATTAAAAAGCTATATGAATTGTCAAAAAATTATTTACTATGTGTGTGCCTTAGTAGCTATAACGCGTCCTATTTTTTTGCCACACAGTATATAGATGTTGGACTGGACTGTTAGTATTGTAATGACTCTTGTCAAGTCCCTATTCCATGAAAAGCTAACTCTCACTCAGCTCGTGCTCATAATCTTTGGTTGAAAAAAAGGTTGGTGTGAAAGACTTATGGTTCGTCCCTCTGGGCCTCAAGGAGTGGACTCCTGTCAAACCATGCTCTCAACTTTAACTTACTACCACCAGACATTGTGCGCGGTTACAAAAATTGAACTAAAAGAAGAAAAGAACGTAATGATAACCCTGAACACTGTTCACGGATCAAGACACCGAACGTACAGTTTCTAATAACATATACATCCTATATATAAAAATCTGTTATCCTTCCAAAAAAACATGGTAATGAGCACACTTATCAACCACTACCCGACATGCAAACACAAGTGTTGTTTACACTCAGCGCCCCAACACATAAACACAATTATAAACCTCCAAATAACCATAAAACAAAAAAAAACCTTGATTATATAAAACACCACCCAATGATCAACGTTACTTTGGCACCATTGCACACCTCACACCATAAACCCAAATTAGGAGTTTATTTAACATAAGATTGTATATTTGTTCCCTACATCCTGTCAACCACCCCCAATACAATTGTTCCAACCTACCCAACACACCCCCACCACCCATACCACCCCTAAATACATCCTTGCCGGACCCCCCATGCCTTATGTACTAGTCATCACACCACAAAACCCATATCCATTGCACCTAATGCATAATAATCTTCTTTCTCACCCCCCATGGTTGTATTCCCAAATAACAGTATTAGTATGACTTCAACCAACCCTAATTCACACAAACACTTAAGAATGTTGAACCTTCCTTACCAAAAACAACCACTCTTTTCAAAATACTCATTCCCCTAACCACCCACTCCCATTGATCCCCCCGTGTGTGTACTGTGTTGATTGTCTAATACTATACACCCTACAGCCACTGTGTTAATGACAGGTAGAACGTTATTCCTCTCATCAAGTCAACAGTCCTTAGCATCTTCGGACTGTCTCAGTGATCAAGTTGTCTACACACCTGTCACTCACTCGACTGATACCCAAGTTGGTGATCATAGTACCCCCCCAACAACTTGCTCCCCCCAAGAGTGTACTAAATATCGTGTTTCGTATTAGACATCTTTTTAACCATTTCATAGTACTCTCAGCCTTATCTTCCATGCCTTAACAGTGTGATAGGGTTGCACAACAGCTGTTCAAACCACACCATCCCCCAGTAACAGTGGTTCGTCACCCCATAGCAATCCTGTCTTCCACCCAGGTCTCACCCCCCATCAAACACACGCCCCCACTCAACCAAGACCACTCAACCCACCATTACTTATTTCCCCTGTCTGAACTCTACTGTGAAGGGAGGGGCATGGAAACAGAAGTACAACAAGGCTCTCAGACTGAATGAGTCTCTTTCTCACTATGACAATAGTATGTGATAATGAACCCCTACATATCTCCTAGTGCCTGTCATACAATAGATATAAATGTGGTCAACGAACCCCTTGGGGAGGGTGTCGTTTCCCCTCAACTCCTATGACTAGAGTCCATGCTAAAAACACATCCTCCATCCTATAGCAATACCATGTATTAGTTTGTGACTCCCCTCCACCCTGTACTATGTGTCCTATGGCTCAATTCTAGCATCTCCCCCCCACTACTAGTCCGACCCCCCCCATGTGTCTCCTCCCCATGCGAACCATCAACTGGGTCCGTAATACCATCAGCCCAAAACATGATACCCTACCCCTCCATCCCACAAGAAAAAGTTAAAGAGCCCACTGTGTCTGTGTCACCCCAGTATGTCATCAACATGTAATGTCCCCAAATCACGATAGTCTTTCAGTGGCAATCCTCTCTATCCATCTAAGAAACCAACACTATAGCCCAATCTAGTAGGGTTAACCCCTCCCACCCTAGTGCGTCATTAGTATTTCCATAACATAACTTCACACATTGATTTCAAACTTACCCATGCACTGCAACCCCCCCCATGTATCCTCTCAAGACCTCACTGCCCTCTCACAGTGTGTTCCTATCGACCATAGTCACACCATACCTATCCCACCAGTCAACAGACTGATCCAACACCCTCTCTCATCATCTGTCCCGTGTAAAATAAGCCAGTCCCAAGATCATCATCTATAGTTTGATCTACACAAATATTAAAACACACCCGAATCGCCATCACACGACATAAATCACTGTGTGCGCACACAAACAACTGTACCATACTTTAATCCTATCCCCCATTACCCCACCGTCACTAAATCTCAGTCTACATCTCCTATTAGGTGACCACCCTGAAACATGTACTAAAAAATTCCTATTTTTTCAAACCCCCTAACTACATTTCGGTTTCCACTCCACAAATCACTCAATGTTATTACTCCACATAGAAAATGCAAGGTTCGTGTATCTCAAAATCTTGTGCTAGATCTCAAGTAAAGTGCATCAACTCATCGCTCACGACCCCTAATGCAACACGAGTATCATTTCCAATGAGAAATGTCTACTTTCAGTCCCCCTCACACATACTAGAATCATGTTCTATGTACCACGAGGTTCTGTGTGACCATCATACTGTACACTACCCGTGTCATATAGAGACATAGAGTTCAGTGTCCATCTACACGATTCTACATCACTGGGTATCTCACTATCACCTATGGGATACTTAAAGACTCATATTCCAGTATACAGCATATCTGTACCCCCCCCACATTTAACTACATATTCATCATCCATTACATTTGAGCTTTCCAAGGAGCATAGGCCTTCAACAGGTGGTGCGGTCCTCCTTCCTGTGCCAGGTCCCTTCCTTTCCCTGTGCCAGATCCTCCTGTCCTGTGCCATGTCCTCCCAGTCCTGGGGCCATGGTCCTCCTGTCCTGTGCCAGTCCCCTCCGGTCAGTGCCCATGTCCTCCTTTCCATGAGCCATGTCCTCACTGTCCATGTTGCCATGTCCCTCCTGTCCTGTGCCAAGTCTCCTTACGTCCGGTGCCAAGATCCTCTTGTCCTGTGCCAAGTCCTACTGTCCTGTCCAGGTAATCCTGTCCGGGTGCCAAGTCCGTCATGTCCTGTGCCAAGTCCTCCTGTCCTGTGCCAAAGTCCTCCTGGTCCTGTGCCAGTGCCTCCTGTCCTGTGCCAAGTCACCTGTCCTGTGCCAGTCCTCCACGTCCTATGCCAAGTCCTCCTGTCCCTTGTGCAGTCCTCCTGTCCTGTGCCAAGTCCTCCTGTCCTGTGCCAAGTCCTGTCCTGGTGCCAGGGTTCTCATGTCCTGTGCCAGGTCCTCCTGTCCTGTGCTAGTCCTCCTGTCCTGTGCCAATCCTTCTGGTCCCTGTGCCAAGTCCTCCCTTCCTGTGCCAAGTCCTCTGTCCTGTGCCAGGTCCTCCTGTCCGTGCCAGGTCCTCCTGTCCCTGTTGCCAATCCTCCAGACTTTGCCAAGTCCTCCTGTTCGAACCTACTGTGCCAGTCCTCGTGTCCATGTGCCAAGTCCTCGTGTCAGTGCCAGTCCTCCTGTCCTGTGCCAGATCCTCCTGTCATGTGCCATGTCCTCACTGTCCTGTGCCATTCCTCCTGTCCGGTGCCCGTCCTCCTGTCCTGTCCTGTGCCAGGTCCTCCCTGTCCTGTGCCAGGTTCCTTCTGTCCTGTGCCAAGTCCCTACTGTCCTGTGCCATGTCCTCCTGTCCTGTGCCAAGTCTTCCTGTCCTGGGGTCCAAGTCTTTCCTGTCCTGTGCCAATCTTCCTGTCCTGTGGCCAATCCTTCCTGTCCTGTGCAAGTCTTCCTGTCCTGTGCCAAGTCTTCCTGTCCTGTGCCAAGTCTCTCCTGTCCTGTGCCAAGTCTTCCTTCCTGTGCCACCAAGTCTTCCTGTCCTTGCCAAGTCTTCCCTCCTGTGCCAAGTCCATCTGTCCTGTGCCAAGTCTTCCTGTCCTGTGTCAAGTCTTCCTGTCCTGTGGCCAAGTCTCCTGCTCCCAGTGCCAAATCCTCCTGTCCTGGCCAAGTCCTCCTGTCCTGTTCCAGGTCCCTCGTGCCTGTGCCAAGTCCTACCTCGAGTCATGTGCCAGTCCGCCTGTCCCTGTGCCAGTCCTGCACTTCCTGTGCCAGGTCATCCTGGCGCGTCCAGTCTCCTGTCCTTGCCAGGTCCTCCTGACCCTGTGGCCATGTCCTCCCTGACCGTGCCAGGTCCTCCTGTCCTTGCCAACTCCCTCCTGTCCTGTGCCAATCCTGTCCTACTTGCCAGTTTCCCTGTCCTGTGCCAGGTCCTCCTTCCTGTGCCAAGTCCCTCCTGTCCTGTGCCAAAGTCACCTGTCCTGTCCAGGTCCTCCTTCTGTGCCAGGTCCTCCAGCCTGTGTCCAAATCCTCCGTCCTGTGCCAAGTCCTCCTGTCCTGTGCCATGTCCTCGTGTCCTGTGCCAGTCCGCGTGTCATGTGCCAGGTCCCACCTGTCCTGTTCCTGGTCCTCCAGTCCTGTGCCAGGTCATCCTGTTCCTGTGCCAGGTCATCCTGTCCTTTGCCAGTCCTCCTGGTCCTTGCCAGGTCCACCAGACCTGTGCCATTGTCCTCCTGTCCTGTGCCAGGTCCTCCTGACCTGTGCCATGTCCTCCTGTCCTGTGCCAGGTCCTCCTGACCTGTGCCATGTCCTCCTGTCCTGTGCCAGTCCTCCTAGTTTCTGTGCCATGTCCTCCTGTCCTGTGCCAGTCCTCCTGTCCTTGCCAGTCCCTCCTGACTGTCCTCGTGCCAGGTCCCTTTTCCTTGCCATCCGCTCAAGATATTTCCATGTCTTCTTATCCCATACATTTATATCTCCAGAACTTGAACATGCGAATTGCCTTTCAAAACATGAACTAAGGAATTAATAATGAAATAAATGAAAGCCGAAGTCCCTTCCGACCCAACTACTCCATGAGCCCCTCGGCGCTGAGGGCCTCTGGACAATGCCTGTTCCACCGGTCATAGTTACGCCACAGTAAATGTCTCTTTTGTTACATTTGGGCTTTTTCCATCTCGTCAATTAATTTGAACTACATCATGGGCATCTTCTTAGTGTTTTGAAGACTGAAAGTGCGAATCTGTTAAAATTGTCAGTTTCTTGCTGGGTTGTTAGAGAAGTTTTCAAGTACTCATCTAGGTTGAATCATTGTGCTTAATTTTTATGTGTGACAATTTGATTGTCCCGAGCATTTATTTTTAGCGCTCCGAGCAGTGGTTATATGGGCTCTCCACTGTAGCTACCTTGACTTTTGACCATTTTGCATCTAACGCTACTTACCACTGCTTATTGTACATTTCTAAAAGTCCATTATTTCTGTGAGGTTTCTTTTTCATTCCTAGACTTACTGGAAGAAGAAGATAAACCAACAGACTTGGGAAGCATGAAGAAAGCAAAGGATCTTTACAAGTCATGTATGAATTTAGGTAAGATGGGTGATCTTTGTGTTTGTAAAATAGCCACTAACAAAACAGAGAACAAGTGGTAATATTCAGACTCCACATGGGCGACAACAGATTGAGATATAATCTATTCCTACAAGCTAAAGATAGGAACTACCGATGAGTGTAAATGTGGCACTGATAAAATGACAACTGAACATCTGTTTCGAAGATGCCTAACATATGAGGAACAAAGAAAGCACATATGACTATCACCAGTACCATTCCTGGAAAAACTCTATGGAGATACCAACAGCCTCAAGCTGACTACTACTTTCTTTGACAATATTCAAGTAGACGTCTGAGAGTGCACACAAAGAAGATGAAGAAGGATGGGCCTGAGTTCGACTCCCAGAAAGCCTATTTTTTTTTTTTTTTTTTTTTTTTTAACCAGCGGCACTTAGGCTTTCAGCCCTTCGGCCCAATGACATGTCATTGCGAGGCTGGGGAACCTGAGGACTTTCCTTCCAACCCGGTCAGGAGCTTCGCTCCTTCCCATCCACAGAGGGTTTATCACAGGAGCCGTTCAGGCTATTCAGTCAAATTTCCGGCCGTAAACATTTCTTCAAACGCCAACGCCCGGGTTTGAACCATGAACACCTGGTCGCCAGTACAACGCCGAAGCCATTACACCAGCGCGGCTCCCCCAGTAAGCCTATAACTTATATTTCTTTTCTGTTGAATGGTGTTTTCCTTTCTGTGCAACGAGTGCCTGTTAATTACCTTTATTTATTTATTGATTTCATCAGAAAATTTCCTTGAGAATGTTTGTCATTTCTTTTAGTCCATGCCCAAAAACTGAGTTATTTTGCCTGCATGGTTCAACCTTATATGGGTTAAGATTTAGTTATATACATTCATTCATGACCTTTCAACTCCCCAAGGAGCATAACCCTTCAACAAACTTATTCCTGTCTTGTGCCGTCTGCTCAAGATCTTTCCATGTCTTCTTCATCCCCTTCATGTCTGTCATCAGTTCTCTTCTCCATGTGTTTCCTCTACCTCTCTTACTCTGGGAATACCAGATCAAGGACTGCTGTGTCATGCTATCAGCTGATTTCCTATAGAACTACTGCTCCATCAGGCATGTCATCCAAGATGGCTGATATGAGGTTGTACATGAGAGTGGCAACCTGATCATGTAACACAAATTGCTACAGAAACTGCAAGAGAATATGACTGCTTGGGGTAGGCTTCCTGCAGGAGGAGAAGCTGCAGAGGTGGCTCTGTGCTCCATAAGGAATACATAGGAAAATCCTAGGCTGAGCAACTCTTTCAGTTGTTCTTTTGATTGTTAGCAGGTAGTGATCACTTCCAAATCTCTGGGGTCCTCAGCGTGGCTGCTAGTTGTGTCTACATGTTGGTCTAACCATTGATTAAGTTTGTCAGTGTGACTACTAGTTCAGTCTACATGTTGGTCTAACCATTGATTAAGTTTGTCAGCGTGACTACTAGTTGTGTCTACATGTTGGTCTAACCATTGATTAAGTTTGTCAGCGTGACTACTAGTTGTGTCTACATGTTGGTCTAACCATTGATTAAGTTTGTCAGTGTGATTACTAGTTGTGTCTACATGTTGGTCTAACCATTGATTACGTTTGTCAATGTGACTACTAGTTGTGTCTACATGTTGGTCTAACCATTGGAGTTTGTCAGTGTGACTACTAGTTATGTCTGCATGTTGGTCTAACCATTGATTAAGTTAAGTTTGTCAGTGTGACTACTAGTTGTGTCTACATGTTGGTCTAACCATTGATTAAGTTAAGTTTCTCAGTGTGATTACTAGTTGTGTCTACATGTTGGTCTAACCATTGATTAAGTTAAGTTTGTCAGTGTGACTACTAGTTGTGTCTACATGTTGGTCTAACCATTGATTAAGTTTGTCAGTGTGACTACTAGTTGTGTCTACATGTTGGTCTAACCATTGATTAAGTTTATCAGTGTGACTACTAGTTGTGTCTACATGTTGGTCTAACCATTGATTAAGTTTGTCAGCGTGACTACTATTTGTGTCTACATGTTGGTCTAACCATTGATTAAGTTTGTCAGCGTGACTACTAGTTGTGTCTACATGTTGGTCTAACCATTGATTAAGTTAAGTTTGTCAGTGTGACTACTAGTTGTGTCTACATGTTGGTCTAACCATTGATTAAGTTAAGTTTGTCAGTGTGACTACTAGTTGTGTCTACATGTTGGTCTAACCATTGATTAAGTTAAGTTTGTCAGTGTGACTACTAGTTGTGTCTACATGTTGGTCTAGCCATTGATTAAGTTAAGTTTGTCAGTGTGACTACTAGTTGTGTCTACATGTTGGTCTAACCATTCAGATAATGACTATAGGAACAGCCATGTGTATTTCCCAGGAGTCTCTGAGAAAACAAATAATATGACAACTGCCCACTCAGGCATGTCATACAAGGCAACTAATATGAGGGTGTACGTGTGGCTTGTAATCTCATCATATAAAACCAGTTGCTACTTAAACCACTACTGAGAGAGTTTGTGCATTGGTTTAGGCTTTCTTAAGGGAGCCATCTGCAATTGTGGTTGCATGCTCTATAAGGAGCGAAAAATATGATGATGATGATAGGAATAAAGCAAAATTACAACCGCTACAACAACTTCATCTTAATTATACTGATTTTATCTTTCATAACCAGATCTGATCAACTCAAGAGGAGACACACCACTAAGAAATCTGCTGAGCTCTGAGTTTGGAGGTTGGCCTCTGGTTACAAGCGGATGGTCCGAGGTCAACTTCGACATGGTCCAAACTCTCATGAAACTAAACTCTTACAGCAACTACCCAGTCATCAATTTTTATGTTGGCGTGGACTTAAAGAATTCCTCCAGGCATGTTTTCAAGGTCAGACGCCTTTCTCATTCAGTCCCATTGAGCTTGGGCATTTTGAAATAAAAAGGTGAAGGTGGTGGTAACACAAATACTGCCTTAGGGAAATACAGTGTTAAAGACTTCACTATACCAGGTCCAGTTTCTTTATGAAGTGATATTACCAGTTTCCTACCTTGTGGCCTTTGTATTCCTTAAATCATGAGCAGAGTCAGGTACCCATTAAATTACAGCTGGGTAGACTGGAGCGTGTTGTTACCAGGTTTCAGTCCTGGAACCCAGTAACTTTGCTATAGGAGATATGCGCACTAACCACTTCATTTGTTGAAGGCCTATGCCCCTTGGGGTGCGGTAGGGTGCTGAGTGAAGTTTTAAATGCTTGTTTTAAAAACAAAAATGGCATCAATTTATGGTGCCTGAGTCAAGCCTAAAAACTGTTCCAGACAGCAAGAGTTAAATAATTTTTTTTCAATTATCGCTCAAATTCTATTTTAATTTTTATTTAATAGAAAAAAATGTCCAACAATTTATACAATATGGGGATATCTTATTTTGTTCCACTAACACTTGCCTGGTTCTTGTTGTTCACCCTTCTACTTCTTCTTCTTCTTTGTCTTCTTCTTCCTCGTTTGCCCTCAGACTTCTACATTAATGACTCTAATAAAGGCAGTAGTCAGCTCAAGGTTCCTGATATATCCAAACATTTGATCGTGGAGAGACGTAGGTTGTTGCCATATGCCACTCCGTTCACTGCTGTAAGTTGGGCAGGACTTGAGCAGATGTTCAGCTGTCATGGGGCTTGTGCTAAAGGTGCTTTTCGTAGTTTTGGGTTTTAGAATTGTCGGGCTTCAGAATAAATCTTTGCCCTGAATTGATATTGTTTTGCTGATGAACAGTCTGTCTTGTGTCTATTTCGTTTACATTTCTTTTCAACTATAGTTATTGTCCTATAGCTAAGCTTTGCGCGGTGGCCAGTTGGGGTGTTTGGCTCTCCGATATCGGGTTTCCGATGTCTCCTGGCGCCGGAAATTGTTCTCTTGTGGGTTGGGAAATGGGGGGAAGGGGGTGGTAGATGGTTTATTGTGGGGTGCTTTTATTGTTATGAGTTGTTTGCCAAAATGGTGAGTTGTGATTATCTTAGATGTATTTGGGGGGTTGTGTAGGAACTGGTTATGATTCGATAGGGGTGATCACAGGTGGTTTTGTCTGTGAGTTATGTGGATGCGTTTGTCTAGGGGGCCGCAGGGTTGAACGTACTGGTTAGGGTCCCTAGGCGGGGGGTGGGTTGGTAATTGTTGCCCCTGTCATGGGTGGGGGGGGTGGGTGTATTGGGTTATGGGGTTGCAATGGGTGGTGCCTGGCGTACTCGCTGTGGCAGTAATGAATACCATTAGCGTGTACCAAGTTTAGTGACAGCTCACGAGAAGCCATGCTTGGTCGCCATTATCATTATGTTAGATCCAATTATGACGATTTGTGAGGGTGGAAGGTAGTATGGACTGGGTGAATTGTACCGTGGTGGCTGGGAATGGGGGGTTGCTACTCATGGTAGTCCCATCGGTATCATGGTGAGAAGATGGGGGGGGTATGGTTGGGTGTAGTGTTGAAATATTATTGGGGTGTGAGGTGGAGTGTTGTATGAAACGTCGCATAGACGAGTGATAATTTAGTATTGGCCAATATGGTATATTGGGTGATTAGTACTGACTAGTTAGTTGGGGTGTAATCATGTAAGGTACATTATGGGGATCTAGCTTGGCTACTGACATGGGGAATTAATCTTCATGTATGCCCGATGTGGTGACATAAATGTATAACCATTTATCCCTCTAGATTCTACATGAATAGGATTATGATATTATTGTGGAATTGTGACTATGGGGAGTAGTACGTGGTGTTATTCTGTAGAATGTTACTGGGTATCGTGTGTAGGAGGAGAGTTAGGTTTTGTTCAAGGTGGGTATTGTTGGATGTAAGTGCTAGTTGGTTGTATTTAATTATGATGTTTCCACTTGGGAATGAGTGTTTGTGTAAAAAGGGGGTAGAATCGTAATGATGCTTGCCATGTATTTTGGGTTTTTTATTTAAGTAATTTTAAGTGTGGTTTGATGGGAGTATGGTTTTGTCCCACCTACATTTGTATAGTGTGTTTGATAGGTTTGATTTTTTATGGATTAAACTGATATTTTTAGTTGGGGGTGGTATTTTAGGAGGGTGATATGATTTAGTATAGGCGCATTAAGGACCCTTATGAGGTAGATGTCGTAGGGGGAACCTTGTAGCAAGTTAGCTTGGGATGATTTTTTTAGAGTATAGGGGTGGAAGTTAGGTGAGGGTGGATTACCCCGTTTGTAGTTTGTGAGGGATGTTTTGGGGCCGTCTAAGGAGGTTTCCGTGGTATAAATGATGGTGGGGGTTGATAATATTTAGTTGTTTCGTAGGTTATGTTGTTGTTTGGATTGGTTTTTAATTATATTAGTGAGATGTTTAGTAATGAAGCCTTATGTTGAGCTAGGTAATTAGATGTATTCTGGATGTTGATGGAAGGGATTTTTTAGTAAGGAATAGTATGAGGGTGAGTTTTGATTGGGGATAGAGTTGTTTTGTTGGGCCCAATTTTTATAGGTATGGTTAATGTTTGTGTGTTTATGAGATGTGGGAGTTATGGTATTTAGGGTAGTTTAATGGTTTGGAGGGTTGTTTGTGGTGGGGGGGATGGTTTGTAGTTGGATAGATAGTTTAGAGGGGTTAATTTGGGTGGATAGGGAGTTTTTATACGTTTTGTACGTTGAATTGAGGATTTTTATGGGTCGGTGTTTGGGAAGTGGGTTGAGGGTATATTATAGTACGGATGATTTTTTTAAGGGGGGGTTTATCCGTGTTTGGGGTGGTTTATAAGGATTGGTAATTATTTTTGATAGATCATCAATGTAATGATGATGGAGGTATAGATGATGAGGTACAACGGGTATTTGATTTTTGTGTTAAGGATTGGGTGGTTTGTAAGGGATTAACATGATAGGGAAGAGAAGTGTTATTATAGATTGGGGTATTATTTTGATGATTTGGGAGAAGAATGTTTGATAGCCCCCTAGTTTAACCCCCTGATAATTTATGACCCGATTGGAGATTTAAGTTTGTTGGAGGGGGGGAATATGTTTTGTATTGGGAATGGAGAGGGGTATTATTAGTTTTTATTTTGGGCATTGTGTTATTTTTGAAAGAATGGTGATTGTGGGAAATTGGATTAGTGGGAGAGATTATATGTGGTATAGTGGTAGTTTTAGAGGTAGTTGATGAATAGGGTGGATTGTAAGGAGGAGGGGGGGGTGGTGGAGTATGAAGGTGGGTGGTTATTTGGGGTTAGGGGAAAAGTTTTTAATGTTTTGGTTGGGGTAATTGAGGTTTAGGTAGAAGAATTCGATTGGGGGGGTAGTGGTTATTGGATTTAGGAGATTTAATAAAGTTGGTATATGTGTGAGTTATTTAGAAGGTAATGAGGGTAGTGTTTTGTGGATTGGGTAGGAGTTTTGTTGATTTGTAGGGGTGGTTAGGAATTCTTTTTTATTGATTTTTAGGGATTAGGTATTAAATTTTTGTAAAAAAAAGGTTGAGGGAGAGGATTCGGTGGTGGGTTTGGAAGTGTTGGTGTTTGAGAAGAGGGGGGTGGTATGTTATGTAAATTGTTGGGAGTGGAGGTTTTTAGTGAGGGTGAATTTAATATTGGTTAGATGTTTTGAGGGTTTGTTTTTTTGTGAAGTTGGTATAAGTGTTTGGGGATTAGGGGTGGTAAGGAGATTGGAAAGGAGAGGGCTGGTCATGGTGAATGTAAGAGTGGGTTAGTTTTGGTTTTGGTTAGGTGTTTTGGTGATAGGTGTAGAATAGGGATTGATTTTTATACGAATGAGAGGGAGTGTTAGGCGATTTTGAGAGGTTTGTGGCTTTGAGACGGTTATGGGGAAGGGGGAATGTTGATTGGACGCCCATATTGGTGGGAGGGGATGTTTGTGGGTGGGTAGGAGTGGTATGGGGGATAAAGTGGGGGGTAGGGTGTTGAATTTTGTTATGTTGTGGGATTTTGGAATGTTTTAGAAAGGTTTTATTAGTTGGTTTAGAGATTAAGGTGATTTTTGATTTTTGGTTTTGTTTTGTGGAAGATGGGAGTGAGGTTTTTATAGGATTAGTTTTTTGAAAAAGGTGGGTGGAATTGTTGATTTTGTTGTTTGGCCATATGTTTTGTGTAATGGGGGGGAGGAGTTTTTTTTTTGTTTGATTTTTTTTTTAAGGGATGTTTTTATTGGTATGGTGATTAGGTTTGAAGGGAGAGGGTTTGGGGGTTATGAAATTGTATTTTTGATGAGGGGAATTGTGTGTGTAGAGGGAGGGTTGATATTTAAGTTGAATAGGCCCCCCACTCTAAGTAGTAGGGAGTGTTTTTGTTAGTTTGGATAAGTTGTGGGATGTTATTAGGTTTGGGGTTTTGATAGGTGGGTATTAAGGTGGTGTTTGAAAAATTTTTGATATGTGTTAATGTAGTATGAGTGTGATTGTATGTTGTTCTAGAATTTTTTAGGTGTATTTTGTGTTGGTGTATGGCTCTGGATTTGTTTTTTGGGTTTTTTTGGGTATGTTGTTGGGTTTATTTTTGGGAAGTTAGGGTGAGTGGTAGGGTAATTGGGAGATGTTGTTTTGTGAGATATGGAGATTGATTTGTGTTTTGGGGGGTAGAGTGAGTTGTGGGTAGGTCCGGGATTGTTATTTATTGAGTAGAGGTTCGGGTTTGATGTTTGATTGGGAGGTTGAGTTTTAGTTGATTAAAGATAGATTTGGAGATTGGAAAGGGGATTGAATATGGTATGGGGGAAAGTTGGGTGAGTTATCTGATCGCGAGGGGGAAACATTTGTATGGGGATTTGAGGGGAGTTTTGGGGGGAAGTTTTATCGAATGGTTGGTTATTAGGGAGTGGGGGTTTAATAGTTGGTAGTGGTTTTTATGATTGAAGGGTTTGTGAATAATGAGTAGTTTTTTTGGAGAATTATTGATTTTAGGTGGTGTTGTTTGGGGAAGTAGGGATTATTGTTAAGTGGAGGTATGTTGGGTTTGGAGATTATTAAGTATTATAGGGTGATAATTGTAGATTAGGTGGGAGTGATAAGGTGGGTATGGATGTTTTATTAAATTGTAGTGTTAGGTTTTGGGGTAGGTATATATGATGTTGTTTTGATTTTTTTGGGTAGTTTATATGATTTGTAGTGAGGTATATGTTTTGGGGAGGTGTGGAGTTTAGGTTGAGTAGGTTTGTTTTTTGAAGAAATTTTTTGGGAATTTTTAATTTGTTGGTTTGTTTTTGAGTTTTGTTGTGTGTGAGTATAGGGTTATTTATATTGAATTTTTGGTAGTATTGTAGGGTAGTGTTTGTGTTAAGTTTTGGATGTTTGTATATGGGTGATTATGAGTTTAGTGTTGGGGGGTTTAGTTTAAGTGTAATTAATGGTGAAGGGATAATTTAGGTTTTTATTGTTAGAGGTAGTTTGGATTTGTTTGGAGTTGTATGGTTGTGTTTATATTGGGGGGATTGTGTAGAGGGGGTATGGGGATTTGAAGGTGATTTGGAATGTGATTGGTTATTGATTGAGTGTATTTTAATATATTGTGTATTAAGGGAAAGTGTTTTGATTAGAGTAGGTTGAAATTTTTTTTAGTTATGGTTTGGGGGGTTTTTATGTGTTATGGAAATAGGTTTTGGTTTGATGGATGAGGGTGTTGATATTATGATGGGGATGTATAGGGTTGTAATTATGTTTAGTTTTGGGAGGAATTGGGGTATGGGGGAGTTGGGGTGGGTTTTAAAAAGGGTATAATTATATATAGTTTTTGGTTATAGAGTTTGTATTTGTTGGATTTGTTTTGGTTAGGGTATGAGGGATTTTATGTAGTTTTGGTGTGGGGGTGGGTGGTTGAATTTAAGTTGTTTGTGATAGGGAAGGGTTTGGATGTGGTGAATGGGTTTTAGGGTTAGGGTGGGTTGTGATGAAAGTTTGGTAATGGTATATCTTTAAATGGATTTTTGATATTAAGTGTTAGGGAATGTCATGTGTAATTTTGTATGGGGGTGGGGGGAATGGGATTTATTAGGATGGGTTGGGGATGGGGGGTAGGGATATTTTTATAGGGTTTTAGGTTTGATTTTGAATTGGAAGGTATAGGATGGGATGGGAAGATGTTTTAGGGTATTTTTTTTGGGGGGAAATGTTTTTGGATGGGAGATTGAAGAGGAATGGGTTTAAAGATGGGGTTTAAAAATAGTATGTTACATGGATTATTAAATGTTTATTGATTTTGGGGAATAGGGGGATGAGGTGAATTGGGGGTTAGGGTTTTGGGTAGGGGTAGGTGGGGGGATTCATGTGTTGATTTTATAGGTGAATAGTATATTTATATGGTGTGGATAATGGGGGGGTTTGTTGGAGGTTTTGATTTTTAGGGTAAAGGGATGAGTAATGGGATTTTGGGTTTGGTTGGAAGGGATTAGGGTAGAAATTTGATTATTTGGTAATTGGGTTAGTATGTTATGTTATTGTTGGAATGTGGATTGGGGAAGTGTTATGATAGTTGTGGGATGTGGTTGATTTATTTATGGGATAGGGGGTATAGGTTTTGGGGAGGTTGTGAAATGTTGGATGTGATATTGTAGGGTAGGTGATGAATGGAGTGTTAGGGTTTTGAAAGGATGGTTATTGGGATTATGTAGGGGGGTAATTTTTAAGGTTTGTTTTTTTAAGGGGGAGATATGGTTTGAGTTGGGATTTTGGGTGGTAATGGTGGGTAGGAGTATGGTTTTTTGGATTGTATATTATGTTTTGAAGTGGGGATATATATGTGTTGTTTGTTTTTTAATGGATAAGGTTAGGTTAGGGAGGGGGGTATGATTGTAGTTAATTTTAAAGGTTTTGGGGATTTGTTGTTGGGTGGAGTTATGGATTGGGAATTTTGGTAGTTAAGTTATTTGGGGGTATGATATTTTGAATTGAATGTATTTTATGGGGGGGTTGAGGATGGGGGAATTGAGTATAGGTTATGATTTGAATTAGATGGGATGGTATAATTAAGTTTTTGTGAATTAGGGATATAATTGGGTTTTTGAGGGTGATTATAGGGTGGGATTTTTAGTGGGGTTTTTAGAGGGAAGTGAAGGGGGGGGATTATGTTTTAGGGGATGGGTTTTTGTTGTGGGGTGGTAATGTGGTTTATTTGATTAATGATTTTTGTTTGGGTTGTATGGTATTGAGGGATTGGAGGTTATTATGATGGTTTGTTTGTGGAGGTTGTTAGGTTATGGGGTAAATATTGGGGGGGTAGAGTGTTTGGTTTTGGTTTTTTGTGAGATGGATTTTATGGGTTGATTAGATTGGGAGGGGTTTGAGGTAGATTGGGGTATGGAATTAATTTATATGTGGGTTTTGAGAAGGTGATTAGGAAATTGGGTTATTGTGGGAATAGGATTGGGGTTGTTATGATGGTTGTAATTATGGTTATAATTGGGGGTTTATTGGGAGATTAGATTATTTGGTTTGTTCACAATGGGTTAAAAATTAGGATAGAGTTGGAATTTTTTGTAGGGTTTTGGTTTATGGTAAAGTTGTTTGGTATTTTGAATAGGATTAATGGTATTTTTTTGAAAAAGTTTAGTTAGATATTATTTAGTATGGTGGGTGGTGTTGAAGGGGTAAGATGGATTAGAGGGTTGATTTGATTAAGGAGGAATGGTTATTGTGGTTTTTGATTAGTGATGTAGTTTGTTGATTGATTAATTTGTAGGTTTTTGGGTTATGTGGTTATTGGTTGATTTAGGTTTTAGTGTGTTTGTGGGTTAATGGTTTGTTTGTAGGTAGTTTGGGTTGGGTTGGGTAGGAGGTTAAGATTAATTGGTGTGATTGGTTTGGTTTGATGAGGATTTAGTTTATGTGATTGTTATTTTTTTTTGGTTGTTTGGATATTGGGGAGTGGTGGTGGGGTTTTGAGTTGGGTTGTGGGTGGGGTTGGGGGAATTTTTTTTAGATTATAGGATGGGGAATTTTGATTTAGGGTTAGGTGAGAAGGGGGAATTTAAGGGTTGTGGTAATGATTGGTGGGGTGGATATGGTTATGATGTTTGGTTAGATTGTTGATGGAAGGTTAAATTTGATTTGTTTAATGGGGGGGGGTTTTGGGGGTAGAAGGAATGGGGATTTGATAGGGGTTTAGTGGGGTTTTGGATGTTAATGGATGGATAGGGTTGAAGTTGGTAGAGGGTGGTGGTTTTATGGGAATAATTGAATGGGGGGTTGGAATTGTTGTTTGGAATGGGGTATTGATGTTTTTGTTTTGGGGATTGGATGGTAGTTTTGATTGGGTGGTTTTGTGGTGGTTGTGTGTTATTGTTGTGGTAGGTATTAAATAAGTGATTTATGGGGTGTGTTGGTGGTTTTTGTTATGTTAGTGTTTATTATTGTGGGTGTTTTGTTGGGGATGTGGGGATTTTGGTGGGGTGTGAGTTGGGGTTGGGTTTTGGTTTGTTGTTTGTGGATGCAAGGGGGATGGGGGTTTTTTGGTATTTTATTAAGTTGTATTGGGTTGATGTAGGGGAAGTGGGATTGTGGGTTGGTTTTATTGGTGGAAGGGTGGTTATGGGGGGATTTTTTAGTGGTATTTTTATGTATAATTAGTTTTGGGGATTGTGTTGGATATTAAGATTTGTTGGATATGTATTGGTTATGGGATTTTGTTGTTTGATTGAGTAGTTGTATAATGTTTTGTGGTGGGGGGTATGGGTTGGTTTGGTTGGTATTGTGTGGGGGTTTTGGGGGGGTTTGGGTTTAATGGGGGAGTAAGTTTATTATTTTGTTGGTTTGTTGTTTGGGGGGGTTGTGTGTAGATTGTGGGGTTGAGGTAGGTTGTTGTTTAGTATTGTTGGGGATGTTGGGTTATTGGTTGTGGGATGAAGTTTTGGTAGTATTTTATGTGGTTATGTGATGTTTGGGATGTATGGGGGGTTGTGGATGGTGTGGTAGAGGGTTATGAGTGGGATTTGGTGATTGATATGTAATTTTTTTGATTAATGGGTTGTATAGGAAATGTTTTAGGTTTAAGATGGAGGTATTTGGAGGTTGGAATTATGGGTGTGGATTGGGAAAGGGTTTTTTTAGTTTATGGGATTAGAGTAATTTTGATTGGGATTTTTTGGGATATAATTTGTTTAGGAAGTTGGGATTTTTAGGAAGGTAGGGTTTTGAGGGTTATGGGTATTTTGAATGGTGGGTTGTATTTTATTTGATGGTGTTAGTGGTTGGATTTGTTTTTGGATAATGGGGGTGTTTTTATATGGTTTATTTTGGGGGGGTGTTTTTTGGAGTTGGGGATTAGGGGGAGTATGGGGGGGTGTGTTGGAAGTTGATGTGTTGATGTATTTTGAAAGGGTTTTTGGAAATGTTTATGTAAATTTTTAGGGTTTGTAGGGGGGGGGTTTTGTGATATGTAGTGTTAAGTTTATTTTATTTTGAGGTTTTTATGTTGTAGTTTTATTTGTTATTGTTGTTTTGTGGGGGGGTATTATTAGATTAATGTTGGGGTTGTGGTGTAATGGATTATGATTTTTATGGTTTTGGTATTTTGAAGGTTTTTTATTTAATGATGGATTTGGGGATGGTTGGTTGTATTGATGGATATTAATGGGGTTGGGTGTTGGGATTGTTTGAATTTGTAGATTGGGGATTGAATTTTTAGTTTTTGTAAATGTTTGATGGGGGGAGGGGTTATTGGTGTTTTGTTAGGTTGTATTAGGTTAGGGTTTGGAATAAATTGGGTATTGGTAAGGTGTGGGATGTTATTGTTTGGGTTGGTGGGAATGGTTTTGTGTTGTATTGGTGTGGGTGGAGTATGGTTTTAATATATGATATGTGGTTGGAAATGTTTTTGATTATTAATTTTTGTATGTTGGATTTTGGTATGGTAATATTTGGGTGAGGTGATTTTGTTTTAAAGTGTGTATGATTGGTTAGTTTTGGGTTGTGGGTGTTTATGGGGTTGTTGGTTGGGGTATTTGGAGGGTGATATTGGGGATTGTGTTTTGATTTTAAATAATGTTTTTTGTTGAGAGAATTTTTTTTTTGGGGGATTTGAGTTTATTGTTATAGATGTTTTTGATTTTTGGGAGTGGGATGATATTTAATTTTTTATGAAATGATTTTGGGTGGGGGGTTAGTATTGAGGTGTGAGGGGGGGGGGTTGGAATAATGTAGGGGTTTTTATTTGGTTTGGGGAATTTGGTGAGGTGTATTTGTGGTTTGGATTTTGGGGTGAAAGTGTATGGTTGGTATTGATTTGGTAATTTTGAGTTGTTTGGGTTGTTTGTTGGATAGGTTTGGGGTTGGTATTGGGTTGGTGTGAATTAGTTTGTTAGGTTTGTTTGGAAATTTGGTGGTTGGTATTGTGGGGGTATATTGTTGTTGTAAGGTGGTTAGTTGGTAAAGGTTGATGTGATGGGATTTTTGGGGGTTTTGGGTTTTGGGTGGTTAAGAAGTGTATGTTTGGTTGTTGAAGGGAATATGGGGTGGTGGTTTAGTTAGGTTTATTATGGGATGTTGTTGATAGATAATTTGGTGGGATATTTATTGTATGGGATTGGGTTTTGTGATTATGTTGATTTGGGGTATTGTTTGAGTAGGGGAGGGGTGGTTTGTGTTTGGGAAATGGGGGAATGTTGAATATTAATTTTATGGGTTTTTTGGGATGAATTTTTTGGGGTTAGATTTTAGGGTTGGTGGGTTTTTTGGGGGGGGTATATTGTAATGATTGGGAATATTTATTATTTTAGAATTGGTTGTTTTGTGAGTAGGGGGGGTAGGTTTGTTTTTTTAATAGGTTGTAGTGGGGGGGGTGATTGGGTAGATGGTATTGGTTTTGGAGGATTTTTGAAATGGGGGTGGGGGGATTTATTTGATGTTGTTGAAATTAATGGTTTAATGGGTTAATTAGGGTTAAGTGTGGGATTATGGGTGGGATTAGGGATTTTATGGTTTAATAAATTTAATTTTATGGGGGTGGGGTGATGGTAAGATTTTTTTTATTTATTATGGGTATGTTGTTGGGAGGGGAAGTTGTTGTGGTTTTTTGTTGAAATTTTATGGAAATTTTAGTTGTGTTGGTTAGGGATTTTGGGATTGTTGGTTGATTGGGAGGGAAGTTTAATGGTATGTATTTGATGGTTTTAGGGTAGGTGATGGGAATGTTTTTATGGGTTTTTGGAATTTTTGGAATTTGGGAGGGATTTTAATTTGGGTTATTAGGAATTTTTAAAAAGGTGGTGGAAGGTAATTTTTTTTTAGGTTTTGATGGGTGGGATTTAAGTGGTGTTTGGGTAGTGATGTAGATTTTTGAAGAGATAATGTTATTTGATGGTTTATGTGGTGTTATTAAATGGGGGTATTATGAAGGTGTATTGTATGGTTTTGTTTAATTTGAGGTGGTTGAAAATTGTTTGATTGGGGGGGGTGTTTTGGGTTTTGTGTAGGGTGTGTGTTGGGTATTAGGGTTAGTATATTGGATGGTGATGAGGTAAAAGTGTAAGGTTGTTAAGGAAGATTTATGATGGTTTTGATAGGTATATTTGGTTAGTGGGAGGGGGAAGAGTGTTGGGAATGGTTATTATTAGGTGGATGTATTGGGGGGTAGGTTGGTAAATGATTATTTGGTGGAAGGGTTTTGGTGTGATTATGAGGGGGTTTTTAGTGATTAGTTGGTAATTTGGAATTGTGTGAGGTTTGGAGATTTGGGGTTTGATGAATAATATTTAAATTATTGATATTTGTTTTGTTTTTTGGATTTGAAATATTGGATATATTGGTGAATTTTGGGGGGATTTAATTTGGGTTTTATTGGTTAGGAGATTTTGTTTAATTTGGGAGTTAGTTGGGTGGGGTTTAAATGGATGGAGGTGTTTGATTGATTTTTTTGGGTAGGTGTATTAGAGGTTTTGTAAGTTGTTGGGTATATTTGTATTAGGTTTGTTGGGATTTTGTTATTATGAGTGTTATTATTGATATGGTAGGTTTGATTAGGGGTATAATGATTTGTTGTGATAATGGTTGGAGATAGGTTAATGGGGGGAAGTTTTTAGTGTGTTTTGGAATTAGTTGTGTGTGATTTATGATAGATTGAATTGGGGTTGTGGTGATTATAGGGGGGTTTAAGGTTTTTGAATGTGATTGGGGAAAGTATGGTGGAATGAATGGGGATTTAATGATGATGGGGTTTGGTATTATAGAGATTTTGTTGGTGAGGTTGTGTTGGTTTGTTAGGGAAGGTGGGGTATTGAGGGGAAAGATTGGGTTATAGTGGGTTTTATTTGGGGGTTTAGGTGGTTAATTGTAGATTTTATAATTGGGTATTTGGTGATTGGGGATTGGGTTTATTTGTAATTTTTTTTATGTGATATGGGGATCTCTGATGATTTTATTATTGGTAAGTGTGAATGGGGGTTGTTGAATGGGAGTAGGTGGTGGTTTTGATTAGTGGGGTGATTGGAATATTTGGGGTTTGTTGTGTATTAATTGATGTTATTGTTTGGGGATTGATTTTAAGTGGGGAATGGGGATAGTTTTTTGAGGTTTATGTAGTAAGGTTGTTATGTTAATGTGGGGGGGTATGTGTTTTTGAAAGAGTTTGGAAATGGAAAATTAGTTAGTTGTAAAGGGATTTGAATTATGGGGTGGTTTGGGGGGTATTTTTTGAGTTGTGTTTGGATTGGGTGGGATATTTGAATGGGTTTTTTATTTTGGAATTGGTAATGTTTAGGATATTGGTGGGGGGAGATAAGTTTGTTTGGTATGGGAATGGGTTGATTTATAGATTGTTGAAAGAGTATGGTTTGGATTGTATTATGATATGAGGTTTTAAAAGATGGATATTGGTGGGGATGGTGGTTGGGGTTGTGTAGGTAGGTATTGAGTTTGAGAGATGGTGTGGTTTTAGATGAGGATTTGGGGAATGTTTAAGGGGGGTTTAGTGTGGGATTTGTTGGTTTTTATTGAATATGGGGGGGTTAATAGGGGTAATTGAAGGGTTATAAATTTGGGGGTTGTAATATTTAGGTTTTGATTAGGATGGATTGGATTTGTTTATATTTAGAATGTGGTTGTTGGGGGTTTTAGAGGGGGGTAGTGGTTGAATTTTAGGGAGTAGAAAGGGGTGAAGATTGATGGGGGAGAAATGGGGAGGTGTAGGTGGGTGTGGATTAGGTGTAGATTGGGGTATGTTGGTTGTTGGGTGAGGTGGTGTTGGTGGGGGGGGGGTTTATTGAAAATGGGGATGGATGAATATGAGTTTTTTTATTTTGGTTGTTGTTGGGGGTGGGGGTTGTGAGATTTAGTAGTGGGGGGGAGATTAGATTAAAATGAGGAGTTAGTGGAGGTTGTGAAAATAATGAATAGTATTGAGAAGATTTTTTGAGATAAGATATTGGTTTGTTTTAAAATTGATTAGATGTTATATGATTTTTTTTAGTTTGGTTATTTTTTATAATGGATGATTGGGGGGGGAAAATGATTGAGGGGTTGGGGGGGGTATGTTTGTAAAATGTTTAGATATTTGTATTTAGAAGGTATGGTTTGGGGTTTGTAATGGTAATGAGGGTTTAGGGGGTATTGGGTGGTTTGTATGGGGAATGTAGGTTGAGTAGATTTTGGGATATTTGGGGATGTGTTGAATGGTTATGTTTGTTGTAGTGTTGTTGAGGGGTTAGGTTTTTGGGTGTTTATGAATTGGTTGATATTTTAGGGGATTGATTGGATAGTTGGGTAAATGTTGATATGAATAATTTGGGGAATATTGAGGGGGGGGATAGGTAGGGGATTATTGGTGTTTTTGTTGGTTTTATAGTAATTAAGGGTGGGAGTCCAGGTAAAGGGAATTATTTGATAATATGAATGGAATGAGGGGGTGGGTGGGATGGGGAAATAAGAGGGGGTTTGTTTTTATGGTAAGGATTTGAGAGGGGGGGATATTGGATTAAGGGTTTGTGGTTTATTGTGGGTAAAGAGGTATGTTTATTGTAATGGTTGAAGAAAGGTTACAATTTCAATGTATAGTATTGTTTTGGGATGTGGTAATGAGTGCGGGGTGGGGAGTAAGGGTGGATGTGTGAGTTTGGGATTAATGAATTTGGTGAAAATTTAGGGATAGATGGAAGGTTTGTTTATAGATGGAGTTTAATTGTGATTTGAGAAATTATATATATATTGAAGTTTTTAGAACCTTGTGTTGAGGTATTGAAGGGGTGGAGATAAGAGGGAGTTTTTGTGGTATTGAGGTGGGAGGTGTGATTGGTTAATAGTAATTGTAGGGAGAGTGTGGGAGTGAAAGGTAAGGATTTAATGGTGTAAGCCGTTTAAATGGTTGAGTTATATTGAAAATGTATGGTAAGTAATTGTGGGAAAGTGTTATTGATTAGAGAGATTATGAGGATAGGTGAAATTTATTTAGGGTGGTGAGGGGAAGTTTGAGGTATTGAATGTTTATAGTGTTGTGGGTGGGGTTATGGGATTGTGGAATGGTTGATTAGGTGATTGGATATTATTGGATTTTGTGGTGGAATAATTGTATAAAGTAGGGGCGGGAGGATGGGGGGTGGGGTGATGGTTAGCTATTTATTGATGATTTCTTGGTCCTGTAAATGTTTCCTGCTATTGCTAGGGGGGTGTGGGATTGTGGGCGGTTTAGGATCTGTAATGGGGTGCATATTGTAGCAGAGAACATTAGGTGTAATATAGTTAGGGTTCAAATAATGGATGTGTGGAGGGGGTCCCATAAAATGGTTTACGTGTTTTGCGGGTCTTGGTAGGGGTATTTGAGGGGGGTGGAGAGGTTCGTCGTGGGTGTGCGTTAAGGTGACGGATCGTGCAAGTAAGCGTATAGGGTATTTGTGTAATAATGGTATGTTAAATACTGGAGAACGGGGTTTAGTATTGTGCGCCGTAGGCTGGAAGGGGAGCCTGTAGATGTTTATTTTTAGGCAAGTAGGGTGGGGTGGTTGTTTTGTTGGGGGATCATTAGGGTGTGACGATGCGGTCGTTTGCAAGATATTGTTGGCGGGTAGTGATGGGAGGCGTGTTAGGTGGGTAGTTATATTGGGCGTGGTAGTTAGGGGGGAGGGGAATGTGGTGTGTGAGGTATCTAATAATGTAGAAGTGGGCGACGGTGTTGTAGTCGGGAGGTTGTGAACGCGGGTGCGTATGGGGGGATACTTTAAATAATGGGCGTTATATGTAAACAAGTGTAGGTTAGTCTGAAGGTGGTCACTGTAGGCGTTATGTTACTTAGTGTATTTTTGGCTGTTGGGATGTGGGTGCAGTGGTGAAGGTTTACGGCATTATGTAAAAATAGTGAAATTTAAGATTGTATAGGTAATAGTGTTATGTTAAGGGAGGTGGTGGACGTGGGTGGTGGGTGTAGTAATTGGGGTGTTTTATGTTGAAGGTGCGGATGGGGTGTAGGTGGACCCGTAGTTTTTGGGTGATTGGGATATGTTGGAGAATAGTATCATAGGAGTAGCTGACTGACGGTTGGTGTAGGTGATCGGTGACACCGACTGCATGGTCGTGGGCCGTGGTGTAACAATCCCCCCGGGGGCCTAGGTGATGGTGATAGAACGGGCGTGTGGTGGGGTGTGGAAATAGGACTGGGGTCGGTGGTTTGCACCTAGGACGTGCGCGCGATCCCACGCTACATTGTACACATGGAGGTAGAGGCCGGCCTCGTTGTGAGGCGTGTGGTTCGGTGGGGATTAGACACCAGTTGTATGGGAGGGTGTCTGGAATGATAGGATGGTATTGTAGGTCTGTTCTATTGCAGTGGGTGAGTTCGGCGCGGGGTGAGTGTGTTATTGAAACTGGAGTTGGGTGTAAATATGCTTAGAGGCCGAATTCGGGGCTGGACTCACCCTAAAAGTAAATCGGCTAATTCCGTGGGGGTAGGCCCCCCAATTAACTTACCAATGAGAGATATGACTACCTAGATGTTGGGGGTAGGTGCTGTACAGGGGAGAGCTGAGTAGTGTGGGTTCATGACCCCGGGTGGAGGTGGTGATGTCAGAGTGGTAATAGAAGGGAGTGCGTATGGCATGTGCACTAGGTGGGGATGTGAGTGTGAAATACATTTGTTAAGCGGGGGAGGCGGGCTGGGGGTGTCAGTTTGGGGCGGCAGGGATGAGATGAAAGGTGTGGGCTCGGAGGTTAGTGTGGTAGGGGGACAATCGGGATAAATTGTCGCTCAGGGTTTATTATAAACAAGCCCCCTGCAATCGGCTTGGTGTCAGACCGGATGGCAAGTAGGTAGTCACGTGGGGATGCAGTATGGTGAGGTGTTTCGCAAAAATTGGGGGGATCTAAAATATGGCTTCTACAAGGGAAGTTGGACCATGGTCGTTGATAGAAAGTGGAGGAAACGGCTTGTTTATGGTCAAGAGTTACATTTTCGGTAGAAATGAATTTGAGATTAGGTTAATCTCAGGCAATCGCGTCCTTGTCTTTTAAGACAAGGGTAAAAATGTTGCGTAAATTAAAAATGCAGGAAGGGGGACAATGGGGGGAAGGGGTGGGAGGAAAGTGGGAAATAGGAGATTTTGGATATATGGGGTGTGGGGGGTTTGCGGGTTTGGGATTGAAATTAGGTGGATGGGGGGAATAAAGTTAAATTTGGAGGGAACGTATAGTGGAGGTTATTTAGGGGAGGGGGGGGATAGGGAAATAAAAGGTAACTATAGGGGCTGGGGGTGAAAGAGGATAATGGGGGGGGGGTGAGGTAAGCGGTGGGGAAATAGATTGGGGTGTGTAATGGAGCGATATTAATAGGAGGGTTGGGGGAAGGGGAATAGTTTTTTTGTGTGGGGAGTGTAGGGGGAAACAATGAACTATTGTAGGTTTAAGTTATTATAATTTCCACAAAAAAAATAAACAACAAGGGGGTTGGTGGTAGTTGGGGGGGTATGTACTACAGAAAATAAGGGCGGGGAGGTATGCTAATTCCGATAGTGGGTGGTTAGGGAGGGGGAGTACTTGATCTGGGGAAATAGATTTGCTAAGATGGAGTCATAGGGAAAGTGGGGGGGTAGATCTAAGTGGGAAGGGGGGGAAGATTGTATGAAATGGGGGTGTGCTAAAGGGGTAATGGGGGGGGGGGGAAATAGGTTTGTAAATGAAGGGGGTGATAGCGATGTTTGGGGTGTTTGCGGGCCGGTAATATAAGGATCTGAGGTAGTGGAGTTTGCGAGTGGAATTCTTGGGGGTACCGCTTTGTGAGTATGGTGGGGGGGGGAATGTGGATGGGTAGGCTGTCCTGTTTGAATATTTTGATAACTTCTATTAGGGGTCTGGTGTTTAGGCCCGTGGGCGGGCCGCGGGGGGTATTGGGTTTATTATTAATGGGTGGTCACAATAACAAGTATTGCCAACAATGTTATTTGTTAGGGGGGGGTTTTAAGATTGGGGGGGGGGTTGGGGGGGCGGGGGGGGGGGGAGAGGGGGGGGGGGGGGGTATGGGATGGGGGGGGGGGGGGAGGTTAGTGGTTTGAGATGTGGGTAAGATTTACGTTTTACATGTAAAATTCTAGATATCAGTTCCAGATGAGAACAGACGTGACAGCAATGCCCTGTATAACCCAATGACATTGGCGGAAGTTCACAGTAATTACAGTCCGGTATGTTATATGGTATTTTAAGTGGTATGTGTATGTATTTTCACATAGTTACATGTGTGTGTGGTTGTGGTTGTGGCTGGCAACCTCATGTAATATTAATTACCACAGAGACCACTGCTGAAGAAGCATGTGAATTCTTGGTGCTGGCTTCATGCAAGAGAACCAGCTGTAGTGGTGGTTTCGTGCTCCATCATTAAATGATGATGAATGATATATGTGTATGTATGTATATATGAATGCGTATCTGATTGAATTAAGTCAGGAGCAAAGAGCCAGCATAGTAATTGAGAGGAAGGTGGAGTGGGTTCAGTTCCTAGTGCAGGCAGCACAGAAAAACAACAGAAGGGTATTAGCTGGGAGTCACGACCCATGTGGGCCCCTTCCTCTCTAGTTTCACAGAGATAACGGGGCAGAAACACTTGTCTGATCAAAATGGGTGGGGATCCTTCTGATAATCAGATTACCACCTGTACAGTTTTCTATGATATTGGGAGGCAGACGTTCTGACTAATTGAGTGACTAACTTGATTGTTTTACTGACTGAATGAATGACTAATTGACTTACTTACTGATTGACTGACTGACTAATTGACTTACTTACTAACTGATTGACTGTCCAAATGACTTACTAACTGATTGACTGACTAATTGACTTACTTACTAACTGATTGACTGACTAATTAGTTGACTGATTGACTGACTTATTGACTAACTGCCTAACACTGAATGACATGGACCTGACTTACTACCTGACTGACTGACTGATTGACTGACTGATTGATTAGCTGGCTGTTTTTGGTTTTGGTTTTAAGGACCGTCTTCATTGCACATGGACAACTCCATCAGTGCTCCAATCAGCTCCCTTAGATCACACAATGAGGATCTCAGCACAGTGTCTGAACTTCGTAGCACTGGTGAGAATCCCAATGTGTGTATATAGGAACTACACATTATATAAATATTGTTGTGGTGGGTAGGTTTCTTAATTTAAAAATTTTTTTTGCCAGTGCAGCAGATGTGTGGCCTACTCTTTACGATTTCCAACTGTTGAGGGACGTTTTAACATTCGCAATGGTACCTCCTATTGTTTTTGCTCTTATCTGAGAAGACTAGGCAAACAATTTCACTATCCAGGAGACCGGGGGGGTAGGGGGGAGAGTATGACATCATTAGGACCACTGGATCTGAAAAGAAAATGTCCATAAATTACATTCCCTTTACTAGGAATTGAACTGGTACCTTTAGAATTTGAGGCATATGCCATACCTCAGCCACTCCGACCCCCTAGCTGGCTGACTGATTAACTTATTGACTGACTGAGCAACTAACTGACTGACTAATTGACTGACTAACCAATTGACTCACTAACTGACTGGCTGACTGAGTGACAAACTATCTGAATGACTATTTGATTGACTAACTGACTGACTAACCAACTGACTTACCATCAGAATTATTATTAACTGAATGATTCACTTACTGACTGGCTAGCTAACTGACTGACTGAGTGATTGACAAACTAACTGACTGATTAACTAACTGAATGACTATTTAATTGATAAATGAACTGAATGACACACTAACTGACTGACTAACTGATTTACTGATTGATAAGGCAGAGAGACGGGATTGTTGTGATTCTAGTATTCCTGCATTTTAAAAAAATTCCGATATTCCTTACACAATTAAAAACAACCTGCTTCCCCCCACTACCCCTTGCTCCAGGTGTTTGACTGGCGAAGGTATGTCCATTCTGTGACATCACAGCCTGAGGTTGGCCTAACGGATGTGACAGATAATGAAACCATTATCAATCATTCCCCATCATACTATCAGAGATTGAATGAGCTGCTGGCTGCTACCCCAAAGAGGTAAGGTAGCAACATATGTGACCTTGGTCCCATGATATGTGACATGGGGGGGGGGGGGGGGGCATGAAGGGGGTGGGGGGGGGGGGGGGGGGGGGGTGGTGTCTATGAGAAGAAGTAATTGAACTACTGCTGCCTGATTAAGAGAATTAATGGAGAGGATCAAAATTAGCTAAAATATTTTAGCCTTATTCTTCTTCTTCAAGTACTATGCCTAGTGGCATAGGAGATCAAGTCTCTCCACAACTTCTTGTCTCCAGTACAATTTATCAATTCTGTTGTTGACCTGTTTCCATGCCATGATGTCAAACTAATATAAGAGACATATGAAAAAATATAACAAACATAAAACCTTGCTGAAGACTATAATGCAGGGTTTCTTAATCTTTTATTGTGCCATTCTTCTTCTTCTTTGATCCTTAGCCGCCGACCGTCAAAGCAGTCAGTGGCCATCACGCCTAGTGGCGTCTTGTAGGGCAACAACAAATTGATTCCACTTTGCTCGGTCGGTGGCCATCCTTCGTACAGTGCCCCAACTCTGGTTCATTCTTTGCATCTCAGCCTCCACAGTCCTCCGCCAGGTTGTTTTTGGTCGGCCTCTTTTTCGTTTTCCTTCAGGGGTCCAAAGCATAGCTGTTCTTGTGATGGCATCGGGGTCTCTTCTGAGGACATGACCAACCCAATTCCAGCGTCTGCCAGCTATGATGGTGTGCATGTCCTCTTGCTTGCTACGAGTAAGCAGATCTTGGTTAGTGATGGTATTCGGCCAAAAGATTCGGTGAATTTTTCTTAGGCATGTTGTGTGAAAAGAGGATCTGTCTGTACCAATTGCTTATTCCTTACTGATATGGGCTCAGGGTTGCTCACATTGAGCGTCATGACCTCAGACTTCTTTAAATTGATGTTCAAGCCCACCTGCTGGCTAAACTTATTAAGTCGATCCGTTTTTTTCCTGGATGTGTTGATGTGAATTAATTTCGTTGATTTTGAAAAGGCTTTTGACAGCATACATAGGGACAGTTTATGGAAAATACTGAGGACTTATGGAATTCCAAGCTGCATAGTGTCAATCATAAAAAGCCTCTATGCAAACTTTACGTGCAGTGTTGGGCAGAGCAACCTAACCTTTGAGGTGAAGACAGGAGTACGACAGGGATGCTCCTTATCAACCACTCTATTTTTAACAGTCATAGACTGGGTGATGCGCCAGACAACAGAGGGCAGTCCAAGAGGAATAAGATGGACAACATGTTCTACATTGGAAGATCTGGAATATGCAGATGACATTGCACTACTAGCACATTTATTGTGCCATGTAAACATTATATTGTCTAATAAAGGTTATGGACACATTTGATTGTCTAATGAAGGTTATGGACACATTTGCTAGTCTAACAAAGGCTATGGATACATTTGCTAGTCTAACAAAGGCTATGGACACATTTGCTAGTCTAACAAAGGCTATGGACACATTTGCTAGTCTAACAAAGACTATGGACACATTTGCTAGTCTAACAAAGGCTATGGGCACATTTGCTAGTCTAACAAAGGCTATGGACCTGTTTTTGAAAAAAATGCCCCTACAATCCATTTACAGTGTGCCACAGGTGGTGGCTGGGGTACCTGAAGTGGTGGTGGCTGGGGTACCTGATGTGGTGGTGGCTGGGTTACCTGATGTGGTGGTGGCTGGGTTACCTGATGTGGTGGCTGGCTGGGGTACCTGAAGTGGTGGTGGCTGGGGTACCTGATGTGGTGGTGGCTGGGTTACCTGAAGTGGTGGCTGGCTGGGGTACCTGATGTGGTGGTGGCTGGGATACCTGATGTGGTGGTGGCTGGGGTACCTGATGTGGTGGTGGCTGGGGTATCTGATGTGGTGGCGGCTGGGGTACCTATGCGGTGGTGGCTGGGGTACGTATGCGGTGGTGGCTGGGGTACCTGATGTGGTGGTGGCTACATGCTCCGTGAGGACGGAAAAGGGAAGTGATGGTGATGTTGATGATGAATACATTATCTTGAGAGGAGGATGAGGCGTAGTGTAGAAATATCAAGGCAGCACAGACTGCTCCAAAGCTGACCAAGGGATTATCACCAATGGATTATCAGTATCGCCCTTCAGCTCCCCAAGAAGCATAGCAAAAAGTTTTCTGACTCCTGAAATTTTAAAAGTCTGACTCCTGAAATTTTAAAAGTCTGACTCCATCTATGGTTTTTTTACTAGTCATATGGCATGAAATGATGCACTTATATGGAGTTACAAGGTATATGTATAAGTATGGTCATCATCATGTAGCATGTCCTTTGCAGAGCGTCGCACAGCCCGCCTGAAAGACTCTCGATCTCTAGTATGGTATATGTGTGAATAAATGAAAAAGTGGCTTGTGTAGATTACATTTTTAACTGTTAACTCATTCATACAATAATACAAAGCAAAACTCAAAAAAGTATTTTAAAATTATGATAATTTTTATGTAAATTGAACTGTTTCTTAAAAAAAAAGATGAATGTTTCTAATAGGTCTGGCTTCAGTGCTGCTTTCTAATCGGATTTGATTATTCTAAGCTAGTAACAAACATTCCACGGTGACTTGAGTGGGTGGTAACACTATGACAGTCAAAGCAGAATCTTGAATGATCTTGGGGTAGTAGGGTGTTGTATTTTGAGTGCTCAGTTTAGATGTATGGTGAAATGTCTCAACCTTTTTCCGTGCTAGATAATGTAATGATAGAGCGGGATTTGCAGAATTCTTGCCCCTTCTATTTTATACAGCAGAATACTTTGTTGTTTTTAACTCACTATTTCAAAAACTTCATGAGGAACTGTTTACTTTCGTTGCTTAAAATGTACTAAGTGAATAATAAACAACTGTTTTCAAATGCTATTTCAATTTTTTTTTTTTTTTGAAACAGGGATCAAACGTCAATCTGCATTGACTTAACTCTTTGTCTCCATAATTATTTTCCACCCTGTGCCATATATATTTTTTGAAGAATTCTAAACGGTGAAGTGTAATGTCTTTTAGTGTAAATTTTATGTTAATCTTTTTTGTGAGCATGTACTTATTATATACCAAACTGTAGGGAAACAAATAGAGAATTGTATTATATAACGTCCTTGGTAGTATTAACACAAGTGTGTTCAGTATACTTAAAACATTTTGCATGTAAAATTGAAAAACACTAAAAAGTTAACTGTAGAATACGATCTTACCAAAGACAAATTACTGTTGTAGACAATAAAACTTTCTTTTTAGTCTTCAAACATCAAGTTAATCCATATACAAAGTTAAAAAAACATTGCTTATGGCCACAATTAGTACATTTAGTGTTATTCACACCAGTTTTTACTGTGGTCCATTGTAAGAAAAAAATTAATTATGCAATCATGCATTACGTAATTTTCAAACAAATAAAGAAGAATAACGTTATATAAAAACTTTTTTACTCTTGTTTAATGTTTTAATAGTATCCCTAGCTTCATCTTCTACCTAGGACTAGTGATTAGATGTTACGGTAGGTCTAGTTTTGTTGCTTTTTGATCGGCCAGAATATGATTACGCCCACTTATCAACTAAATCTAGTGTGTCTAGCTTTTCTGCACCGATTCCGTATTTTGACAACAAACTGTGACTACCAAACAATCATCATCAATGTCAGCAATGTTCCAAAGTAGTTTGACACAATTATTTGCTTAGGAGACTTAGAAAATGTAATATAAAGCGTGACATATTTCTCTAGCAATAACAACGAAAAACGCAAACACGCAAATCATCACACAAATTGTGATAATATCAAAACACACACGTGCTGCTTAACTACAGTCAAATTAGTTGTTTAAATAGTAGTGGAAGTCATTCTACGAGTTTTAAAATATAAACTGCATTAAACAGACGATTTTTGGGGTTTATTCAGTATAAACTAAAAACAATGCTCAGAGCATTGCTCTGTCATGGCGAGTTGAATTTTGCAACGCTCAGAGCATTGGTCTGGAGTCAAAGAGTTAAGTCTCATAAAAGTCAGAGTCGGGACATTTTTTACTGACTCTTGACTCCACACAAAAAGGACTGACTCCACAACCTCGACTACTGACTCCACAACCTCGACTACTGGCTCCACAACCTTGACTACTGGCTCCACAACCCTGCCTTGACAAATGAATGCCATGTCCTGTGCTGTCCACTCATAGTCTTTCTGTATCTTCATTATCCCTTTAATTTCTGTCTCCATTTCTCTTCTCCTTGTATTTTTTGGTCACCTTTAACTCTCTGACCCGGGGGGTTCCAGAATAAAAACTGTTTTGTAATGCTATCTAAAGGTTTTTTTTTCCCAGTGTGTTTTTACCATCACCCAAAAAAGGTTATCAGGCTATAAGAAATAAAAACATAGCTGACTTTCTGTGACCCCATTTTCAAATATTTCTGAGTGATGGGTTTGTCTATGTTGCAGGACTCTGGCTAATTACATCTTATGGAGACTTGTACGGAATTTACTTTACACTTTAGGGGACAGCTACAAAGATGTTTTAATTGTCTACGGAAAGGTGAGATGTTTTATACTTGTTTTTACTGTATTCTTCATTGTGGTTGTTTTATTTGGTTTGAGTATTATTAAGCGTTTGTTTTTGTAATGGTACGATTGAAATGATATGACAAGATCAGTAATGTGGAAATGATAACAAGAACCAGACAAGTGTGCCAGTGGAACAAGAGATGAGAAGACGCTGTCGGTGGACTGGACACACATTGAGGAAATTATTGGTAGCACGACAAGGACGTACTTGTTCTGGAATACCCAACCCAGGATATGAGATGTAGAGGAAGATCTAAGAACATAAGGAGAAGAGAACTGGAGACTTATTTGATAGAAATAAAGACATTGACAGACCCTGAGCTGATGGCACAAGACAGGAAGACTTGATGTAACTTTGTGGAAGACCTATGCTCCTTGCAGAGCTGAAGGTTGGTGATAATGATTTGTTTTTGTAAGATTATCAACTCATTCATCAAGGCAGTTCTATTGTTTAGCTAAGACACGCAGAGCTGAAGGTTGGTGATAATGATTTGTTTTTGTAAGATCATCAACTCATTCATCAAGGCAGTTCTATTGTTTAGCTAAGAAACACAGAGCTGAAGGTTGGTGGTAATGTTTTGTTTTTGTAAGATCAACTCATTCATCAAGGCAGTTCTATTGTTTAGCTAAGACACACAGAGCTGAAGGTTGGTGGTAATGTTTAGTTTTTGTAAGATCATCAACTCATTCAACAAGGCAGTTCTATTGTTTAGCTAAGACACACAGAGCTGAAGGTTGGTGATAATGTTTAGTTTTTGTAAGATCATCAACTCATTCATCAAGGCAGTTCTATTGTTTAGCTAAGACACACAGAGCTGAAGGTTGGTGATAATGTTTAGTTTTTGTAAGATCATCAGCTCATTCATCAAGGCAGTTCTATTGTTTAGCTAAGACACACAGAGCTGAAGGTTGGTGATAATGTTTAGTTTTTGTAAGATCATCAACTCATTCATCAAGGCAGTTCTATTGTTTAGCTAAGACACACAGAGCTGAAGGTTGGTGATAATGTTTAGTTTTTGTAAGATCATCAACTCATTCATCAAGGCAGTTCTATTGTTTAGCTAAGACACACAGAGCTGAAGGTTGGTGATGATGTTTAGTTTTTGTAAGATCATCAACTCATTCATCAAGGCAGTTCTATTGTTTAGCTAAGACACACAGAGCTGAAGGTTGGTGATAATGTTTAGTTTTTGTAAGATCATCAGCTCATTCATCAAGGCAGTTCTATTGTTTAGCTAAGACACACAGAGCTGAAGGTTGGTGATAATGTTTAGTTTTTGTAAGATCATCAACTCATTCATCAAGGCAGTTCTATTGTTTAGCTAAGACACACAGAGCTGAAGGTTGGTGATAATGTTTAGTTTTTGTAAGATCATCAACTCATTCATCAAGGCAGTTCTATTGTTTAGCTAAGACACACAGAGCTGAAGGTTGGTGATAATGTTTAGTTTTTGTAAGATCATCAACTCATTCATCAAGGCAGTTCTATTGTTTAGCTAAGACACACAGAGCTGAAGGTTGGTGATAATGTTTAGTTTTTGTAAGATCATCAACTCATTCATCAAGGCAGTTCTATTGTTTAGCTAAGACACACAGAGCTGAAGGTTGGTGATAATGTTTAGTTTTTGTAAGATCATCAACTCATTCATCAAGGCAGTTCTATTGTTTAGCTAAGACACACAGAGCTGAAGGTTGGTGATAATGTTTAGTTTTTGTAAGATCATCAACTCATTCATCAAGGCAGTTCTATTGTTTAGCTAAGACACACAGAGCTGAAGGTTGGTGATAATGTTTAGTTTTTTGTAAGATCATCAACTCATTCATCAAGGCAGTTCTATTGTTTAGCTAAGACACACAGAGCTGAAGGTTGGTGATAATGTTTAGTTTTTGTAAGATCATCAACTCATTCATCAAGGCAGTTCTATTGTTTAGCTAAGACACACAGAGCTGAAGGTTGGTGATAATGTTTAGTTTTTGTAAGATCATCAACTCATTCATCAAGGCAGTTCTATTGTTTAGCTAAGACACACAGAGCTGAAGGTTGGTGATAATGTTTAGTTTTTGTAAGATCATCAACTCATTCATCAAGGCAGTTCTATTGTTTAGCTAAGACACACAGAGCTGAAGGTTGGTGATAATGTTTAGTTTTTGTAAGATCATCAACTCATTCATCAAGGCAGTTCTATTGTTTAGCTAAGACACACAGAGCTGAAGGTTGGTGATAATGTTTAGTTTTTGTAAGATCATCAACTCATTCATCAAGGCAGTTCTATTGTTTAGCTAAGACACACAGAGCTGAAGGTTGGTGATAATGTTTAGTTTTTGTAAGATCATCAACTCATTCATCAAGGCAGTTCTATTGTTTAGCTAAGACACACAGAGCTGAAGGTTGGTGATAATGTTTAGTTTTTGTAAGATCATCAACTCATTCATCAAGGCAGTTCTATTGTTTAGCTAAGACACACAGAGCTGAAGGTTGGTGATAATGTTTAGTTTTTGTAAGATCATCAACTCATTCATCAAGGCAGTTCTATTGTTTAGCTAAGACACACAGAGCTGAAGGTTGGTGATAATGTTTAGTTTTTGTAAGATCATCAACTCATTCATCAAGGCAGTTCTATTGTTTAGCTAAGACACACAGAGCTGAAGGTTGGTGATAATGTTTAGTTTTTGTAAGATCATCAACTCATTCATCAAGGCAGTTTTCTATTGTTTAGCTAAGACACACAGAGCTGAAGGTTGGTGATAATGTTTAGTTTTTGTAAGATCATCAACTCATTCATCAAGGCAGTTCTATTGTTTAGCTAAGACACACAGAGCTGAAGGTTGGTGATAATGTTTAGTTTTTGTAAGATCATCAACTCATTCATCAAGGCAGTTCTATTGTTTAGCTAAGACACACAGAGCTGAAGGTTGGTGATAATGTTTAGTTTTTGTAAGATCATCAACTCATTCATCAAGGCAGTTCTATTGTTTAGCTAAGACACACAGAGCTGAAGGTTGGTGATAATGTTTAGTTTTTGTAAGATCATCAACTCATTCATCAAGGCAGTTCTATTGTTTAGCTAAGACACACAGAGCTGAAGGTTGGTGATAATGTTTAGTTTTTGTAAGATCATCAACTCATTCATCAAGGCAGTTCTATTGTTTAGCTAAGACACACAGAGCTGAAGGTTGGTGATAATGTTTAGTTTTTGTAAGATCATCAACTCATTCATCAAGGCAGTTCTATTGTTTAGCTAAGACACACAGAGCTGAAGGTTGGTGATAATGTTTAGTTTTTGTAAGATCATCAACTCATTCATCAAGGCAGTTCTATTGTTTAGCTAAGACACACAGAGCTGAAGGTTGGTGATAATGTTTAGTTTTTGTAAGATCATCAACTCATTCATCAAGGCAGTTCTATTGTTTAGCTAAGACACACAGAGCTGAAGGTTGGTGATAATGTTTAGTTTTTGTAAGATCATCAACTCATTCATCAAGGCAGTTCTATTGTTTAGCTAAGACACACAGAGCTGAAGGTTGGTGATAATGTTTAGTTTTTGTAAGATCATCAACTCATTCATCAAGGCAGTTCTATTGTTTAGCTAAGACACACAGAGCTGAAGGTTGGTGATAATGTTTAGTTTTTGTAAGATCATCAACTCATTCATCAAGGCAGTTCTATTGTTTAGCTAAGACACACAGAGCTGAAGGTTGGTGATAATGTTTAGTTTTTGTAAGATCATCAACTCATTCATCAAGGCAGTTCTATTGTTTAGCTAAGACACACAGAGCTGAAGGTTGGTGATAATGTTTAGTTTTTGTAAGATCATCAACTCATTCATCAAGGCAGTTCTATTGTTTAGCTAAGACACACAGAGCTGAAGGTTGGTGATAATGTTTAGTTTTTGTAAGATCATCAACTCATTCATCAAGGCAGTTCTATTGTTTAGCTAAACCAAGGCAGTTCTATTGTTTAGCTAAGACACACAGAGCTGAAGGTTGGTGATAATGTTTAGTTTTTGTAAGATCATCAACTCATTCATCAAGGCAGTTCTATTGTTTAGCTAAGACACACAGAGCTGAAGGTTGGTGATAATGTTTAGTTTTTGTAAGATCATCAACTCATTCATCAAGGCAGTTCTATTGTTTAGCTAAGACACACAGAGCTGAAGGTTGGTGATAATGTTTAGTTTTTGTAAGATCATCAACTCATTCATCAAGGCAGTTCTATTGTTTAGCTAAGACACACAGAGCTGAAGGTTGGTGATAATGTTTAGTTTTTGTAAGATCATCAACTCATTCATCAAGGCAGTTCTATTGTTTAGCTAAGACACACAGAGCTGAAGGTTGGTGATAATGTTTAGTTTTTGTAAGATTATCAATCATTCATCAAGGCTCATTCATCAAGGCAGGCAGTTCTATTGTTTAGCTAAGACACACAGAGCTGAAGGTTGGTGATAATGTTTAGTTTTTGTAAGATCATCAACTCATTCATCAAGGCAGTTCTATTGTTTAGCTAAGACACACAGAGCTGAAGGTTGGTGATAATGTTTAGTTTTTGTAAGATCATCAACTCATTCATCAAGGCAGTTCTATTGTTTAGCTAAGACACACAGAGCTGAAGGTTGGTGATAATGTTTAGTTTTTGTAAGATCATCAACTCATTCATCAAGGCAGTTCTATTGTTTAGCTAAGACACACAGAGCTGAAGGTTGGTGATAATGTTTAGTTTTTGTAAGATCATCAACTCATTCATCAAGGCAGTTCTATTGTTTAGCTAAGACACACAGAGCTGAAGGTTGGTGATAATGTTTAGTTTTTGTAAGATCATCAACTCATTCATCAAGGCAGTTCTATTGTTTAGCTAAGACACACAGAGCTGAAGGTTGGTGATAATGTTTAGTTTTTGTAAGATCATCAACTCATTCATCAAGGCAGTTCTATTGTTTAGCTAAGACACACAGAGCTGAAGGTTGGTGATAATGTTTAGTTTTTGTAAGATCATCAACTCATTCATCAAGGCAGTTCTATTGTTTAGCTAAGACACACAGAGCTGAAGGTTGGTGATAATGTTTAGTTTTTGTAAGATCATCAACTCATTCATCAAGGCAGTTCTATTGTTTAGCTAAGACACACAGAGCTGAAGGTTGGTGATAATGTTTAGTTTTTGTAAGATCATCAACTCATTCATCAAGGCAGTTCTATTGTTTAGCTAAGACACACAGAGCTGAAGGTTGGTGATAATGTTTAGTTTTTGTAAGATCATCAACTCATTCATCAAGGCAGTTCTATTGTTTAGCTAAGACACACAGAGCTGAAGGTTGGTGATAATGTTTAGTTTTTGTAAGATCATCAACTCATTCATCAAGGCAGTTCTATTGTTTAGCTAAGACACACAGAGCTGAAGGTTGGTGATAATGTTTAGTTTTTGTAAGATCATCAACTCATTCATCAAGGCAGTTCTATTGTTTAGCTAAGACACACAGAGCTGAAGGTTGGTGATAATGTTTAGTTTTTGTAAGATCATCAACTCATTCATCAAGGCAGTTCTATTGTTTAGCTAAGACACACAGAGCTGAAGGTTGGTGATAATGTTTAGTTTTTGTAAGATCATCAACTCATTCATCAAGGCAGTTCTATTGTTTAGCTAAGACACACAGAGCTGAAGGTTGGTGATAATGTTTAGTTTTTGTAAGATCATCAACTCATTCATCAAGGCAGTTCTATTGTTTAGCTAAGACACACAGAGCTGAAGGTTGGTGATAATGTTTAGTTTTTGTAAGATCATCAACTCATTCATCAAGGCAGTTCTATTGTTTAGCTAGAGCTGAAGGTTGGTGATAATGTTTAGTTTTTGTAACATCAACTCACACAGAGCTGAAGACACACAGAGCTGAAGGTTGGTGATAATGTTTAGTTTTTGTAAGATCATCAACTCATTCATCAAGGCAGTTCTATTGTTTAGCTAAGACACACAGAGCTGAAGGTTGGTGATAATGTTTAGTTTTTGTAAGATCATCAACTCATTCATCAAGGCAGTTCTATTGTTTAGCTAAGACACACAGAGCTGAAGGTTGGTGATAATGTTTAGTTTTTTTTAAGATCATAAACTCATTCATCAAGGCAGTTCTATTGTTTAGCTAAGACACACAGAGCTGAAGGTTGGTGATAATGTTTAGTTTTTGTAAGATCATCAACTCATTCATCAAGGCAGTTCTATTGTTTAGCTAAGACACACAGAGCTGAAGGTTGGTGATAATGTTTAGTTTTTGTAAGATCATCAACTCATTCATCAAGGCAGTTCTATTGTTTAGCTAAGACACACAGAGCTGAAGGTTGGTGATAATGTTTAGTTTTTTGTAAGATCATCAACTCATTCATCAAGGCAGTTCTATTGTTTAGCTAAGACACACAGAGCTGAAGGTTGGTGATAATGTTTAGTTTTTGTAAGATCATCAACTCATTCATCAAGGCAGTTCTATTGTTTAGCTAAGACACACAGAGCTGAAGGTTGGTGATAATGTTTAGTTTTTGTAAGATCATCAACTCATTCATCAAGGCAGTTCTATTGTTTAGCTAAGACACACAGAGCTGAAGGTTGGTGATAATGTTTAGTTTTTGTAAGATCATCAACTCATTCATCAAGGCAGTTCTATTGTTTAGCTAAGACACACAGAGCTGAAGGTTGGTGATAATGTTTAGTTTTTGTAAGATCATCAACTCATTCATCAAGGCAGTTCTATTGTTTAGCTAAGACACACAGAGCTGAAGGTTGGTGATAATGTTTAGTTTTTGTAAGATCATCAACTCATTCATCAAGGCAGTTCTATTGTTTAGCTAAGACACACAGAGCTGAAGGTTGGTGATAATGTTTAGTTTTTGTAAGATCATCAACTCATTCATCAAGGCAGTTCTATTGTTTAGCTAAGACACACAGAGCTGAAGGTTGGTGATAATGTTTAGTTTTTGTAAGATCATCAACTCATTCATCAAGGCAGTTCTATTGTTTAGCTAAGACACACAGAGCTGAAGGTTGGTGATAATGTTTAGTTTTTGTAAGATCATCAACTCATTCATCAAGGCAGTTCTATTGTTTAGCTAAGACACACAGAGCTGAAGGTTGGTGGTAATGTTTAGTTTTTGTAAGATCATCAACTCATTCATCAAGGCAGTTCTATTGTTTAGCTAAGACACACAGAGCTGAAGGTTGGTGATAATGTTTAGTTTTTGTAAGATCATCAACTCATTCATCAAGGCAGTTCTATTGTTTAGCTAAGACACACAGAGCTGAAGGTTGGTGGTGATAATGTTTAGTTTTTGTAAGATCATCAACTCATTCATCAAGGCAGTTCTATTGTTTAGCTAAGACACACAGAGCTGAAGGTTGGTGATAATGTTTAGTTTTTGTAAGATCATCAACTCATTCATCAAGGCAGTTCTATTGTTTAGCTAAGGCTGAAGGTTGGTGATAATGTTTAGTTTTTGTAAGATCATCAACTCATTCATCAAGGCAGTTCTATTGTTTAGCTAAGACACACAGAGCTGAAGGTTGGTGATAATGTTTAGTTTTTGTAAGATCATCAACTCATTCATCAAGGCAGTTCTATTGTTTAGCTAAGACACACAGAGCTGAAGGTTGGTGATAATGTTTAGTTTTTGTAAGATCATCAACTCATTCATCAAGGCAGTTCTATTGTTTAGCTAAGACACACAGAGCTGAAGGTTGGTGATAATGTTTAGTTTTTGTAAGATCATCAACTCATTCATCAAGGCAGTTCTATTGTTTAGCTAAGACACACAGAGCTGAAGGTTGGTTGTGATAATGTTTAGTTTTTGTAAGATCATCAACTCATTCATCAAGGCAGTTCTATTGTTTAGCTAAGACACACAGAGCTGAAGGTTGGTGATAATGTTTAGTTTTTGTAAGATCATCAACTCATTCATCAAGGCAGTTCTATTGTTTAGCTAAGACACACAGAGCTGAAGGTTGGTGATAATGTTTAGTTTTTGTAAGATCATCAACTCATTCATCAAGGCAGTTCTATTGTTTAGCTAAGACACACAGAGCTGAAGGTTGGTGATAATGTTTAGTTTTTTTGTAAGATCATCAACTCATTCATCAAGGCAGTTCTATTGTTTAGCTAAGACACACAGAGCTGAAGGTTGGTGATAATGTTTAGTTTTTGTAAGATCATCAACTCATTCATCAAGGCAGTTCTATTGTTTAGCTAAGACACACAGAGCTGAAGGTTGGTGATAATGTTTAGTTTTTGTAAGATCATCAACTCATTCATCAAGGCAGTTCTATTGTTTAGCTAAGACACACAGAGCTGAAGGTTGGTGATAATGTTTAGTTTTTGTAAGATCATCAACTCATTCATCAAGGCAGTTCTATTGTTTAGCTAAGACACACAGAGCTGAAGGTTGGTGATAATGTTTAGTTTTTGTAAGATCATCAACTCATTCATCAAGGCAGTTCTATTGTTTAGCTAAGACACACAGAGCTGAAGGTTGGTGGTAATGTTTAGTTTTTGTAAGATCATCAACTCATTCATCAAGGCAGTTCTATTGTTTAGCTAAGACACACAGAGCTGAAGGTTGGTGATAATGTTTAGTTTTTGTAAGATCATCAACTCATTCATCAAGGCAGTTCTATTGTTTAGCTAAGACACATAGAGCTGAAGGTTGGTGATAATGTTTAGTTTTTGTAAGATCATCAACTCATTCATCAAGGCAGTTCTATTGTTTAGCTAAGACACACAGAGCTGAAGGTTGGTGGTAATGTTTAGTTTTTGTAAGATCATCAACTCATTCATCAAGGCAGTTCTATTGTTTAGCTAAGACACACAGAGCTGAAGGTTGGTGATAATGTTTAGTTTTTGTAAGATCATCAACTCATTCATCAAGGCAGTTCTATTGTTTAGCTAAGACACACAGAGCTGAAGGTTGGTGATAATGTTTAGTTTTTGTAAGATCATCAACTCATTCATCAAGGCAGTTCTATTGTTTAGCTAAGACACACAGAGCTGAAGGTTGGTGATAATGTTTAGTTTTTGTAAGATCATCAACTCATTCATCAAGGCAGTTCTATTGTTTAGCTAAGACACACAGAGCTGAAGGTTGGTGATAATGTTTAGTTTTTGTAAGATCATCAACTCATTCATCAAGGCAGTTCTATTGTTTAGCTAAGACACATAGAGAACAAAAAGAATGACTACTCAAAAATTAAAATACTTTCATAAATGAGTAGGAACTGCGGTAGCGCAATGGTTAGTCCACTAGCTTCCTAGCTCGATGGTCCATGGTTCTATTCCAAGATGAGGTGAGATACTTTGACCGCAAATGGCTCCAGGGTCAACCCAGCCTCATGAATTGGGTACCAGTGCAACTCTGGGAAGGTTAAGGTGGCCGGCGTGATGCTGAACACATCGCCCCTAGTGTGTCGATGGTCAAAAAAATATTAACCTAACACTGTATTCCCAATATGCCTCAATGGGCGTGTAACGGGATCCTTTACTTTTTTTTTTTAACCTATGCTCTTTGGGAAGCTAAAGGAGATGACTTGATTGACTGATTGATTGACTGATTGATTGACATCTTTCCCTAAATTCTTCTGTCTTGTCTATTCCCCAAAGGCCCTCTATGGAACTTCATCAGAACGGGCCAGATTCCGAACATGTGCTGCATACAGTACCCAGAATCTGGGTCTAGCAGTCGGTAGAATGTTCATCAAGGATAACTTTGATATGGATTCCAAGAACATTGTAAGTACACCAGTGTGTTTGTCTGTGTGCACTTCTTCTTTATTTCCATCATCATTTTCCTGTGCAGGCCTTATGGAGCATGGTGGTACCACAGCAGCTGGTCCCATAGGAAGCCTACACAATAGCAGTTAAATGCTCTTACAGTGATGGTTTCTATGGCAATATGTTATACATGATGAGGTTGCCTGTGATAAAGTCATTCCATGACGGCATGAAGGGAACAGTCCAATATGCTGGAAGCACGTCACAGCCCTTTGATATACGAAGTGGCGTTAAACAAGGCTGTGTTCTGGCTCCGACCCTCTTCGGAATCTTCTTTGCCTTACTCTTGAAACATGCATTCAGAGATGCAACTGAAGGAATATGCCTTCACACTAGGTCAGATGGCCGTCTGTTTAATCTTTCAAGGCTGAAGGCAAAAACAAAAATCAGAAGGGTCACTATAAGAGACTTGTTGTTCGCTGATGATGCTGCAGTCGTCACTCAAAGCCAACAGGAGCTTCAGAGCTTGATGAATCGCTTCACTAAAGCATGCAAGGACTTTGGCCTCACAATAAGTCTAAAGAAAACGAATGTGCTGAGTCAGGATGTGGGTGCTGCACCAGTTATCACTATCGATAACTATGAATTGGCAGTGGTGCACCACTTCACATACCTAGGGTCTACCATCAATGACAAACTCTCACTGGATACAGAAATCGACAGCCGCATTGGCAAAGCTGCAGCTACCTTTGCCCGCCTCACATCGCGTGTTTGGGGAAACTCTAAACTCACAATGAAGACCAAAGCTGCGGTATATAATGCCTGCGTCACCAGCACACTCCTATATGGCAGCGAGACCTGGACGACCTATGCTAAGCAAGAAAGAAGGCTCAATACCTTCCATTTGCGGTGTCTACGCCGCATCCTCGGCATCTCGTGGAAAGATAAAGTGACAAATGTCGAGGTGTTGTCACGTGCTGGCCTTCAAAGTATGTATACGCTTCTTAGACAGCGCAGACTTCGCTGGCTTGGCCATGTTCGCCGCATGGATGATGGTCGCATCCCAAAAGATATCTTCTACGGACAATTAGCAGAGGGCAAGAGAACAGTTGGGCGACCACAGCTGAGGTTCAAAGATGTGTGCAAGAGAGATATGAGGGCACTGGACATGGATCCAGCAACATGGGAGGATAAAGCTGCCGATCGCACTAAGTGGCGATGCTATTTATGGCGCCACCTCAGATTGGGCGAAGAGAGGCTCACACAAGAAGCAGAGGTGAGGAGAAAACGTCGAAAGGAGCACCAGGAAAATAAGCAGCTGAGGGCTGTCACCTCAGGAGCGCATTCCCATAGTCAGTTATGACTGAAGGGGCTATTATATTATTATGCCTGTCCCAGGCAAAACCTTATATTAGAAGTCTCGTATGACATACCTGAGGGTGCAGTAGTCCCTGGGGTGTACTTAATGTATTTGGCACTCAGGGAGGATCCTACATTTGGCACCTAGGGAGGATCCTACATTTGGCACCCAGGGAGGATCCTACATTTGGCACGCCTCACTCCCTATAAAGAAACACACTTGCAAGTATATTTTGAACAGTGAGTACTATGACAATAGTGTCCCTCGTGGCTGTCACCCGGGTTGGACCGCCCTTCTTGCATCCCCCTTAGTATGCCACTGAGTAGGCCAGTTCTTTCCTTGTCGCTTTAGAGACAATATCATTGTGGATGTAGCTTAGGTAGTTTTCTTTGTCCTGTTTCTGGTAAGATGAATTGCCTATTTGTTGTTTATCCCACCACTTAAGTCATGAAAGCAAGCAAGTGGGATTGAATACCAAAAGTGACTGGTCCAGAGCATGTACAATGGCCAGGTGTGTTCATGTTGTGTTTCTCTAAGATGGCTATTAACACCCTTTGAGAGGGATGCAAATCTATTCACGCTGCTGTTGCTTGAATTCCAGGGTTAGATCTCTAACCTTTACGTTGCCTGGTCAACACACAGAGATCACACCTGAGTGGTCTAACATCATCATTTCCCCTTTGGGGAAACATTCTGAGAACCCAGCATTACACAGAAATTTTTGAGAATCGCGTAAGCCATAAACTTAACTCCAGATTTCAACTGGTTGGCTGCTTGCTAGAGGATCTCAAAATGGATAGATAACAAGCATGGGGACTGGGAAGTGGTTCTGTGCAGGACGTGGGGGATTCCTTGGGGGGGAACCCAGAACCAGAGCACAGTATTTTAGCTCTGAATATTTAGAAAGAAACACTCCTCCTCCCCCACCCCATTTCCTTTGGATGGTGGGGAATGTACAGTTGTTATTTTTTAACTAGGGATGCTGAGCTTGTTGCTCTTTTGCAGCCAATACCATGTTGAAGACTCCTTCGTATTATCTACACTGTAGATCTAGGCTTTTCCTGTGGCTTTTCTGCCGTTCCAAAATGTGCTAACTTCAAGTCATGAGCTTCAATTTCTCCAGCTTGGCTTACATTTCAAGTAACTTCTCCAAGCTTAGCGTGCAATGCTGGGTTCTCAACAAGCTTCACCACAGGGGGAATCCGTGGAAGTGTGTGGATGATTTCAAGTGTCAATGAGGGTGTAATTAGCCTCAAGACAGAGGTTCACTTCCACATATGTATATTGTAGCATTATTCATAATTAGTGGTCTCCAGATATGCCTCTATGCATGAATGCACAATATGCCACCCCCTTACCCCTTCTAGCATGAAACCAGATGTGAGGATCCTTTGAATTCTCGCTATGCCAGGATAAAATACCCAGGAAAGAAACTAGAGCTCATGACTCCAACATAACAAGTTTCAGAATGGTAGAAAAGCCAAATGAAAAGTTTAGATCTACAATGTAGATAAAGCATAATGCAAAGGATTCTTCAACGTGGCTTGGCTGCAAAAAAGCACACAAGCTCAGCAGCATTGTTTAAAGAACAACAATCCCCTTTGAGAGAATGACTTCTACAGAATGCACCATCAAAGTTAAGGGGGCAGTTTCAAAACAAGTCAATAGCTTCAAATACCTAGGCCAGGGACGGTGAACCAAGGTGGCACACGAAAAATTATTTTTGGCACACAGCATTTAGTGCTGTCCCAATATTCCTTATACCTCACCTATAATAAGAAAATTATTAATGATTATCGTTACTGCAAGTCGGGAGCCATGCTGGTGTAATGGTTACAACACTGCGCTGGCAATCGGGTGATCCAGGTTCAAGCCCGGGTGAGGACATTTGAAGCAGTGTTGTGGACCGGGACTTGGATAATTTGAGCCCCTGGTGAAGACATTTGAAGGAGTGTCGTCGACCAGGGACTGGAATAACCTGAACAGCTCCTGAGCCGACCCATCTCTAATGGGTACTCTCTAAAGATGGCGAGTATCTGCCTGAATGGCGAGAGGACACCTATCAGCATGCAGGGAAAATAGGATACTCACGTAAAATCAGTATCAGGTTAGATATACTAACCAGAGATTTTGCCTCAAATTCGTTTAAAAAAAAAAATTACTGCAAATGAAGACTTATTTGGCCGAATACCATCACCAACCAAGATCTGCTTACTCAGAGCAAGCAAGAGGACATGCACACCATCATAGCTGGCAGATGCTGGAGCTGGGTTGGCCATGTCCTCAGAAGAGACCCCGATGCCATCACAAGAACAGCTACGTTTTGGACCCCTGACGGAAAACGAAAGAGAGGCCGACCAAAAACAACCTGGCGGAGGACTGTGGAGGCTGAGATGCAAAGAATGAACCAGAGTTGGGGCACTATATGAAGGATGGTCACCGACCGAGCAAAGTGAAATCAATTTGTTGTTGCCCTACAAGACGTCACTAGGCGTGATGGCCACTGACTGCTTTGACAGTCGGCGGCTAAGGATCAAAGAAGAAGAAGAAGACTTTGTGGCTAACATAAGCAATTTCTTTGTCCATTACCTATTGTTGTTAAGCCCACCATTTATCTTTTCCTTACTACAGTTCTCTTCATTTTCATCTTTTTAACCTTATTAAAATTCCATTATTCCTTTAAACTATGTTAACCTTAGTAGAACAAATTTCTTTATATTTATATACTGAAGCACATTAAAAACGCACCACTATTATATATACTGATGCCGAGAAGCTGGAAAAAAAAAGTGTGGAAATGGATTTTCCCTGTGTTTGTCATGAGGTAGAGAGCGAACGGCTGCTGGAATGGAAAGTGCATGATTCAACCCACGGATTTGTGTACAGACTACATGAAAACAATGAAAGTTACACGTGCAACACAATTCCCAACAGCTATGACCCTGAAAATGTGTACGCGTTGTGGCAGTATACTCGGTATAAAAAGGCCATTGAGACAAAACACCCAGTACATGTGCTTGAAATGCCACGACTATCTGAAAACGACCGCCAACGAGCCATTGGTATGTTGGAGACCGGAATGAGCTCGCGGGCCATTGCCAGAAAGATGAATTGCCACCACAGTACTATTGTATGTCTCAATGAACGTTACGGAACCACTGGCAGTGCCCGTGATAGACTTCGGAGTGGCCAACCACGAGTTACTACCCTTGCGCAAGATCGTCATATTGTGCTGAGTCACCTAAGGAATCGTTCTCTCCCGACAAGTCAAACAGCAAGAGCAATAGTGGGTAGACGTGGGCAAGTCTCTCGAATGACAGTCATACGACGACTCAGAGATACAGGCCTTACTGCAAGACGACCTTATGTTGGGCCAAACTTGACTCACAGACATCGTCAGCAGCACCTGCAATGGGCAGAGCAACATGTCAGGTGGACTAGACTGCAGTGGAATGCTGTCCTATTCACAGATGAGAGCAGATTCAACATATCCTTTGCTGATGGACATATGCAGATTTGGCGACGGTGTGGAGAGCGCTTTGCAGATTGCTGTGTTCATCAGCACAACTGATTTGGAGATGGCAGTATTCACTTTTGGGGAGGATTCAGTTTTCACCATCGCTTGCCTCTTCACGTCTTCCGTGGAAATGTTAATGCTGTGACATATCGAGATGAGGTTCTGGATGCATTTGTTGCTCCTGCGTTCACAAATTATCCAGACTTGCAGCTTCTCCAGCAGGATAACGCACGTGCGCACACCACACGCATTACGCAGCAATATCTACAGCAGCAGAACATTGTGACGATTGATTGGCCAGCCCTATTACCAGACATGTCCCCTATAGAACATCTGTGGGACGAGCTTGGACGCAGAGTCTACAGGCAAGGTTCTCCAGCTAATCTGCAACATCTCGAAGCTGCTCTTACATGTGAATGGGACTTGATTCCCCGGAATTTCCTTCAGAGACTTGTGCGTTCCATGCGGAGCCACTGCCAAGCTTGTTTGCAAGCACACGGTGGACATACCAGATACTGAGGATAGTGTGAATGAATTTTTTTATTGGTTGCATTTTTGGTTTTCTCCCTTGCCTGCACAGAATGCAATGAATTTCATAAGAATCAAAGGTACAAATTAATGACCAGCATGGATTCATAGGAAAATGAATAAAGATTCCAAATATGTAAACTTGTAAACACTTATATTTACATTTCACACTCTGTTCTTGGATTATACAGGTGGTGCGTTTTTAATGTGCTTCAGTATATTACTAGATTAATTGTTTTGATTCTTGTAAGACTTCTTGTCTGTGTTATATTCATACTTCTTCTTCCTTCTTCCTCGTTCGTCCTGAAAAGGACAGTGGTTGCGTTGTGTCTGTTTACACCTAAGCTGTGATATCTGCACCTTTCGGTCGACACATCCGACTTCAGCACAGCATTTTTTAGGGACCGGGTTTGCCTTCCCATTGCGATCCGCACTTGCTTAGCCAGACTGCACTGCTGCAGACTGTTTCCAGGACCACCACGTGGAGGTGGAGTGCAGTCTTGACAAGCTCTGGTTCGCTGGTCCTGATGCAAGCAGTACAGCTATGGGTGCTGACTGCATTCACTATTGCTGCATCTTGGGGTCCCATATTCATACAAGAATGGGTCTATTTTCAGTATCTGTTTGTTTATCATATTGAAAAATTTGGTCCATGTGTTCATTTTATTTGATTGTTGGTGAATATTATAAGACTGTTTGTCTATGTTGTATTGAGAGTATTTTCATTTTATTAGATTGTTGGTGAATATTATAAGACTGTTTGTCTGTGTTGTATTGAGAGTATTTTCATTTTATTAGAGTGTCTGTATTCTTAATCTTATTGAGTTTAGCCTATATGTTCAAGTTTGTTACATGTGGGGGGTATCTTCTTGCAGTATTAGTTGATCATAGAATTAGAATCATAAAACGTAGATACATCGTACTGACATACACGAATGGAGAGGGGTATGATTGTACAGGACATTCAATGGTTGAAGAACTCAAGTCGTCAGGTGGAGGGGTCCACAATATATTCTTACATTTTATTCACATCAGGAATAGCAACATCATAGGTATGGCGTAGCATATTGTACATACATAATAGTAGAATCTTTCATCAGTCTCGTCTCAGTCATAGAGTTCTGGCTGCTGTACTAGAGGTGCATACCACCCAAGTAATGTGGACCAGACACCGTGAATGAAAAAATATACTGGAATACTTTCTTCAGTAATATCTCGAACTTCTCGCTAAGTTCTGAATCATCTTAGATAATATAGTGGTGGCCTTCGAAGATTAATATATATATATGCCACTTAGAGCTCTTCCTCCGCAATGCTAGGAGCTTGAATAAAATACGTCTTACCATGAAGACCACAAGTAACGAAAGGCCAAGAATATTAGCCGTTAGCATAAATTAGTGCAGAACCCGTTACGTCATAAACAACTGGTGATGTATTAAATATGCAGCGTTCAATATAAGTTAAAACATGATTTACCACAGAGAGACATATTACCGCAAAATAACTGGTAATAGCCTATGTGTGGTCATGATACAAAATACATTAACATTCTTTCTTTAACAATAACCCATGCAAAAACATGATTTACCACAGAGAGACACATTACCGCAAAATAACTGGTAATAGCCTATGTGTGGTCATGATACAAAATACATTAATATTCTTTCTTTAACAATGTTATTAGATTGTTTGTCAGAATTTTCATCATCTTAGGATATTTGTAAGCATGAACAATATTAGAATGTTTGTGTGTTATTATAATAGGGTGTTCACTTTTTCATTTAGTAAAAGGTAAAGGTACCCCCATAGCAGATATTGCCATAGAGAAGTGAAGTGTTGGAGACTTCACTATACTAGGTCCAGCTTTATGAGGTGGGGTGATCAGGTCCCTTCCTGGCTGCCTTTTGCTATCACTAACTCAAAAACAGAGTTGATCACAGCTGGTTAGAGTCTGGAGAGTTGCAGAGAGGGAAATGTCGAAATTGTCCTCTTTTCACACAACATGCCTAGGAAAAATTCTCCGAATCTTTTGGCCGAATGCCATCGCCGGCCAAGATCTGCTTACTCGGAGCAAGCAAGAGGACATGCTCACCATCATGGCTGGCAGATGCTGGAGCTGGGTTGGCCATGTCCTCAGAAGAGACTCCGATGCCATCACGGGAACAGCTATGCTGTGGACCCCTGGGGGGGAACGAAAGAGAGGCCGACCAAAAACAACTTGGCAGAGGACTGTGGAGGTTGAGATGCAAAGAATGAACCAGAGTTGGGGCACTGTACGAAGGATGGCCACCGACCGAGCAAGGTGGAATCAATTTGTTGTTGCCCTACAAGACGCCGCCAGGCATAATGGCCACTGACTGCTTTGACGGTCAGTGGCTAAGGATCAAAGAAGAAGAAAAAGACTGGAGCATAATGCTACCAGGCTTCAAACCTGGAGCCTAGTAACGTGTTACAAGAGGCAAATGCAGTGATGATTCTCTCAGCTGAACTCTATTAATTTAGTAGAAAGATTGAATTACTCTATAAATAATTTCTATTTCTTCATGTGCCAGGCCTTGGAGATGATCAAAGGGCTCCAGAGCTCATTTAATGAACTTCTCAGTAATGTAGACTGGATGGATGAAGACACCAAAAGGGTTGCCAGGGAAAAGGTTTCTGCATGTTCTTTTTGTTATTGTTTTGAATTATTTCAAGTATAACACTTTTGTTAATAACAAAGGGTTATCATTGTAGTGTTTAATTCAACTTGGTTTCATGTATCTAGTTACTTTTTGTATCATTGTACTTTTTAATGCAATGGAAACCTAGCCAACAGATATTGGTGCTTTTCTTGCATCCTGCGAGTACTGATCATACTGTCTATTTCCCATGTGAGACAAGCTTCAAATCGCAATGAGATAGCATCTGTTTTATTTATCTGTGATTAGATTCATTACACTGCCATCAATGGTACCTATACCTTGTAGCGGTATGGCAGCTTGCGTACCCTGATAATCCCCAGAGCTATGCCAGTGGGAGTTTTACTCCTGGTAGGTTCAACCAAGCTGGACTGGTCTGTGTGGGTAGGGGTCAGACAAAAGCTGGTACCCTGGTCCTCCAGGTTGGGGGTTTTAGCACAGGGCTGACACTCCTGTCTGTGTAAAAGAAACAATGAAGTTACGGAAACAATAATAAATGAACAAACTTTGCTGCGGGATGGACATTCGGAGTCTGTGGCTCGTATGACTGTCAGTGGTGAAAGCCGAAAGGAAGCCACTGACATGAAAACGGATGTCCTGACCGCAAAACAGGATACAAGAATAGGTTTTTGGAATGTCAGGACAATGTACGAGACAGGTAAACTAAGACAGGTCACGGCAGAAATGAGAAACTATAGGTTACACATTCTAGGGATAAGCGAGAGCAGATGGACAGGGGCAGGAAAAGTTAAAACAGCAACAGGAGAAACAGTACTTTACTCTGGAAGAGAGGATGGACAACACAATGAAGGCGTAGCCATTATTCTACAGAAAGGAATAGAAAGGACATTACTGGAATGGAAACCCATCAACAACAGACTGATAAGATTAAGATTGAGAGGGAGATTCACCAACACTACAATAATACAATGCTACGCACCAACGAATGATAGCGATGAGGAGGTCAAGGATGAATTCTATCAACAACTGCAGAAAGAAATGGAAGACACACCTAGATATGATCTTGTTATAGTAATGGGAGACCTCAATGCGAAAGTTGGTACACACAATACATATAATGAAAGAACAATGGGGAAATGCGGCAGCGGAACAGCAAACGAAAATGGGGATAAACTAATAAGTTTCTGTAGCATTAATAACCTGGTCATTGGAGGAACACTCTTCCCACATAAAGAAATTCACAAATTAACATGGGAATCACCAAATGGTCGGGACAGAAACCAGATAGACCACATCATGGTTAACGGTAGATGGAGACATGCATTACAAGATGTGAAGGTAAGAAGAGGTGCAGATGTGGGAAGTGATCACCATTTAGTAGTAACAAAACTGAAAGTGAAACTAAGAAGGGCTGGACCAACTGTAACTACACAGAAAAGGTTTGACATCAGCAAATTGAAGGACTCCCTTACCAGAAAAGCTTTTACGGCCGACATAAAGAAACGATATCAATTTGCCAAAAGTCAGGAAAAGACATTGACTGATGATATAGACCAGAATTTCAACACCATTTCAACAATATACAAAGAAAGCAGCAAATCATGCTTAGGATTCCAGGAAAGGAAGAAGCAAGACTGGATAACACCAGAAACTTTAAACACCATAACGATGAGAAAGGAAATGAAAAGAAAGAAAACAGAAGCGAAGTCCCCCAGGTTAAAGCAACTATATAGCGAACAGTACAGTCAGCTGGACAAGGAAGTTAAACGCCAAACCCGAGCCAACAAAAGGAATTTCCTAGACAATCTTGCAAGACAGGCAGAGGAGGCAGCACTGAAAAAAGAACAAAGCACAGTATACAAAATAACTAAATTCATCAGCGGAAAACGAGGTGCAAACAATATTACATTAGTAAGAGAAAAGCAAGGTAATCTCATCACGACAGCAGAGGGACAAGAAACAAGATGGGCAGAGCACTTCAGAGAAACTCTGAACAAGGAACCACCAGAGACACAATTGAATGTTCCTGAAGCTGAAAACGATCTAGATGTGAATACAGACATTCCACGAAAAGAAGAAATCATCACAGCAATCAAAGGGTTAAAGAACGGCAAAGCTCCGGGCCATGATAACTTAAATGCAGAGCTATTTAAGACAGACCCTGAGCTAGCAGCAGAACTATTAGAACCACTATTTGCACAAGTCTGGAAAACGGGGACAACACCATCAGAGTGGAACAAAGGAATAATTGTCAAACTGCCCAAGAAGGGAGATCTTGCAGACTGCAATAATTGGAGAGGAATCACTCTTCTCTCAGTTCCCAGCAAAATACTAGGCAGGATAATTATACAGAGAATTTCAAAGGCAGTAGATCACAAACTGAGGAAAGAACAAGCAGGATTTAGAAAGAACAGGAGATGTGTAGATCATATATTCACTCTCAGGAACATTATAGAGCAGTGCTCAGAATGGCCAAGACAGCTTTACATTAATTTCGTTAATTTTGAAAAGGCTTTTAACAGCATACATAGGGACAGTTTATGGAAAATACTGAGGGCTTATGGAATTCCAAGCTGCATAGTGTCAATCATAAAAAGCCTCTATGCAAACTTTACGTGCAGTGTTGGGCATAGCAACCTAACCTTTGAGGTGAAGACAGGAGTACGACAGGGATGCCCCTTATCAACCACTCTATTTTTAACAGTCATAGACTGGGTGATGCGCCAGACAACAGAGGGCAGTCCAAGAGGAATAAGATGGACAACATTTTCTACATTGGAAGATCTGGAATATGCAGATGACATTGCACTACTAGCACATTCACATCAACACATCCAGGAAAAAACGGATAGACTTAATAAGTTTAGCCAGCAGGTGGGCTTGAACATCAATTTAAAGAAGTCTGAGGTCATGACGCTCAATGTGAGCAACCCTGAGCCCATATCAGTAAGGAATAAGCAATTGGTACAGACAGATACCTTTACATACCTAGGAAGCATAGTAACACCAGACGGCGGGGCAGGCAAAGACATCAACATCAGAATGAATAAGGCAAGAACAGCCTTCTTTAGCCTAAACAACATCTGGAAGTCCTCCCAATACAGCACAAGCACAAAATTAAGATTATATCAGAGCTGTGTGCTTTCTGTGCTTCTCTATGGTGCGGAATGCTGGAGAGTTACAGAGAAGGAAATGTCGAAATTGTCCTCTTTTCACACAACATGCCTAAGAAAAATTCACAGAATCTTTTGGCCGAATACCATCACTAACCAAGATCTGCTTACTCGTAGCAAGCAAGAGGACATGCACACCATCATAGCTGGCAGATGCTGGAACTGGGTTGGTCATGTCCTCAGAAGAGACCCCGATGCCATCACAAGAACAGCTATGCTTTGGACCCCTGAAGGAAAACGAAAGAGAGGCCGACCAAAAACAACCTGGCGGAGGACTGTGGAGGCTGAGATGCAAAGAATGAACCAGAGTTGGGGCACTGTACGAAGGATGGCCACCGACCAAGCAAAGTGGAATCAATTTGTTGTTGCCCTACAAGACGCCACTAGGCGTGATGGCCACTGACTGCTTTGACGGTCGGCGGCTAAGGATCAAAGAAGAAGAAGATTCATTACATAACAGTGACGATGCATTAAAGATAAGAGAATATTTTAGATATTGCAGTTAATTAATGTCTGTCTCTCTCTCTCTCTCTGTCCTTTCAATCCCACATGTTACTTTAAGCATTAATTTAAAGACATTCAACATTATAAAGGTAATATAATAGTATACATTGATTTTATCCAGTCGTAATCAAAATTAAGTATGTTTAATAAAATTTAAAAAAATTTAAAAAAACTACAAATCAAAAAAATCCATACCATCCACACAGTAAATTAGACAGTGATTTGAAACATAATCAGAATTTGGTGGCATATAATCAGAACTCATGAAATATTTGTGTGTGTGGGTGGTATGTAAATATCTAGTGAAATCCTGGTAATACATGTTACTGGTAATACATGTTACTGGTAATACATGTTACTAATGACAAATAAACAGTAAATTAAATATTAAACAAACACTCCATGCTTTCACGCACTCCCCTGTTTTACACTATATAGTGTCCAATCCAGTATTTCACTGAATAACATTAAAATCCGGTCCAACATTTCACAGAATGAGTACATATCTCCCAAGATTGGCTACCCAGATGAAGTGACCAATGATACCTACTTGGAGGAATACTACGCAAACGTAAGTTCAGCATGGTGCATTGGTTTATCAGCGCATACATTCTTATACATCATCATCATCATTTTTCTGTTAGCCCCCTAAGGCACTACCTGTTACAGCTACCTCCCTTGCTGGAAGCCTGATTTCAAACATTTATTTCCCCTTGCTGTGGTGGTTGTATACAGCTATTTGTTTATATGGTGAGGTTGTCAACCACCTATACACTTTACATTATTCACCTTGTATGACATGCCTGCCTTGTTCTGGAATCCATAGGGAAAGAGAGGCAGAGGTAGACCAAAAAACACATGGAGAAGAGAGCTGGATACAGAGGTGAAAATGATGAGGAAAACATGGAAAGACCTTGAGCGGATGGTACAGGACAGGAAGACTTGGCATGTGTTTGTTGAAGGCCTATGCTGCTTGGGGAGTAAAGGGTATTGATTGATTGATTGATTCCAGGCCTGATGGAGCAGTATTCCTATTCGTTCTTTGTTTACTCTGAGACTTCTAGAAACTGTACTGGGCAGTTGAATGAGTTATCTTACCATTATTTAGATGGTTAAACAACTTATCTTGAGTTAAACAGTTTAACCAGCTATGTTCTTTTTTAAATGGTTAAATTACTTGTCTTGAGTTAAACCAGCTATATTCTTAATTAAATGGTTAAACCTTTAAGGTGTTGGGTTAAACAATCAAACCAGATTTGTTCTTATTTAAATGGTTAAACAACGTGTCTTCAGTTAAACCAGCTAAGTTCTTATTTAAATGGTTAAATAACTTGTCTTGCGTTAAACAGTTAAACCAACTATGTTCTTATTTAAATGATTAAACAACTTATCTTAAGTTAAACCAGCTATGTTCTTATTTAAATAGTTAACTTGTCTTGAGTTAAACAGTTAAATTAGCTATGTCCTTATTTAAATCTTAAACAACTTGTCTTGAGTCGAATGATTAAATCAGCTATGTTCTTATTCAATTGGTTAAACAACTTGTCTTGAGTTAAACCAGCTATGTTCTTAATTAAATGGTTAAACAAGGTGTCTGGAGTCAAACAGTTAAACTAGCTATGCTGTTAATTAAATGGTTAAACAAGGTGTCTGGAGTTAAACCAGCTATGTTCTTATTTAAATGGTTAAACAAAAATAGTACTTCATGGACAGGGGTCATTAGTACAATTTACCCCACGTAACAATGGACGTGTAGTAGGAACGATCCAGCAAAAGTGATTGCATCATTAATTAGGCTGGAACATTCCTAGGTACATATCTGGTGTTATGTGCGGAAAACCACGCTAATGACCCCTGTCCATGAAGCACTATTTTTGTGATGCCTAGTTGGGAGGGAGGATAGTGTATTTCGCTTCCATAGCTAGGTGCTGTTGTTGTATGGAAGGTCTTTGGTTGGAGTCTTGGTAAGCCTATCACTTCTGATGTTTTTCTGCTGTCTAGTTTTTCCACTTCATTTCTCACAAGTGCCTGAAACATACCTTTATGTGTGTATTATTTATTTACAGCAGCCCCCTTTTTTATTTACCAACAGCAGGACTTAGCATGTGTTTTTTGAAAGTATGTGTCCTTGGGCAATCAAAGGGTGATGATTGAATGAACACTGTTGTGAGCTGAATATTTCAACCAGCTATATTCATTAATCATCATTCGCTTTTGTTCTCCTTACGGTGCATTGAGCCACCATAGCTGATGGTCCTACATGAAGCCAGCACCAAGCAGTAACATGCTCTTATAGTTGTGGTTTCTTTAGCGTTTTGTTTAACTTGATGGGATTGCCAGCCTCATGAACCACCTCATAGTAGTCGTCTTATACATTATGCCTGATAGAGCAGTAGTCCTATTCTTTCTTTGTGTCTTCAGAGACTCCTGGGAATCTCGAGTGGGGGGGGGGCGAGTTAAATTACTTCACAGAAAATACTGCTCTGAGTTAACCTGTTCAACCAGTTATAATATATTGAACTGAGTTTGATGGTTGTTGTTGTTGTTGTTTAACTAGGGCTGCTGAGCTTCCCGCTCTTTAGCAGTCAATATCAAGTTGAAGACTCGTTGGTATTATCCACGCTGTTGATCTAGGCTTTTCTGCCATTCCAAAACGTGTTGCGTTGAGGTCATGAGCTCTAGTTTCTCCAGCTTGGCTTGTATTTAAAGGATCTGGTCCCAAGCTAGGAGTAAGAAGTGCGTGGCATACTGTGCATTCCCCACCATCCAAGGGGGCTCTCCAACTATGAAGAGCTAAAATACTGTACTCTGGTTCTGGGCTCTCCCAAGGAATTGTCACATCCTGCACAGAGCCACGTCTCAGCTTCCCCTGCCTATCACTGGGTCCATAGTGAGATCCTCCTGCATGCAGTCAAGTCAAAGCCAAAGAATTACGCCTGGGGCTCAAGTGACTTCTCCAAGATTAGTGTGCAATGCTGGGTTTTCAACAAGTTTCATCACAGGGGCAATCCCTGGAAGTGTGTGGATGATTTCAAGAGTCAAAGATGGTGTAATTAGCCTCACAGACATGTAGGTTCACTTCTATATACATATATTGTAGCATTGGGCATAGCTGGTAGTCTTATAAGGATGACTCCAGATATGCCTCCATGCATGAGTTTCATGGTTTAACCAGGAATTTTATGTTGGGCTCATCATCATCATGTTCTGTTTTAGCTCCATCTGGAGCATTGACCCACCACTACAGCTGGTCCCCTTGCAGGAAGCCTACATAAAACATTCACATGCTCTTGCAGCAGTAGTTTATGTAGCAGTAGGTTATGCAGCAGTAGGCCATGCAGCAGTAGGTTATGCAGCAGCAGGTCATGCAGCAGCAGGTCATGCAGCAGCAGGTTATGCAGCAGCAGGTTATGCAGCAGCAGGTTATGCAGCAGCAGGTCATGCAGCAGCAGGTCATGCAGCAGCAGGTTATGCAGCAGCAGGTTATGCAGCAGTAGGTTATGCAGCAGCAGGTCATGCAGCAGCAGGTCATGCAGCAGCAGGTTATGCAGCAGCAGGTTATGCAGCAGCAGGTTATGCAGCAGTAGGTTATGTAGCAGTTTTGTTTAAAAGGTAAAGGTAGTCCCTAGCAGATACTGCCATAGAGGAGTGAAGTGTTATAGACTTCACTATACTAGGCCCAGCATCGAGAGGTGAGATGACCAGTTCCCTTCATCACTGCCTTTTCCTTCCCTAACTCAAGAGCAAAGTTGGGTACCTATTTATAGCTGGGTAGACTGGAGCATGTCAATACTGTGAGTCGGCCTGGCATTTTTGCCGTAAGAGACCAGCACTCTAACCACCATCAAATTTTTTTTTTTACATGATCAAATTGCAGGATCCATGAACCTCAAATTAGTCAACTTGAACAACATCCCATGTTGTGTTTAGCAGTTTAAAAATAAAATTTCTGTGTTTTAAACTAAATGATTAAACATATCTATATGTCCTCAGTTTACTTACCACAAAGACCAGTATTTCGAGAACACCCTGATGATTCTGAGAGAGAACTATCGGCAGAATTTGAGAAAACTGCGGGACGTCGTGGATAAAACCAAGTAGGAGGTTTGAAGTTGATGGCTGTTGAGTGAGAGAGTGCAGATTGAGGGGTTAAGAAAGTAGGTTTACATATTCTGAAAATACAGGCAGAGAGATACAAAGATAAGACAGAAAAATTATATGAAGAGTGAAGACAAAGAATTAGAAGAACAGAGGGAAGACCAAGAATGAGAAGAATAGAAGGCTGAGAGTTAGTAGAATAGGCAGAGGAGTAAAAATTAGAAGATTAGAGAGAAGGATAAGAATTTGAAGAGTAGAGAGAGTGATACGAATTAAAAGAATAGAGAAGGCAAAGAATTAGAAAAATAGAGAGAAGACAAAGAATTAGAAGAGGAGAGAAAGGGCACATAATTAAAAAAGAGAAGGCAAAGAAATAGAAGTACAGAGAGAAGACTAAGAATTAGAAGTACAGAGAGAAGGCTAAGAAATAGAAATACAGAGAGAAGGCAAAGAATTAGAAGTACAGAGAGAAGAATAGAAAGAATTAGAAGAATAGAGTGAAGGCAGAACAGAGAGAATGTTATGAATTAAAAGTATTGAGAGAAGACTAAGAATTAGAAGTATAGAGAGAAAGCAAAAAAAAAAATTAGAAGAGCTTTTTTAAAATAGCAAGAAAAGAAGAGGGGACGTGAGTAACAGAAAGTACAAATTTTCGTTTGTTTCTTTACTGCTTACATTGTGAAGTGTCACTGTCGAACGTTAGGTATTTTTTTTTTTTATTTGGCCCGTCTAAGTAGAGAGGGACTGTTGACTGATTCACGAGAAGGTATAGAAATTAGGTTCACTGGTGGTAGGCTGAGGGAAAGATATGTCTCTGGAGTGAGTAGCTTTTTCTCCTACAGCCTATCCGTACGACTGTGCTCTGTTTCGAAGACAGTCTTTGCCTCCCTATCTAAAATAAGACAGGTTACTCTACACACACAACACAATGTGACAAACAAGACACATACACATGAAAAAAACTATGGAAAATGGGTATGGGTCTGACCAACACGCAAAGTTAAATTCTTTGTTGTTTATTTATCACTAAACTTATTACAACATCAAATACCCAAAGATATCAAGAACCTTACATACAGAGGAAAACATGAGGAATGGTGCGCCTTCACTGTATAAAGAAAACCAAAAAATATTAACCCAAAGGTTGAAGGTTGGCACTTGGTTACAGGAATAAACAATCTTGGTACGATATAAGACCAAGTAACAAAAAAAATCAAACAACCAACTTAATAGATCTTTCCCGAGCTAAACAAAATCATCACACACTCTCTCACTCAGTGGCCACCTCTCACTCTCTTACCTATTGTCTGTTACCCGTGGGTCTGTGGTATCCCTTGTTTATAGAATATCCCTCGAAAATCTTTTTAACTGTGATTAGTGTACCAACTCCAGCTGTTGAGGGTACAGATTGGCCCCTGTTCATCTCAAAAAAATACTAATGAGGTGATCGCTGAATTTGCTAAAGTCCTCGCTAAATCATGGTAGTGGTATAAATCCTAAAGGTTATCGTCACTGTTCTAAACTATCCACTTTTCCTCCAATGGGGGGTGTCTACAAGGGGGAGAATAAATCTAAACACAGGACTTACACCTGGATAACCCCGGTGCGACAACGCTTGCAGTGTATGGGGAAGGCGGGGGAGAACAGGCTTCTTGTCCTCGCTTGGTTTGGAATTCTATCTGGGTACAGGTGTCAATACAACTAGGTGACTAGTGTGAAAAATCGTTGATGATTTTGACCATTGAAGTGAGGTGATACTCCCAGTATCCTGATAATCTTCTTCTTCTTCTTCCGTCCTTAGCCACCGACCGTCGAAGCAGTCAGTGGCCATTACGCCTAGTGGCGTCTTAGGGCAACAGCAGATAGGCTTTCTTTGCCATTGTTTCCCATCACGCCTATTGGCGTCTTTAGGGCAACGGCAAATCAATCCATCTGCTGTTGTTTCTGTAATCGAAGTGACTGGCAAACGGGTGATCAGCCCGTTGGTATCCTGATAATCTGTTTGCTCCTAATTTTAAGGATGATGATGATGGATTTTAACAGCTGACTCTTTGTCAGAGGGCTGGTCCTGCACAGTGTATCGACTAGGTACTCCACTTGAATACAACTGTCAGGTAGGGGGGAAAAAAAATGATGATCTCAGGTCTACGCTGCTGTGGGCTGTTAAAAATAATATCCTGGATTTGGTAAGTCCAGTCGTTATAATTTACAGTCACAAAATATCATCAGGCTAGTAGCCTTATAGATCCTACATGATTGTTGGTAGATAATTTATATGTACCGATGTACAAGTACACACATTATAAAATAAAGGCCGCTGGTCGTCCACTTGGGGATCAGGTCTGCGAAAAATACAAGCAAACATTTGTGGAAAATGCTACCATTCTATAAAGAAAATACGGACGAGGACAAGACAATCTCTCATCCGCTCTGTCAATCCTGACGAATAGACGAAATGAAAAGATACACGTTGTTTGCCCTGCAACAACTATACACACTCACCGAAGTTTGCTAGCCACTGATTTAGTTCGAATCGAGTTGATAATGACTCGCCGTACAGGTTTGCGGCCAGCGGGTCACTCGCACAGTATTTTTATCTTTTTCCCAATACGCAACACGTACAGCATAAATCACCTATCATTATAGTTAGCTAGTAAATCATTGGTGTCTGTTACCTTGTTGTATTGGCATTTTAAAATAATAATAGACGCTATAATAACAATAATTACAAATGAAATATGAACATGTATTCTTTTCTCCCTCTGTCAGTCGCCTAACGCCTCTAAGTCCGGTCTTGTTAATAGTCGCTTTTTATGAAAAATTGCTAAGCATTATTTTATTTAATTCACCTTACTATCAAGAAAAATCTAAGTGAAGTATAAGGGTTTAACTTTAATGGCTGTCATCGTGAAGTACTTCTAATACTTAGAACTAATTTCCTCTTACCAGAATCCAGAATGAAATCTCCACGAAATCACTTATATACAGTATTCCTTAAAAGAAATTGGCGCTAGACTCTTCAAATTCTGACTGATGACTGATGGCTGGTTTTTTTAAACAGCAGTATATATATCATAGACTTAGGTTTGATCTCTAATGGCGTTATTTCACACTCCTGTGTGGGACATAATTCAGGAGCTAGAGTTCCCAAGATGAGCTCGCGTGAATGGAAAGAAGTATAACCATAGCGGGATTTATTTCCTGCTATGACTGACAGGTCAAAGAAGATTGTAGACACTGCGTTTGCCAGTGTTTCAAGAAATGAGGGCGGGGACAAAAGGGTGAGCTGCAGAAAGACAGGACAGGTAGTTTTAATGCATGTTTTAGGTAGCAAATCAGAGAGTAGCTGTTTGGTTACAATAGGCGGTTAGATTACTGTAGACTCTTTTCCATTACACGTCACAGTCACAAAGTTTAAAGTCAAATCAAGCGCTGTGCCTCGTGGTGTAGATAATCATGACCATCCTAAGATCTCAATTGTATGTTTTTCTTTATGCCTGGTGAGGTCCTTATGGCATAACAAAGGTTATTTTCTTGTGTTTTTACACTAAGATGAATAATTTTATTGTTTTCATAAACCCCACTGATGAGAAACTATTTATACTGCAACTAGGAATGGGTTATTTTAGAATAGAAGAACTTTACTGTGCAGAGTGTCTAGAAGAAAATAATATAAAGCATTTCCTACTAAAATGTAGGAAGCATGAACAACGGAGAAATTAATATTAGATTATTTATGAGCATGCAATTCATCCATAACTGTGGAACAGGTGTTGAGAACAGACAGACCTAGAGAATTGCACAATATAGTAAAACAGTATATAACAAGAACTAAAATTAATATATAAGTGATGATGTGACAGGAAAGTGAGACTCTGGAGGGGGTCGCGTAATGATTGTTGATGATGGCAGATGATTGGTGGATTGGATGTCACCCCAGACACCCCAGCTTTCCCACCCTTCTCCCCCTTGTTTACTACATGGCAGTTGTGAGAGACTTTCTTTTTTTTTTTTTTTTGAGAAAAGGGGAGAGCAGACACACATACATTCACATAATTTGACATTTTTGATTTCCTCTTATTTGGACTGAGTGGAGTGTAGTGATGAAACCATATTTAGATATCAGAAATCACAATTATTATCTTGAATTAACTACACTATATATATATGCTAATTATAACCCATCACAGCTTGAACGGGATATGTTTTCTTGACAACAAGAATGACCACCATTTTCCACCATCTTACATTTTCTTATGATCTTGTCACACAATTTCAACCTTTCTATTCTACACAAGCACTTGTTTACAACAGTCAGTAACTTTTTGGTTATTGTTCTTGCTGTTCTGGTTGTTCTTGTTGCTCTGGTTGTTCTTGTTGTTGCTGTTCTTGTTGTACTGCTGTTGTTCTTATTCTTGCTGTTCTTGTCATTCTTGTTGTTCTTGCTGTTGTTGTTGTTCTTGCTGTTCTGGTTGTTCTTCTTGTTGTTGATGTTCTTGCTGTTGTTGTTGATGTTCTTGTTGATGTTCTTGTTGTTGTTGATGTTCTTGTTGTTGATGTTCTTGTTGTTGATGTTCTTGTTGTTGATGTTCTTGCTGTTGATGTTCTTGCTGTTGTTGTTGTTCTTGCTGTTCTGGTTGTTCTTCTTGTTGTTGATGTTCTTGCTGTTGTTGTTGATGTTCTTGTTGTTGATGTTCTTGTTGTTGTTGATGTTCTTGTTGTTGATGTTCTTGCTGTTGTTGTTGATGTTCTTGTTGTTGATGTTCTTGTTGTTGTTGATGTTCTTGTTGTTGTTGTTGTTCTTCTTGTTGATGTTCTTGCTGTTGTTGTTGATGTTCTTGTTGTTCTTATTGTTCTTCTTGTTGTTGATGTTCTTGCTGTTGATGTTCTTGCTGTTGTTGTTGATGTTCTTGTTGTTCTTCTTGTTGTTGATGTTCTCGTTGTTGATGTTCTTGCTGTTGTTGTTGATGTTCTTGCTAGGATTCCTTGGGAGAGCCCAGAACCAGAGCACAGCTTTGTGCAAGCTCTGCATAGTTGGAGAGCCCCCTGGATGACGGGGAATGCACAGTGTGCTACCCCAACTATCCCCAACTGCTAACTTAGAACCAGAAGTGGGGTCCTCTGTATGTGTGCCAGGCCAGGATAAAATGCCTGGGAAAGAGACTGGAGCTCAGAACTCCCTAACTCAAAGTTGCAGGATGGCAGAAAAGCCATGGGAAAGACAGGGCTATTTTGAAGATAACGCAACCATATTTTCACCATACGAGCTCGGACGCCGCCTCGGTAAACAAGGTCCGCGCAGAGCAGTGACACCCCCAGGCTGCTTGCGAATAGTCTACTACTGGGAACATAAACAGATTAGGGATGAGCCCACTCTCCCGTTGAACAGGTGCTAAAGTCATAGATACTGGGCCAGAAGGCGCACCGGAAACCACAGTATCACGCAACTCGCTTTTTTTTTTTTCTATGGAGAGTACACCGTCAAATAAATCTCGTACTGGTGCTTGCCCTGTGGAGCTCCACCAGGCAGGTGCAGTGCCGGGCTCTGAGCCTCGACAGAGCCCACCCTCAGCTACTGGAGGACCCTCTAGACCGTCTTGTGGAGTCAGCAGACGGCGGAGGAGAACTACTGACCAAAACAAAACAGAAAAAGAGAAACCCAGAGTGCCACTTGTCATGATGCACTGGAATGCAGAGGAGTGAACAGCAAGCAGGCTGGATACAGCAAAAAGACAGAGCTGGAAAACATCTTGTATGAGAAGCAAGTCAGTGTTTGCTGTATCCAAGAGACTCACTTGAAAGCAGATCAAACCTTTAAAATAAGGGGATATCAATGCTTCAGATCTGACAGAAAAGATAGACGAAAAGGAGGAGTACTTACTCTTGTAAGGAATAACATTCCTGCACACGAAAGGAAAACCTTCATGGATGGAGCAGAATATCAGCTGTTGCAGATAAAGGTAGACAAGATGGAAATAGAACTCCTGAACTATTACTGTCCGAACAACAAACCCCTGAGTCTCAGCTCTATACAGGTACCAGCCACCAACTTTATAGCAGTTGGAGACTTTAATAGCTACTCCCAGAGCTGGGGCTATAACCATCTGGATCACAGAGGTGAAGAGGTTGAAACTTGGCAAGATGATCACTCCCTAATCCTAGTCAATAATGCCACAGATACTCCTACTTTCTACTCCAGAGGATGGCACACAACTTCAACACCAGATCTTGCCTTCTCCACACCAGATATAGCTGGATCTATTAGTAGAGAAGTAGGAGACCAACTAGGGGGAAGCGACCATCGCCCAATCTTTCTTACTGTCCAGAGTGCAACTCTCAGTACAGGCCCAGCCATTACAAGATGGAACTACAAAAAAGCCAACTGGGGTTTATTCAGGCATCAGGTGAACACGCTGCTGTCTACCCTCAAGGTACAGAACAGAGAAATTAATGAAGTGGTAAAAGACTTCAACAGATGCATACTACAAGCTGCAAAAGAAACCATTCCCAAAGGATGCCGGCGTAACTACATACCATACTGGTCCAGCACACTCCAAGAACGTCAGGAAGCTATGGACAGGGCTAGAAAGGATGCAGAGTCTCAGCCTTCACTTGAAACTCACAACAAATGGAAAAAGGCTGTAGCAGAGTTTCAGAGAACAAAGCTAGAAGAAAAACGGAAAAGCTGGAGAACTAAAACGGCATCGCTGAACCTTGAGAAAGACGGCAGGAAACTTTGGAGATTAGTCAAGTCTCTAAATGAAGAGCGTTCCTCACCTAGGCAGACTATCACATTGGATGAAGGTGGCAAACTTTTCAGAGGAAAACAAGCTGCAGACTTGTTTGCTAGAAGATACAGTTCAGAAAGCAACTTACCCATTAACATAGATCATCAGAGAGAGATAAGAAAAGAAATACTGGCAACCATGGGACAGACAGATACTCCTGCCCCAATGAGGGAACCCATCACACTAGGAGAACTACAGAAGGCTATTTCCAAGCTTAAGTTTCAAAAGTCACCCAGCCCAGACAAAATCAGCAACGAAATGCTAGTAAATCTGAGCTCAGCAGCAAAGACAAAACTGCTTGAGATATTCAACCACAGCTGGTTGAAAGGAACGATACCCCAAGTATAGAGAGAAGCCATCACAATACCCATACTAAAGAAAGGGAAATGTAAGACCGAGGCTGCAAGTTACCGGCCAATCAGTCTCACAAGCTGTGTTGGGAAGACTATGGAGCGAATAGTCAACCACAGATTGAAATGGTATTTAGAGTCTGAGCAGATCCTGGTGCCGGAACAAGCTGGATTTAGAGAATGCTACAGTATAAAAGACCAAGTTACTTGTCTCAAGCAATAGAAGATGCCTTCCAGGAGAAGAAAAAGGTCCTAACGATCTAGGTCGACTTCAAGCAGGCCTTTGACAAGGTGTGGAAAGATGGCCTCATTGCAAAACTTAGGAGAAGTGGAATCCAAGGCAACATGATGAAATGGATCCAGTCATACTTGCATAACAGGAGAACTAGAGTCACTCTTGACGGTCTGCAGAGCAGAAAAGTGTTGCTTCATCAGGGGGTACCTCAAGGAGGAGTAATTTCCCCAACACTCTTCCTTGTTTACATCAATGACCTGGTGAAAGATCTCCCTGCAGGAGTTAAAGCTGCCTTATATGCAGATGACCTAGTACTCTGGTGCGCTGATGAAAATGTCACCACAGCAAATTATAGAATGCAGCGGGCAGCATACATGCTAGTGTCATGGGCAGAGAAATGGCTTATCACAATAAACACAGACAAAACCTCCACAACACTGTTCTCCCTCGCCCCCAAGGACAAATCAGCTAGCATACACCTAGGGACAACCGTGATCAAGGAAGAAAGCTACCCCACCTATCTTGGGGTGACATTTGACTAAAGGCTTACATGGAATAAGCATATTGAAAATGCAGAAGGAAAGGCCCGAAGACGACTAGGCATACTTAGAAAATTAGCAGGTACCAACTGGGGAGCAAATGAACGAAATCTAAAGAAGATTTATAATGGAGTAATAAGACCACACTTAGAGTTTAGCTCAGCAGCATGGTCATCAGCTGCTAACTCACATCTGCAGTCTTTGGACAAGGTGCAAAATCAAGCTGTCAGGCTCATTACAGGAGCCATGAAAACTACACCAATAACAGAGATGCAGAAGGTTGCTGGATTACAGACATTGTCCCATAGAAGAGACACAAAAACCATGATCCAGATGGAAAAGTACAACAGTATGCCAACGCACCCAATGAAGGCAAGACTAGATGATCTGGCATTGGGACGTCTAAAGCGTAGCAGCTTTGTGCATCGGGGGAAAAGACTTATAAGACAGCATCAAGAAGACCTACCCATGAAGACAACACCACTGAAGCCCACCCTATACCCTGTACCATGGGAGCAGGCCAGCAGTGCCCTCCAAATTAATACATCAGTCAGTGGTCTCACAAGTGGATGTGAGTATAATGATCTGCAAAAATGAACTGCTACATTGAGTATGATCCAAGAAAGCTATCCCGATCAATCATGGATACATGCCTATACAGATGGATCAGCAACTAATGCTGTTAGGAATGGAGGGGCCGGTATCTTTATCTCATATCCTGACAACCACTATGAGACTAGGCACATTCCCACTGGTAAATTCTGTTCCAACTATACAGCTGAGGTTCAAGCTCTAGAGCAAGCTGCAAATATGATTTATAACACCAACTCTGACTGCCACCAGGTAGTCATCCTCACAGATGCACTGTCTGTCCTGCAAGCTCTCAAGGGTGGTAAACTCCCGCATCTGAGAAATGAACTAAACAAGGTAGCTGCCAAAAGAGAACCATACTTCAGTGGGTACCATCTCATTGTGGTGTACCCGGAAATGAAAAGGCAGATAAACTTGCAAAAAAGGGAGGAGAATGTGAACAAGAAGATAATGAAGTCACATACTTTGAGAAAAAGAGAGCTATCCAGACTATCAGAAGAGAACAGAACCAACCCAAAGACGACTATCACACTCTCGACCGGCAGGGACAGATAACTATTTTTCGACTCAGGACAGGGCATAACAAACTGAATAAACACATGCACAAGCTACGATTGTCTGCTTCACCACTGTGTACATGTGGATTAAACGAACAAACTGCTGAGCATGTTCTACAGGACTGTCCTCTGTATGACCAGTTAAGAAAGATATACTGGCCCAATGACTCAACACTAAACTCAAAGCTATATGGAGTTAAAGAGGAACTTCAAACAACAGTCGAATTCATCATGAGAACTCGTCTGACGGTGTAATCATCAAAGATGCGATCGCAAGAAGAAGAAGAAGATGTTCTTGCTGTTGTTGTTGATGTTCTTGTTGTTGATGTTCTTGCTGTTGATGTTCTTGCTGTTGTTGTTGATGTTCTTGTTGTTGATGTTCTTCTTCTTGTTGTTCTTGCTGTTGTTGTTGATGTTCTTGTTGTTGATGTTCTTGCTGTTGTTGTTGATGTTCTTGTTGTTGATGTTCTTGTTGTTGATGTTCTTGTTGTCGATGTTCTTGTTGTTGATGTTCATGCTGTTGTTGTTGATGTTCTTGTTGTTGATGTTCTTGTTGTTGATGTTCTTGCTGTTGATGTTCTTGCTGTTGTTGTTGATGTTCTTGTTGTTGATGTTCTTGTTGTTGATGTTCTTGCTGTTGATGTTCTTGCTGTTGTTGTTGATGTTCTTGTTGTTGATGTTCTTGCTGTTGTTGTTGATGTTCTTGCTGTTGTTGTTGATGTTCTTGTTGTTGATGTTCTTGTTGTTGATGTTCTTGTTGTTGATGTTCTTGCTGTTGTTGTTGATGTTCTTGTTGTTGATGTTCTTGTTGTTGATGTTCTTGCTGTTGTTGTTGATGTTCTTGTTGTTGATGTTCTTGTTGTTGATGTTCTTGTTGTTGATGTTCTTGCTGTTGTTGTTGATGTTCTTGTTGTTGATGTTCTTGTTGTTGATGTTCTTGCTGTTGTTATTGATGTTCTTTTTGTTATGTTCTTGTTGTTCTTGCTGTTTTTTGTGTTGATATTCTTGCTGTTATTGATGTTCTTGCTGTTGTTGTTGTTGTTGTTCTTGCTGTTGTTGTTGTTCTTGCCATTCTTGCTGTTGTTGATGTTCTTGCTGTTGTTGATGTTCTTGCTGTTCTTGTTCTTTCTGTTGTTGTTCTTGCTGTTTTTTGATGTTCTTGTTGTTCTTGCTGTTGTTGTTATTCTTGATATTGTTGTTCTTGCTGTTGTTGATGTTCTTGTTTTTGCTGTTGTTCTTGCTGGTCTTGTTGTTCTTGTTTTTCTTACTGTTCTTGTTGTTTTTGCTGTTCTTGTGGTTCTTGCTGTTCTTGTTGTTCTTGTTGTTGTTGTACTTGTTGTTGTTGTTGTTGCTGTTCATGTTGTTCTTGCTGTTCTTGTTGTTCTTCAAATACAGATATGCATGAGTGCAAACAAAATGATCCTTGCATTTTTCAGATGGGAGAGTCCACCACCAACAGTTAACGCATTTTACAGCCCTCTGAAGAACCAGATTAGTAAGTATGTGCTTTTCTGGGAGTTTTAACTCTTTCCGTACGTAATTATTTTCAGCTCTGGACGGAATTATTTTTAAACCCCAAAAATTTACACATACATAATTTACGTTTACTGACAATGTGTGTCTAATCATGAGTTAAGTATAACATATTATATATCAAATTAAAGTACATTGGATGAACAATGTAAATCCATATGCCTTTCTAGCTAATTTTATAATATGTTTATGTTATAACAGATAACATGTACACGGAAAAAAGATAACTTGAAATTTTGAACAAAAAGTTTCGACTTACGTAAGGCTTGTAACATAAATTGTTACCACAATACAGTTTCACTGCTCTCTTTGTGCAGGTAATCCATTTAGAAACACAGAAAAAAGTAAGAAAGTTATGGTTGATCACACAGTTTGTTCACTGTTCACATATTAGTAGCATATCCTGTGTGTTTCCGGCCATTATGGCGATACGACAAAACACGATTAAAGATGAAGATAAATGTGAAAAAATCCCTTCAAACGCAAATAAAAGATGTTGAAGCTTGTTGAAATTTGCTCAGTTTTGTGTTTACTTCCGTTCGAGATAAATTCCGGGCAGTATAAAATATCAGAATAGAAAGAAACAATGAAATAAATCAGCGTCTTTTAAAAGATCTTGCGGTCCCAGCGGTCGGCCATTGCGTCTTTTAAAAGATCTTGCGTACAGAATCAGTTAAGACTGTACGCTCTTCTTTATGAGATAGGCATGTTCACAGAAGGTACAGGATAAGCAGATAAGCAGGCAGACAGACAAAGTTGGAGAGACAAAATGTTCTAAAGTATATAGTCTTTCAAATTTCTGCTTGCTACAAGTTAGATTATATACCTAATCTCCATAGAAATTGTTTTACGGTCTAATCTCCTATGAAGAATGTATTATGTGTCTAATCTCCCGCAGAATAAGTATTATGTGCCTAATCTCCCTTCAGAGAAAATATGTGTGATTCGCATAGAGAATGTATTATGTAACTAATCTCCCATAGAGAATACATTATGTGTCTAAACTCCCACAGAGAAAGTATTATGTGTGATTCCCATAGAGAATGTATTATGTATCTAACTAGCAATAACCCATCAATAATGACAGAAATAAATCAAATGATAGATCCGTCCATGCACTCTGAACACATATGGTCCACGTCCAATGAAGCGATTGATTGGGGCACCCATGGATGCAAACCCCAAGACTGAATTATAGGAACGGATATTTTCCTTAAAATGTTGATGTTGGGTATGCGCTGGGTTGCTCAAAAGATCCTTGAGATACGGAGGAAAAGGACGTCTCTGCTCTACTTCTTGCTCCAACAGCACTGTACCTTTACGGCAGCAATATTTGAGTGTACCATCGGATGATCTTTCCACTTGAAAATTGAGAGAGTGACAGAACTGACATTCCTGATCCATTGGGCCGCAGTTGTGTACAGCAACTGCATTCTCATCAAAGGCATCATGATTTTGAATTTTTGGACTATGTGCAGCTCTTGATCGTCTCATTTGTTGTGCAGCTGCTGCTGTATGTTCGGTTGCTTCTCTGAAGTCTCCTTTGCTAGTTGTGATGCTCTCAACTGATGAATGCGAAAAGCTTCTGCAGCGCGTTGAGATTCATGCTTTTCTGCAGACTGATTTGCTCATTGTGACTGACGCTGTGCTTATCTTTGTGTCGCTTCATGTTGTCGTCGTATTGCTGCTTCTTCTAGATTCTCTCTTGCTCGTTGTGATTGACGTGATCGTCTCTTCCTCTTAGCATCTGCAGCTCTTTTTGCAGCCATATTATCATTTTGATCCATAATAATAAGTCTGCAATACTTTAAATTAGAATTTTGTCTTGAAGAAACAATAAAAAACTTACATTTTAAGGTTATTTTTAACAAAATGATAAGTTAAATCCGTTTCCGGAATGAAACTGGGTTCTTCACCAACTTTTCTTCGTTGAATTACTATTTTCGGGTGCCATAGAGAATGTATTACATATCTAATCTCCCATATAGAATTTATTATGCATCTAACCACCCACAGAAAATGTATTATGTATCTAATCTTTTATAGAGAATATATTATATATCTTATCTCCTAAATAATGTCTTATGTATCTAATCTCCCACAGAATTAGATTATGTATCTGATCTCTCATAGCGAGTGTAATATTATCTAATCTCCCTTAAATAATGTGTTATGCAACAAATCTCCCATAGATAATGTGTTGTGCATCAAATATCCCATAGAGAATCAACTCATTTCACAATTGGATATTTGTAACTACTTCCTCCTCTTTGTGTTTGCTCCATTATGAGCATGGGACCTCCTCTGTAGAAAGCCTGCCCCAAAGTGCATTACAGTGGTGGTTCTGTAAGTTTGTTTGACATGATGATGTTGGCAGCCCCGTGCACAACCTCACATTTCATGATTCATTTCCTGTTTTGCTCCTGATGGGGCCCGCCCCCCCCCCCCCCCACTACTTCTAGGAACCTTGCAGAAAGTCTGCATCAAAATCTGTGTGCTCTTGTAGTGATGGCTTATGTAGCTGTTTGTTTTACATGATGAGGTTGCACAACCTCCACCAGTTGCCTTTTTTGACATGCCTAAGGTAACAGTGGTTTTACTTCTTCTTTGTCTCTTCAGGGCATCCCAGGAATCCAAACATCTGTCTGAACTTAACAGAGGTGTCTGTGTCCTATGTAGTTCCAGGGAGGGCGGGGGGGTGTCACCAAGGAGACAACAAAAGACTAAGGCTTCTGTTCCCTGTTTCATGTTGTAAGAGGTGTGCTTCTGTTGCCTGTTTCATGTTGTAAGAGGTGTGCTTCTGTTCCCTGTTTCATGTTTTAAGAGGTGTGCTTCTGTTGCCTGTTTCATGTTGTAAGAGGTGTGCTTCTGTTCCCTGTTTCATGTTGTAAGAGGTGTGCTTCTGTTCCCTGTTTCATGTTGTAAGAGGTGTGCTTCTGTTCCCTGTTTCATGTTGTAAGAGGTGTGCTTCTGTTCCCTGTTTCATGCTGTAAGAGGTGTGCTTCTGTTCCCTGTTTCAGGTTGTAAAAGGTGTGCTTCTGTTCCCTGTTTCATGTTGTAAGAGGTGTGCTTCTGTTCCCTGTTTCATGTTGTAAGAGGTGTGCTTCTGTTCCCTGTTTCATGTTGTAAGAGGTGTGCTTCTGTTCCCTGTTTCATGTTGTAAGAGGTGTGCTTCTGTTCCCTGTTTCATGTTGTAAGAGGTGTGCTTCTGTTCCCTGTTTCATGTTGTAAGAGGTGTGCTTCTGTTCCCTGTTTCATGTTGTAAGAGGTGTGCCTCTGTTCCCTGTTTCATGTTGTAAGAGGTGTCCAATATGAGGTTGTCCATAGGGGGCTGGCAACCTCATAATTTAAAACAAATTGCTGCAGAGAACCACTCCTACAAGAGTGCATTGAAAACTTTGATGCAGGCTTCCTGTAAGGTGATTAGCTGTAATGGTGACATCATCCTGTAAGGTGGTTAGCTGTAATTGTGACGTCATGCTCAAGAGAAAATGAGATGTTTGTAATTTGTTATCACAGATATATGTGACTATTTATATGTGGTGCCCTGTGTATTGTACGGGGGGTCTCTGGTGAGACTAACAAGGAATCAGGCTACTGCCTCCTCAGGCCTGTCGTACAAGGCAACTAATATGAGGCTGTGTACAAGCCTGGCAACTCATCACATTAAACAACTTGATACAGAAACTATCACTGTAAGATCATGTGACTGTAAGATCATGTGACTGCTTGGGGCAGGTTTCTTGCAAGGGGAAAATCTGCAGTGATAGTTCCATGCTCCATAAAAATAGTGATGATGATTCTTACTTGATGTATTGTCTGTAACAACTTACACGACGTATGGTCTGTAACAACTTACTTAACGTATTGTCTGTAACAACTTACTTGACATAATTTCTGTAACAACTTACTTGATGTTTTGTCTGTAACAACTTTAATGACATATTGTCTGTAACAACTTACTCAATGTATTGTCTGTAACAACTTACTCAGCATATTGTCTGTTACAACTTAGTCGACGTATTGTCTGTAACAACTTACTCAACGTATTGTCTGCAACAACTTACTTGACATATTGTCTGTAACAACTTACTCGACATATTGTCTGTAACAACTTTAACTTGATTCATTCATATTAGTTTTATACACATAATTTACAGAAATATAAATTTTGTGTTTAAATTTTGTTTCAGTGTTCCCTGCTGGTATCCTACAACCACCATTTTTTAGCAAGACCTTCCCCAAGTAAGTATGAGGTATTTCATTCTAATTTTAATTTTTAAAACAGGACCTTGTCTGCAAACATCTGGCTCATTAAGTCATTTAAAAAAAGCAAAAAGTGGTAGTTAGTTTTTTGCATAATAAGAAAAGTTCTGGTGTTATTAACATACGGGCATTTCTGCCATAGGAGAGTGTTAAAGACTTCACCATACTAGGTCCAGCATCGAGAGGTGGGGTGACCAATTCCCTTCCTCACTGCCTTTTCCTTTCCTAACTCAAAGAGCAGAGTCAGGTACTCATTTACAGCTGAGTAGACTGGAGCGTGTCGGTACTGTGATTTGAACCCAACACTTTTGCCGTGAGAGACCAGCGCTCTAACCACTCTGTCAATCGGATGCTCTCAGTAATCAGACTGCAGTAAGACTATAAAACACTAATGTAAATGTGAGTTAGTAATGGGGACACTAAGAGAATCAGAAACGAAGCCCATGATGCAGCCATGAAAAACATGGACAGTGTTACAACCATGAAAAACATAGCCCATGTTACAACCATGAAAAACATTGCTCATGTTACAACGATGAAAAACATAGCCCATGTTATGACCATTGAAAAACATTGCCCATGTTACGACCATGATAAACATATATCCTGTGTTATAACCATGATAAATAAAGCCCATGTTAAAACCATGAAAAACATGTCCAACGTTACTGCCATGAAAAAGGTAGCCTGCGTCGCAAGCATAAAAACAGCATATGTTACAACCATGAAAATCGTAGCCAATGTTACAGCCATGACAAATGTAGCTATTTTTACATCCATGAAAAACATAGCCAGTGTTACAACCATGAAAAAAAGCCCATGTAGCAACATGTAAGCATGAGTACAGACCAGGCTAAAACCAAAAAAACAAAGCCTATGTTACAACCATGAAAAAAAGCTCTTGTTACAACCATGAAAACAGCACATGTTGCAACCATGAAAAACAACTCGCATTGCAACCATGAAAAACAGACCATATTGCAGCCATGAAAAACACAGCCCATGTTGTAAGCATGAATACAGAACATGTTACAACCATGAAAAGCATAGTCCATGTTACAATCATGAAAAACATAGTCAATGTTATAACCATGAAGCAACAGTCCATGTTGTCAGCAAGTGTACAGTACAGGCTACAACCATAAACAAAAAAGCTTTTGTTACAAGCATGAAAAACAAAGCCCATGTTACAGACATAAAAACAGCACATACTACAACCATGAAAAACATAGCCTGTTTTACAACCATGAAAATCATAGCCCAAGATACAACCATGTAAATCATAGCCCATGCTAGATCATAGCCCATGTAACAATATAGCCCATGCTAGATCATAGCCCATTTAACAATATAACCCATGTTGCTAGCATGAAATAAGCGCATGTTACAACTGTGAAAATCAGCCAAAGTTACAACCATGAGAAACAAAGCAATGTAAAACCATGAAAAACATAGCCATGTTACAATGATTAACATCAATATGCATATTTTCATCTGATCCGTTAAGAAACCAAACACCAACCACTGTGCCATTTTTCAGCTGTATCATTCCTTTAAGTTACTATCTATTCCTTTAAGTTACTATCTATTCCTTTAAGTTACTATCTATTCCTTTAAGTTACTATCTCACTAAACTTTTTAACAGTCAAAATTAGCCTGGCAAAATTGTAATTACAAAAATAGCAATAATTTGTCTCAAGCTTGTGGATTGGTCCATTTATCATGTTACTAAACTATTGAGGTATAGATTGGTTATAGGCCATGAAATAATGCATAGGATTAAATAGCATGCAAAGGATTTCACACAGCTGTCACACAGATTCCCAGGTTAGATTACTGGTCTTCTGATCTAACAAAGCTAGTCTAGTAACCTAACCAAGACCCTTAAGCTTCTTCCCATGGTGCATCCTGGAAACAGGCAGCCTTTGAATCCTTGACTTGCCTGGTTAAAGCCTGGGGTATGACTAGCTGCATCAAATCAACCCAACATTAAAATTCCCCCTGTCATGCAGCATGTTGAGAACCAAGCAGTGCACACTAAGCTTGGGGGAATCAAATGAGCCCAGACTCAGTTCCGGATTTAACCTGGTTGGCTGCATGCAAGAGGATTCCACAATGACTGGATAACAGGTGAGGGGAGCTGGGAAGAGGCTGTGTGCAGCTTGTGACAATTCCTGCATATTTTGAGAATTCACCCCCCCCCCCTCCCCCCCACCCCCACCCGATAGCAGGACGTCCAGTCTCCATAATTTCCCTATTGCTAGCTTAAAACCAGAGGTGAGGGCCCTCTAAATTCATGCCAAAATGGGATAACATACCCAGGAAGGGAAAAAAAAAAACTAGAGTTCATAACTCCAACTCAGCAAGTTGCGTAATGTCAGAAACGCTACAGGAAAAACCTAGATCTATAATGTAAAAACTTGTGGATTGATCCATCTATCAGGTCACTAAACTATGGTGGTATTGGGGTCGTAATAGGCCATGAAATAACGCATGGATTTGACGATCGAGGTGAGATCCTGATCAAACCCGCTTCCTTGTAGTCCAGATCTGCATGAATTCATTATACAGCCTTACTAACATTAACTTTTATTAAACAGTATTCCAGCAGATAATTAACTTTTTGTTAATGTCTGCAATGGGTAAATATGTACACTTTTTCCTTGTTTGGTTATACTGATTAATATAAATCAATCAATCAATACCCCTTTGCTCTCCAAGAAGCATAGGCCTTTCAAAAACACATGCCAAGTACTCCTATCACGTATCATAAGCTCAAGCTCTTTCCACATTTTCCTCATCATTTTCACTTCTGTCGCCACTTCTCTTCACCGTGTGTTTCTTGGTGTACCTCTGCCTCTCTTACCCTGGGGATTCCAGAACAAGGACTGCCTTGTAATGCTATCATCAGGTTTCCTCAGTGTGTGTCCTATCCATCGCCAGCGCCTTCTTCTCATCTCTTGTTCCACTGGCACTTGTCTGGTTCTTGTCTTCAAGTCCACGTAAGTGATCTTGTCATACCATTTCAATCCTTCTATTCTACGCAAGCAACCATTTCCTCATGAAAATATAACAAGTTATATGAACCACCATGGTGATGATTTCCTGGTCCATGGATTGTAATTCTGCCTTCTGCATTTCTTCTTATTCTGCAAACACTTTCAGATGTCATGTTGAACATGTTTGAATAAAGCAGTGATCAGCCTCTGGTTGAACATCATCTTCATCAGCTGCCATTTCTACATCAAAGGTCGGCTGTAATAGATCTCTGACATCTTCTGTCTCTTGTCTTGATGGTTCACTCTGATAGGCTCTTTCCCTTCCATCTCTTGATGTTATCTTCCCATTTCTAGCCCTGTCTTCCACTTTCACTTTTGCCTTCAACTCTTCCTTTTGTTATGGTCTTCAACAAGGTGCTATGTCTTTTTATATGACCAAAATATTTTATCTGTCTAATATTGATCTCCATTAATTTTCTTTTCATTCCTAGCTTTTCTAGCACCTATTTGTTGTCTTTTCTTTCCATGAGATACGCTCCACTCTTGCATATATCCACATCTCAAGGACCTGAAATCTTTCTTCAACTGCTTGTTCATTTCCATGTTTCTAAACCATAGAGTAACAGAGTATATATATATATATATATATATATACGAGGTAGCTTCAAAAAGTTCCCGGAATAGTCGACTCATGTTTGAATGAGTGATTATGTCATGGAGATTATAGTTTTATAAGTTGGTAGTGACCTTGAGGAAATGACGTGGCTGATGTAACCTTCACATGTACTCTTGAACAGAAGTTACAGAAGTTTGTTTGTGTGGTGTGCACGTAACATCGTCGGAGTTGAAAATGTCCTTGACTGAACAATGTACAAATGTCAAATTTTGTGTTTTGCTTGAGAAGTCACCCTCAGACAGTCTACCATGAATTCATTCCTGAAGGCTGAATGGTTAACAAGGAAATGTACGTTGATATCCTCCGTCGTCTAAGAGATGCAATCAGAAGGAAACACCCGGAAAAATGGAGAACAAACAGTTGGGTTCTGCTGCATGACAATGCGCCAGCACATCGATCCCTACTGGTGAAGCAGTACCTCGCAATGCACAATGTAACTGCCCTGGAACATCCTCCATATTCTCCTGACCTGGCACCGCCTGATTTTTTTCTTGTTCCCTCGCCTAAAATCGGCACTGAAAGGGCAGAGATTCACGGATGCTGAGGACGTTATCACCAATGCAACAAAGCAGCTGAGAGAGGTGTCAAAGAATGGGTTCCAGGAATGTTTCCAACAGCTGTATGGACGTTGGCAAAAGTGTGTAGTTGCCGAAGGGAACTATTTTGAAGGAAATGTAGTGTAAATAATTGTATTGTTACTTATTTATATACAATACACAAATTCCGAGAACTTTTTGAAGCTTCCCCATATATATATATATATATATACTCCATCTACGTGGTATCTCACCAGCCTTTATCTTGTCTAATCACTGTCTTCAGATTTATCATCATCATCATTTTGCCTTGCCTCCTTACAGAGCATTGAGCCACCAATGTAGCTGATCCCCATGCAGGAAGCTTCCCCACCAAACATTCACACGCTCTTGCTGTAGTTGTTTCTGTGGCACATTGTTTTTACATGATGAGGTTGCCATCCTCGTGGACAGCCTCGTATTGATGAGGTTGCCAGCCTCGTGGACAGCCTCATATTGATGAGGTTGCCAGCCTCATGGACAGCCTCATATTGATGAGGTTGCCAGCCTCGGGCACAGCCTCATATTGATGAGGTTGTCAGCCTCGTGGACAGCCTCATATTGATGAGGTTGCTAGCCTTGTGCACAGCCTCATATTGATGAGGTTGCCATCCTCGGGCACAGCCTCATATTGATGAGGTTGCCAGCCTCGTGCACAGCCTCATATTAGTCGCGGTGTATGATAGGCTTCTGGGTGCATTAGGTCGATTTTTTTCAGACCTTTAGGAACTACACGTGCTGATTTATTGTATCTCACCTGAATTTACTTTGTGCCATCTTCATCTTATGACATATTACCTGCCTTTGTCTTGTCCACTCACTCTCCCCAAAAATATAATATCTCACCTGCTTTTATGAGATGCAAAAGAATTCAACTTGCTCATGTGTTAATTGCAAGGTCAGTGTATTGCACTAAAACCAAGATGAATATATATATATATATATATTAACAAATAAAACGGTATTGAATCAGTTTTACAAATTAACGGTACACAGGAAACACAGGACATTTCGAGTTTCACCCTTCGTCAGCCACAGTTACAAATAGGCAACAAGGATATGGCTTACTGCATGCTTGGGGATCCTACAGTGGATGTATGGCTGGTGATGGGAGCTGGGAGATGGTTTTGTGTAGGGCGCGGGGGAGCCCAGAACCAGAGCACAGTATTTTAGCCCTGCATATTTGGAAAACACCCATTGATGGCGGGGAGTGCAGGATATGCTGCTCCCAGCCCTTTCTTCCTGCTAGCTTAAAACCAGATGTGAGTATTTTTTGTGTGCATCCAGAGCGGGGAGGGAAAACCCAGGAAAGAAACTGGTTCTCATGACTCCAACTCAAGATGTTGTGGAATTGCAGAAAAGCCAAATGGAAACCATAGATCTACAATATAGATAATGCCAAGAAAATCAACTCGGCATTGGCTGCACAAGAATGACAAGCTCAGCAGCATTAGTTCAACAACCTGTTTTTATCTTGTCCTTCACTTTCTCCTTATATATGATATCTTATCTACCTTTGTCTTGTCCCTTCATTGTTTCAAATAAATATATATATATATATACACATATATACAAATAGATATATACATACAAGGTGTCCCTAAAGTCCTTGTGCAAGTTAAACTTTAATGTAAAAAAACCATATAAAACCAAAATTTATGCATTTTTTTAAATGTTAGTGTTATCACTTTAGAGTTAAATTTAATTTTTTTAGATCCTGTAACTGATTGAAAATGGCGACAGTAATAGAAAAGCTTAACTGTGTGTTGAAAAAAAATCAGACTGAATTATACGTCATGAAAGATGCCAGTTATGTTGAAGCCTATTTGAATTGTATTGTGTTAAAACTTGATACTTATGACTTGTTATCTATAAAACTAGGTCCTTCAACTTTGGTGGGATTGGATTTTTTATTGGACATGAAATAACTCACGGTTTTGATGACAGTGGTAATGAATGCAGTACTCTCCTACATTTCTAGTATTTCCTTTTATCTTTCCCATCTTCTGTCCTCTAGCTACCATTTTGTTTTGTTCTTCTGAAGTTTTCAGGTTATGCCACTATTTGCAACAATCCATCTAACTTCTGCTTCTCTTCTGCCTTTTTTTTCTCATGCTCTTTTTCAATTTTCGTAGATGAATTAACCCTTTTAAACCCATGCAGTTTTTAGTTTTACCCAGACAACAAGATGGTATGCACCTCATCCATAACTATAGAACAGGAGTTGAGAATAGATACACACACCTAGAGAAGTGAAACCGTATATAACAGGAACAAAAAGTTAATATACAAGGAGTAGTGAGGAAATGGTGGAAAATTGAGGGTCTAGTGAAGTTCTAGTAAAACATACTAATAATGAAAAAAAAAAAAAATTGTGGCATAGGTATCATCCCAAACACCTCAGGCTTTCCTGCTCTCCTCCTCCTTATGAATACTGTGACAGGTGTGAGGAGATTACCATTTTAGGACACCGGAAAACAGACATGCACACATCCACATAATTTGACACTTAATTTCCTTCATTTACACTAAATGTAAAAGACAAATAAGTATGGGAAATCAAGAACCAGGGATTCAGACCCATATTTCACTGGGAAGAAAACATTAGATAAATCTCTGAAGGACTGAGGAATAGATTGGAAGCAGGTGAGGAGGGAGACAGCTGATATGATAGTATGGCGCTCTCTCTGGCAAGTGTCTACGCATAAAGGTAGAAGAGAAACAAATAAGTAAGAAAAAGGGAAATGAGACCATGATCAAGTATCACCAATTTCAAATATCCGAATTATAACCCATCAGCACTATAGAAGAGAAACAAATAAGTAAGAAAAAGGGAAATGAGACCATGATCAAGTATCACCAATTTCAAATATCCGAATTATAACCCATCAGAGTTTGAATAGGACATTTTTCTTCATTTAAAAAGAAAAATGGCAACTTTGATGCACCACAGGTGATGTTTTCAAACAAGCAGAAAACAAACATTAATGAGAGAATACTCAAAACTAATATAACACTTTTGTAATTTATTTTTTTCCTTTCCCTTTTAACTCCTTGTGGAACATGGAAAGTAGCTTGAGAATATTTTGTTTGGAGAAATGTTTTTTTTTTAATAGGTGTTTTTGCGAGGCATGTCCCATTCAACCTATACACTGGATTAATTGGTTATATGCTCAGATATGAGACCCTATTGTTTCTTCTTCTTCTTGGGTCCTCAGCTGCTGAATGACAAAGCAATCAGTGACCATCATGCCTAGTGCCGTCTTGTATGGCAGCAACAAACTATCTGCATTTTGCTCGGCCCACAGCCATCCTTAGTGCAGTGTCCCAGCTCTGGTATTGTTGTTGTTTAACTAGGGCTGCTGAACTTCTCGCTCTTTAGCAGCCAATACCAGTTGAAGAGTCCTTGGTGTTATCTACACTGTAGATCTGGGCTTTTCCTGTGGCTTTTCTGCCATTCTGAACACATTTCAGTTGTATTCATGAGCTCCAGCTTGACTGGCATTTAAAGAATCATCACATGTGGTCCCAAGCTAGGAGGAAGATGTGTGTGTCATACTGAGCAATCCCCACCATCTAAGGGAGGGGCTCTCCAAATATGTAGAGCTAAAATACTGTGCTCTGGTTCTGGGATCTCTCCCAAGGAATTGTCACGTCCTGCACAGAGCCACTTCTTAGCTCCCCTTGCCCATTATGGGCCCATAGTGAGATCCTTATGCGTGCAGCCAACCAGGTACAAAGCCAATTACATCTGGGGCTCAAGTGACTACTCCCAAGCATAGCGTGCAATGCTGGGTTCTCAACATGTTTCATCACAAGGGGAATCCCTGGAAGTGTGTGAATGATTTCAAGAGTTAATGAGGATGTAATTATCCTCACAGACAGGTTCACTTCCACATTTGAATACTGTAGCATTGTGCTTAGCTCGTGGTAATATAAGGATGACTTAGATATGCCTCTATGCATCCTAGCTGAGCATATTCTTTGCATCTCAGCCTCCACAGTTCAGGTAGTTTTCAGTCAGCCTCTCTTTTGCCTTCCTTCTGGGGTCCATAGCTTAGCAGTTTTTGTGACAGGGTCTCTTCTGAGGACATGGCCAACCCAACTCCAGCATCTACCAGCTATGATGGTGTGCAAGTCCTTGTTGGGAACTTGTTGTTGAGATCAATTATGTGTTGCCGCAAATATTGATTATTTATTAAAATTGAATGTTCTCAACTTTCGGGTTCTAATGTTATTTTCTTTGTATTCTGATAATTATTATTATTATTATTGATCAAGTTTTTCTTGTGTTCATGAACCAAGTGTTGCTAGGGTACTTCATTGTGTATCATTCACCGATGATCTTCAAATGTCACAAAGGTCAAATGTAACGACAGTTTGAATAATGCATATAATATAAATAATTCAGCACAACTCCTGCGAAGACGACTGAATGGGTTTAATCACAGACACAGTTTTTCACAATATGTAACTAACACTTCATTCTGTTTATAATTAACTCAATTTTACGTCAATCTTGACTTGTTCATTAGCCCGCACAATCATTGTGCAATAATTACATTCACAAGCTTTAATATTATCACAGTTTATATTTATATCACCACGTTAAATTTTTAATTCTAGTGCACTACTGCAAATTTTCTTTCATCTGCATTAATCTTTCTAGCTTTGCTAGCATATTTAGATTTAAATTTACATTTTATTCTCTTTTGGCTTGACACACCATTTTCATTCATAAATATCAGTTACTGGCCAACTTTGCCATCACATAGAATTCGACTACTATCGGATGTTTATTATTCATTTCTTTATAGAACATATTTAGATCTCTAGACACACTGGTCCGTATATATACTTATCAATAATCCAAGTGGCAACGGCCACACTCTGTGAGACACTGTAGGTGGTAAAGACCACGTTTAAAATATACACATCTTATTAGCCCCGAAGGCATGGCGCAGACTCCTCGTAAATAGGCTTATGTATTTCGCATCATTGTCCTATATGTGACACGTCTTAGTGTGTCTCTAGTTGGGATGCTGAATGGTGCAATCACCACGGCCAAACATAAACCAGCCACGATGAATGCACACCATGAAGCAGTCCTCAACAGTCATCTTGATCGCTCCAAGTGAGCAGTCCTTATTTGGTGATGGTATTTGGCCAAAACATTTTGAGAATTTTCCTTAGGCAGATTGTGTGGAAAGAGGACAATTTCAGCATGTCCTTCTCTGTTACTCTCCAGCATTTCACACCATAGAGAAACACAGAATCTACACAGCTCTGATATAATCTTAATTTGGTGTTTATGCTGTACTGAGAAGTTTTCCAGATGTTGATACTAGCAATGGCTGTTCTCACTTTATTCATTCTGTTGTTGATGTCTTTGCTTGTTCTACTGTCTGGTGTTACTATACATCCTAGGTATGTAAATGTGTCTGTCTGTTATAGCTTTTGGTTCCTTTTTTTAATAAGTTCAGGATTATTAAATTGAGTGTCATGACCTCTGTCTTCTTCAGATTGATGTTCAGTCCCACTTGTTGGCTATATTTATTCAGTCAGTTGTTTTTTTTTTTAAAATGTTTTAGTTTTAAATGTAGGAAATGAGTTTTATATATTGAGTGAAGTTCAGACACAAGTGAATCTAAGTGTAACCAAACAGCTTTTGGAAGGTTTGGTTTGGTTTTAATAACCATCTTCATTGCACACGGACAACTCTATCAGTTCTCTGATCTCCTCCCTTAGATCACACAAGGATGATCTCAGCACAGTGCATGAACTCCATAGCACCAGCGAGAATCCCACTGTGTATATATAAGAATCATACATTCTATAAATATTGTTGTGGTGGGTAGGTTTACTAATTTTTAGATTTTGCCAGGGCAGCCTACTCTTTATGATTTCCAACTGCCGTGGGATTTTTAACGTGCACAACTTGCACATGGGACCTCCTATTTTTTTGCACTTATCCAAGAAGGCTAGACATCCAATCTCACTACCTAGGAGATCAGGGGAGAGTGTGACATCATTAGGAACCATTGGTTTTACAAAAAAATTCCATCTGTTATATTCCCTATACTGGGAGCAAACCCATACCTTTAAGAATTCGAGACAGACGCCATACCTCTTAGCCACTCCAAACCCTCAATTGGAAGGATAATGAAATCTATAGTGGTGCGTCGCCAAGTGACTTGTGTGTTGCGAGAGTGAACCATGTGTTATCCATTATGATTGAAAAGTCACTTCCTATATTTGAAAATGTTGATATCCACACTTGTATCTATTAGATATCTTCTTATTCTTCTTCAAGTACCATGCCTAGTGGCGTAGGAGATCATGTCTCTCCACAACTTCCTGTCTCCAGTACAATGTATCAATTCTGCTGTTGACTTCTCTCCATGTCACGATATCAAACTGTCCATTATTTGCTCTCTTTGTCTTCCCCTATCTCTTTTTCCTTCAATCTTACCTGTTGTTATGATATATTCCAGCTTTCCTCTTCTCATAACATGCGTAAACAAAGTTTTTCATTTCCTGGGACTTTTAGATATACATGAAAATAATATCCCAACAAAGAGTAATAACTGTCATTTGATAAATAAGTTTTATTTTTTTAAATTCATTATTCCCAGAAAGATAATAAAGTAAAATTCAAAAAACTGTCAGTAAGCTGACATTTCAAGAGACAGCAAAAATGACTTCCCAGTATGAAATCATGCGTTAAACAAACTGGATCTCAAGCTAAGGTGTGATGTTTAAGTGACATAGCGTTTTATTTACTAAAATAGTAGTAAATTTTCTTTGTTTTAATGTTTGATTCATATAAATTAGTTGTAGTGAAGATATATACATATCTGAGTGCGTGTCTGCTTAGCTAAATCTGTTTAATTTTTTTCCTATATCCAGTTATTTCTTCTAAGTATGTGTCTGTTTTTGTATGTGTTGTATTAGTTTGTTCCTGTTTCGTTGCTGTGCAATTTTAACATGTGCATAATGTCATGGCAGTTTTTGGAGCTTTACTACCTGCACTAACACATCTAATATATCAGCTTTTCTTCCCCCGCCATATTTTACAACTGCTTACTTTATGGATGCAGGTTTTCGTTATATCATTGGTGCTGGCTTGTTTCTGCTTACACTACCCATGACAACATTATGGAGTTCATGACAATGAGAAAATAAATTATTGTTAAAATTATTATTTTAAAACTGCGTCTGTGGCCTAATGGATATGAACGCAGTTTCATAATCCAGATATACCAGGTTCGAAACCTGCTGCAGGCGGTTTGGTAGCAGATCGCTTTGTGTGGATTTTTAACAATGGTATAAGCGCCAGACCGTTCAGAAAGCAATGGCAAACTACTGAATGAAAAAATTACCTAGAAAAAGCACAAAACAGCCAATAAAAGCTGGGGTTTATTGCCACGTCCTGTAAAGGATAAGCAACTAACTTTATGTAGTGCATGTAAATTTTATGATGAAAATTTTTTGTTGTTTTTTTTCCTTCATACCGACTTTAAAAAAAAAATTTTTTTTAACGGTATCCATGATAACAACATAAATAAGAATCCACAGCTCAAATGTCAGGTCAGTCCTATTGTATGGCTCTGAAACATGGAGAACAACAAAAACAACAATTAAAAAGCTACAGACTTTCATAAATGGGTGCTTGCATGTAACAAAAGGATTGAAATTGTATGACAAATTCACAAATGTGGAACTGATGACAAGAACCAGACAAGTGCCAGTGGAACAAGAGATGAGAAGGAGATGCTCGGGATAGATAGTACACACAGTTAGGAAACCTGTTGATAGCACTGCAAGGCAGTCCTCTGTTCTGGAATCCCCAGGGTAAGGGAGGTAGAGGAAACCCAAAGAACACATGGAGAAGAGAACTGGAGACAGAAATGAAGAAGACCGTAAACTGATGACACAAGACAAGCAGACGTTTGTTGAAGGTCAATACTCCTTAGGGACATGAATGGTAGTTGTGATGATGATGATAATATGCAGCCATAGATGATAACTTATTTGTTATGTAATTGCTGATAATGTATCTGCATTAGATATGACATCATAGCTGATAAATATTTGTCATCCTAATTGATAATATGACATTTTATAAGGCATTAGCTGATAAATATTTGTCATCCTAACTGATAATATGACATTTTATAAGTCATTAGCTGATAAATATTTGTCATCCTAACTGATAATATGACATTTTATATGGCATTAGCTGATAAATATTTGTCATCCTAACTGATAATTTGACATTTAAATGGCATTAGCTGATAAATATTTGTCACTAACTGATAATATGGCTTTGCAATCCTAACTGATAATATGACATTTTATATGGCATTAGCTGATAAATATTTGCTATCCTAACTGATAATATGACATTTTATATGGCATTAGCTGATAAATATTTGTCACCCTAATTGATAATATTACATTTTATATGGCATTAGCTGATAAATATTTGTCACCCTAATTGATAATATGACATTTTATATGGCATTAGCTGATAAATATTTGTCACCCTAATTGATAATATGGCATTTTATATGGCATTAGCCGATAAATATTTGTCACCTTAATTGATAATATGACATTTTATATGGCATTAGCTGATACATATTTGTCACCCTAATTGATAATGTGACATTTTATATGGCATTAGCTGATAAATATTTGTCACCCTAATTGATAATATGACATTTTATATGGCATTAGCTGATAAATATTTGTCACCCTTCTTCTTCTTCTTTCGTTCGCTTGAAATATATTGTCTATATCTGCAATGTTGTTTCTTGTATAAACTTCACTGTCATTTTTAGTTCATACAGAGTTCCGTATAGTTTTGCTTCCAGTGTTGTTTCTCTGGGCCAGTGGGTTTGCCTCAATATATCATATTCAGGGCAATCTTGAAGTACGTGCTCTGCAGTATGGGGTGCCTGTCCACATGTACACATGGCTGAATTGCCAATCTTGAATTTTGTATACATGTGGCTGCTGAGTCGGTTGTGTCCTGTTCTGAGGCGCAGAATGACAATTTGTTCTGATCTGTTCATAGCTTGGTAGTCATCCTGCTTTGGTGTTGGTGGCTTTCTGATTGATTTGATCATCTTTTTCTTCTGATGGTACGTAACTGGTACATCCAGTTGCTCGTCTGCAGCACCTTCTTTAGCCAGTTGGTCTGCTCTCTCATTTCCTGGTATTCCACAATGAGACGGTATCCATTGCATGGCGACCATGCGCTGGCTGCACAGTTCAGAAAGTAGGGCTTGTATACCTGGCAATTTTCTGGACTGAAGTGCTTGGAGTGCTGATCTTGCATCTGTCAGGAATACCACAGGCTGTGGACCGAGATTGGTGTTCAACAGTTTCTCAGTTGCCACCTTGATTGCCTGGATTTCTGCATCATAGTTGTTACAGAATTTCCCCGTTGGTACTCTGACCGTATCCCTAGTGTTGTTTGGGTATTCTATGTACACTCCTGCTCCTCCATTCTTGACTGCATTCTGTGCTGACCCATCCTTGTATACTCGGACCCAGAGGTCCTGTGGGTATTCATCATCCAAGAAACTGAGAGTGACTGTCCTACGTTGCACGCTGTTCTGTTCATCCCTGTCGAATATTCCTTTCACTTTTGTCTGGATGTGTATTGTAGTCCTGGCTCTTCTCTCCAAGGGGTTTGTTCTGGTACAGACTTTAGGGGGCTGTCAACTTCAGGCAGGTCTGAGGTTTGTCTACGAAATCATTTGGCCTGGTGGATGAAGCTGCTTTTTTTCAATCGCTCCATTGCTAGGTTTTGGAATCTGTCCTTCATTGGATGGTTTGGCATACAGAGGAACTTTTCTGCCTGTGTTAGCACTTTCGTGTCTCTGCGTTCTCGCAGTGCTTGTATCCTAACCATTTTCTCCATCTCCACTATAGGCGTTGATTTCATTGCCCCCGTGATGACCCTAAGCACCTGGTTTTGCACCTTATCTAGCTCTTGTAATGTGGTGTTTGATGCTGGACACCACGCAGCTGACCCATATTCCAAGGGCTGTGAAATGGCAAAGACAGAATAAGACTACTGCACCCTCAGGCATGTCGTACAAATTGACTAAAATGAGGCAGTGCATAGAGTTGACAACCTCATAGAGTTGATAACCTCATAGAGTTGACTACCTCATAGAGTTGACAACCTCATAGAGTTGACAACCTCATAGAGTTGACTACCTCATAGAGTTGACAACCTCATAGAGTTGATAACCTCATAGAGTTGACAACCTCATAGAGTTGACAACCTCATAGAGTTGACAACCTCATATTGCTGGTATAATTTTAAAATTATTATCCGCATATCCGCAGCAGGTCTCCAAGGTGCACAACCTCTAGTTGATAGAACAATGTAGGTCAGGGAAGTCAGCAAATTGAATCTGTAACTTCAGGAAAATGAATTGTTCTGAGGGCTGGGTCAATCGGACCAGGGTATGAAGCGGGTATGATGGGCCCGGGCTGGATGAGGCCACCGCTAGACAGCGGGCTGACTGAGCTTGCAATGCTGCTGCAACCTTCCTGTGGACTGCCCCAGCTATGTGGCAGCACCTCCCTGTGGTGTCCGCCTTGGCTGGCATTCAACAGCCAACTCAGAACTGATTCAAACCAGGGGAATTCGACTGTCCAAACTCTGACCCTCACCGAAAGAGCACTTTTATTAGTTCAAAATCATTGTGCAAGGATATGAAACATTTCATACGTAAGGGCATGAAGTATAGCATATATATATATGTGTGTGTTCTGGTGCAAGACTGTATTGGCTGCGTCGTTCCTCTGGATTCACCAGCAGAGGCATGCTGCATGGACAACAGCTTGACCTCTTTATCCAAGCACCCAACCTTGTGTCCACCAAGACATCATTTCGGAAGCGCGTTCCCATAACCAGAAATGACAGAAAGGGATAGATAGACGGAGGATAGATAGACGGAGGATAGATAGATATTTAATTATGAGTAAGCCACCCACCAAAATATGGCGAGAAATAATTATATGTTCCTTTTTCTGCTGAATGTCCTCATAACGGCACTAATTCTCCTGTGGTCATTCATCTGGATGCATTGGTTATAAAGCTATGGAGCAACACTTCGAAAATGGTGTGGGGATAAGTGAAAAAAAAGCAGTTGAACTGAAATTGGAGTAATTAACAGCTACTTTATCACAACATGCTCTGTAAATGTATGGTTATTTTTTTTAAAATCTTGCTTTAGTACATGTAAAAAACAAAACTAAACTAAAAATTCCAAAAAAACTTTCTATTACTCTGGTTCCGATTCCTTATTTAAGAGAGTATTGACTTGAGTGACTAAATCAGCTGAGTTACAGCAAATGTAACAAACACCATTCTTTATTCATACTCACCCAAAATACCAATAGGGAATATTGAAGAAATTTCATCTAAAATCAAAACATCCAGCATTATTAAGGATGGGAACAAAATTTGCATTGTTTCAACAGAGGCGCAATTCAGTACTCCACTTGAAAAATGTGCATTTAAAAAGATTGCAACATTGGTGGGAAAAGATGAGATATAATAACTTCATGGAGAGATAAGAAAACTCTTAATGTTATTTTTTCATGTATTTAGGTTTTTCTTTTTTTAAAGGTGAAGGGTGGAAAGGGGGCTATTAACACTTAATCGTTACTGCCTCTGCTCGTCCACCATCTTGTTCTACCCTGTTCAACCTAATAGCGGTTATAATTAGGGTATTAATGTCATTTTTTTTTCATGTTTGTGTTATATTCAGATAACTATTGTCTTTTGCAATTGATGGTTTCAATTTATTTTAGAATTTGTTCTCTTTAAGTTGTGTTTTTTATTTTTTACTTCATTGTCTTTCCTTATGTTATGAGTAGTCAATAATTGTGTTTTTATTTAATGGTTTGTTAGTTTTTGTTGATTAATTATTGTTGGTTTGAATTGTTTTTCTGAAGTAGTATTATTATTAGTTATTATTATTATTGTTATTATTATTATTACTATTATTGTCACTGTTATGTATTTACGTTAGTTCTGAGTTTCCTATATCTATTGGTTGAATTCATTTACCCTTGTCAGAGACCTTGGGGCTGTAACTTAGGTATGTCTTTTTACTTTGTCCTGGTAGATGTACTGGGCATCTAAAAATTATTCACCACACTATGAAGTTCAATAACTGTGAGCTCATTCGAGCTTTACGAATACATGATACTGCATTTGGAACCTTAACCCACAGAATTTTGTTTATTATTACATTGATTTAGGTTTTATACTGAATAAAATACTGTTTCATGTTTCTGTTGCTTATACTAGCTCTACCAGGTAGAAGAGCTGTTAGAACACTTGCTTCTAGAGGTAAACGGACCTGGTTTAAATGATGCAACATCATGAACCAGTCTATTCAGATGTAAACATGGGTACCTTTTTTCTGCTGTGAGTTAGGGAAGGAAAAGGCAGGGAGGAAGGGTAACTGTCATTAATTGATCACTGATAACCCTTGAGCTCCCCAAGGAGCATAGGTCATCAGTGTCAAGTCTTTCTGTCCCGTGCCATCAGCTCAAAGTCCTTACAATTCTTCTTTATCCCATTAATGTCTGTCTCCATTTCTCTTCTCCGTGTGTTCTTTCTTCTCCCTCTACCTCTCTTACCCTGGGGATCCGAGGACAAGGACCGCCTTGTAATGGTATCAACAGGTTTTCTCAATGTGTGTCCTATCCATCTCCAGCATCTTCTTCTCATCTGTTTCCACTGGCACTTGTCGGGTTCTTGTAATCAGTTTCACATTAGTGATCTTGTCGTTCAATCCTTCAATTCTCATATAACTGAGAGCCCAGTATAAGTTAAGTCTCTAACACTTCAATCCCTAAATGCTGCATCTGCTATAATACTTCTTCTTGGATCCTTAGCCCCTGACTGACAAAGCAGTCAGTGGCCATCACGCCTAGTGACATCTTGTAGGGCAGCAACAAACTGTCCCCATTTTGCTTGTTCGGTGGCCATCCTTCATGCCGTTCTGGTTCAAGCTTTGCATCTCAGCCATCACTGTTCACCACCAGGTTGTCTTTGAATCCTCTCTTTTGCCGTCCTTCTGGGGTCCTTAGCATAGTAGTTCTGGAGATGGTGTCAGGGTCTCTTCTGAGGACATGGCCAACCCAGTTCCAGCGTCTGCCTGCAATGATGGTGTGCATGTCTTTTTGACTAGACTGTGTAAGCAGTTCCTGGTTAGAAATGGTATTTGGCTAAAAAATTTGAAGAATTTTCCTTAAGCAGGTTGTGCAGAAAGAAGATAATTTGGACATTTCCTTTTCTGTTACTCTCCAGCGCTCCGCCGTACAAAAGTACAGAAAGTATGATATAAAACTACCTTTACCCTTGTGTTAGTTCTTCTTGCATGTAGATAGGCAGACTGACCAATGAATGAATAGATAGATAGACTGACCAATAGATGAATATTTAGACAGACTGACCAATGGATGAATAGATAGACTTACCAATGAATGAATAGATAGACTGACCAATTAATGAATAGATACAGACTGACCCAATGGATGAATAGATAGACAGACTGACCATTGGATGAATAGATAGATAGACTGACCTATGGATGAATAAATAGATAGACTGACCAATGGATGAATAGATAGACAGACTGACCAATGGATGAATAGATAGACAGATTGATTGTCTGATTGTATTTCAGTTGAATGGAATAAATACTCAAGGAGAAAACATTGCAGATAATGGCGGACTGAAGCAGTCATTCAGGGTAGGTATTATAACTGATAAGAAAAGTGACACACATTGAAGAAACCTAGTTAATAGCCTTACAAGCCAGTCCCTGTTCTGGAACCCGAAGGGTAAGACAAATAGATGGACACCAAAAAGCACATGGGTGCTATTTTTACACATTCATCACATGATCCCTGACAAGCAGCATTCTACAAGTTGTATTCATTTTATTTATTCTCTCATATTTCTCACTTAACTGTTTCTTTCTTTCCTTTCCCTGAGGAAGACCTTGTGGCCTCAACGTTGGCAATTTTTTTTTGTCTTTTGTCCTAGTAAGATGCATTACATTTTTTTTTTAAACCCATTCTTCACCACGTCCAACTGCAGTCCTCATCTTCTTATTAGTAGTAAGTAGTAGTATTAGTATTAGTAGTAAGTAATAGTATTAGTAGTAGTATTAGTAGTAAGTAGTAGTATTAATAGGAAGTAGTAGTAGTAGTAGTAAGTTGTAGTATTAGTAGTAAGTAATAGTATTAGTAGTAAATAATAGTAGTAGTAGTAAGTAGTAGTAGTACATAGTAGTAGTAGTAGTAGTAAGTAGTAGTATTAGTAGTAAGTAATAATATTAGTAGTAAGTAGTAGTATTAGTAGTAAGTAGTTGTATTAGTAGTAAGTAGTAGTATTAGTAGGAAGTAGTAGTAAGTAGTACTAAGTATTAGTAGGAAGTAGTAGTATTATTAGTAATTAGTATTAGTAGTAAGTAGTAGTATTAGTAGTAAGTATTAGTAGGAAGTAGTAGTATTAGTAGGAAGTATTAGTAGAAGTTGTAGTAAGTAGTAGTATTAGTAGGAAGTAGTAGTGTTAGTAGTAAGTAGTAGTGTTAGTAGTAAGTAATAGTATTAGTAGTAAGTAGTAGTAGTAACTAGTAGTAAGTAGTAGTATTAGTAGGAAGTAGTAGTAAGTAGTAGTACTAAGTATTAGTAGGAAATAGTAGTAAGTAGTAGTAGTAAGTAATAGTATTAGTAGTATTAGTAGTAAGTATTAGTACTAAGTATTAGTAGGAAATAGTAGTAAGTAGTAGTAGTAAGTAATAGTATTAGTAGTAAGTAGTAGTAGTATTAGTAGTAAGTAGTAGTAGTAAGTAATAGTATTAGTAGTAAGTAGTAGTAGTATTAGTAGTAAGTAGTAGTAGTATTAGTAGTAAGTAGTAGTAGTAGTAGTAGTAGTAGTAGTAGTAGTATTAGTAGTAGTAGTAGTAGTAGTAGTAGTATTAGTAGTAGTAGTAGTAGTAGTAGTAGTAGTAGTAGTAGTAGTAGTAGTAGTAGTAGTAGTAGTAGTAGTAGTAGTAGTAGTATTAGTAGTAGTAGTAGTAGTAGTAGTAGTAGTAGTAGTAGTAGTAGTAGTATTAGTAGTAAGTAGTAGTAGTAAGTAGTAGGATTAGTAGTAAGTAATAGTATTAGTAGGAAGTAGTAGTAGTATTAGTAGTAAGTAGTAGGATTAGTAGTAAGTAATAGTATTAGTAGTAAGTGGTTGTTATGAAGAATAGCGAGATATGTTCTCCAGTGTCATCCAAATATGTCGGTGACACATCATTAGGGTTAGGATTGTGTTTAGGGTTAGGTTCAGGATTCTTAACCCATAACTCTTTTTTTACTGAGTCTCTCAATTCTTTTTTAAGACTATATCAAGCACATGGCCCAGTGTTCTTTATTTCAGTCGTAGTAAGTGGTCGTATTAAGTAGTAAGAAGTAGTAAGTGGTCATATTAAGTAGTAAGAAGTAAGAAGTAGTAAATGGTTGTATTAAGTAGTAAGAAGTAGTAAGATTTAGTAGTAGTACTAGTAGAAAGCAGTACTCGTAGAAAGTAGTACTAGTAAGAAGTTTTAGTTAGTAGTAAGTAGTTGCTGCAGTTAGTAGTAAGTAGTTGTTGCAGTTAGTAGAAAGAAGTTGTTGCAGTTAGTAATAAGTAGTTGCTGCAGTTAGTAATAAGTAGTTGTTGCAGTTAGTAGTAAGTAGTTGCTGCAGTTAGTAGTAAGTAGTTGCTGCAGTTAGTAATAAGTAGTTGCTGCAGTTAGTAATAAGTAGTTGTTGCAGTTAGTAATAAGTAGTTGTTGCAGTTAGTAATAAGTAGTTGCTTCAGTTAGTAATAAGTAGTTGTTGCAGTTAGTAATAAGTAGTTGTTGCAGTTATCAATAAGTAGTTGTTGCATTTAGTAATAAGTAGTTGTTGCAGTTAGTAGTAAGAAGGTGCTGCAGTTAGTAATAAGTAGTTGTTGCATTTAGTAATAAGTAGTTGTTGCAGTTAGTAATAAGTAGTTGCTGCAGTTAGTAATAAGTAGTTGTTGCAGTTAGTAATAAGTAGTTGTTGCAGTTAGTAATAAGTAGTTGCTTCAGTTAGTAATAAGTAGCTGTTGCAGTTAGTAGAAAGAAGTTGCTGCAGTTAGTAGTAAGCAGTTGTTGCAGTTAGTTGAAAGAAGTTGCTGCAGTTAGTAGAAAGAAGTTGCTGCAGTTAGTAGTAAGTAGTTGTTGCAGTTAGTTGAAAGAAGTTGCTACAGTTAGTAGAAAGTAGTTGTTGCAATTAGTAGAAAGTAGTTGCTGCAGTTAGTAATAAGTAGTTGATGCAGTTAGTAATAAGTAGTTGTTGCAGTTAGTAGTAAGTAGTTGTTGCAGTTAGTAGATAGAAGCTGTTGCAGTTAGAATAAAGAAGTTGTTGCAGTTAATAGGAAGAAGGTGTTGCAGTTAGTAGAAAGAGGTTGTTGCAGTTAGTAGAAAGAAGTTGTTGCAGTTAATAGGGAGAAGGTGTTGCAGTTAGTAATAAGTAGTTGTTGCAGTTAGTAGTTGTTGCAATTAGTAGAAAGTAGTTGTTGCAGTTAGTAATAAGTAGTTGTTGGAGTTTGTAATAAGTAGTTGTTGGAGTTAGTAGTAAGTAGTTGTTGCAGTTAGTAGATAGAAGCTGTTGCAGTTAGTAGAAAGAAGTTGTTGCAGTTAGTAGTAAGTAGTTGTTGCAGTTAGTAGTAGTAATTGTAAGTAGTAGTAGTTGTGTATAGTAGTGAACAGAGCTATAAGTAACAATGATTAATAGTTAATCTAGGTAATGTTTTACTTACACTCTGATCCTTCTCCGACCACAGGCTTACAGAGACTGGGTAGATAAACAAGGGAAGGAAGAGCCTTTATTACCTGGACTGGGATTCACTCACAATCAGCTGTTCTTCATTAATTTTGCCCAGGTACAGAAACTGTATGAGATTCTGAAGGTTCTCAATTTAACAAAAAAAAGGAAACCATTGGTTTATCAGGCCTATAAGTGGCTATGAATGAGAGGTTGTAAATAAGTAAATATTACACACATATAGGTATGTTTCAGGCACTTGTGAGAAATAAAGAAGTAGAAAAATAGACAGCAGAAAAACAACAAGTGATAGGCTAGCCAGAGAATCTAGCCATCTGAACGGCAACACTGCCCAGCTACGGAAGTGAATCACACTATCCTCCCTGCCAGCTAGGCACCAGCAAAATAATGCTTTCTGGACAGGGGTCAATTACGCAATTTTCCACACGCAACACCGGATGTATACCTAGGGCAATCCAGGTTAATTAATGACGCAATCACTTCTGCGGTCCACTTTTATTTGTTTCAAATGTTAGGATGTGCTTGGGGTTGGCAATTTGATCATATATTAGTAAAAGATAGTAAAAAATACAATCGTAAAAGATTGCTGAGGTAATCATCACTGTAAGAACACATACATTAAAAACAACTTGGCGGAGAACTGTGGAGGCTGATACGCAAAGAATGAACCAGAGCTGGGGCACTGCACGAAGGATGGCCGCCGACTGAGCAAAGGGGAAGCAGTTTGTTGCTGCCCTACAAGACGCCTCCAGGCGTGATGGCCACTGACTGCTTTGACAGTCTGCAGCTAAGGATCGAAGAAGAAGATGTCCCTTAAGGAGCTTGCGAGGAGAAGGAGAAAAATGTAAAGCCGGAAATACATGGTTATAAAGACATGAACATATTTTAGTATGGAAGACCATAGTCGCATAGATGGGAATTTTGACAGATATCTTCTTTTTCTTTTCCCTTTTATATAGAGGAGGTTTGGCTTGGTTTTGGTTTGAAAGGACTATCTTCATTGCACATGGACAACACCATCAGTGCTCTGATCTCCTCCCTTAAATCACACAAGGAGGATCTCAGCACAGTGCACAAACTCTGTAGCACTGGCAAAAATCCCAATGTGTTTATATAGGAATCACACATTCTATAAATATTTTTGTGATGGTTAGGTTTCTAATTTTTATATTTTGCCAGGGCAGTGGCCTTATGACTTACTCTTTATGATTTCCAACTGCCGTGGGATTTTTAACATGCGCAACTTGCACACAAGACTTCCTATTTTTTTCGCCCTTATCCGAGAAGGCTAGGCATCCAATCTCACTACCCAGGATACCAGTGGGGAGTATGACATCATTAGGACCACTAGTTGTAAAAAAAAAAAAATGAGTATAAATTATATTCCCTCTATTGGGAATCGAACGTGGTACCTTTAGAATTTGAGACGGACGCCATATCTCTTAGCCTCTATGATCCCTATATAGAGAGGTAGATAATAGTGATATGGCCATTTCATGAGAATGGAGCCCGATCAAATATCAGTATGTGCCTACAACAGTAGATGATCTGGTTTCAGGGCAGAGGGAAGATTACGAGGCAGATGGATAGACAACATTATGGAAATCTTATTCCACTGGGCTTTCAGTTATATGAGTTTGTTTGGTTCTAGTCTGACATCTCACGCCATTTGTAGTTCTCGGAGGGTCTCTGATGAGACAAAGAAAGAACATGACTACTGTTCTCTCAGGCATGTCGTACAGAATGACCAATAGGAGGTTGTCCTTGAGGCTTACAACCTCATATGTAAACAAAAATTGTTACAAAACCACTGGTGCAGTAGGATGTGAATGTTTGGGGCAGACTTCCTACAGGGGATCAGCGGGAGGGGTGGTTACATGGTTCATGAGGAACGAAAAGAGAAATAATGACAACAACAACAGTAACACCAGTGCTACAGACTTGGCACAAGAACAGTAACATCAGCCAATGCTACAGACTTGGCACAAGAACAGTAACATCAGCCAATGCTACAGACTTGGCACAAGAACAGTAACATCAGCCAATGCTACAGACTTGGCACAAGAACAGTAACATCAGCCAATGCTACAGACTTGGCACAAGAACAGTAACATCAGCCAATGCTACAGACTTGGCACAAGAACAGTAACATCAGCCAATGCTACAGACTTGGCACAAGAACAGTAACATCAGCCAATGCTACAGACTTGGCACAAGAACAGTAACATCAGCCAATGCTACAGACTTGGCACAAGAACAGTAACATCAGCCAATGCTACAGACTTGGCACAAGAACAGTAACATCAGCCAATGCTACAGACTTGGCACAAGAACAGTAACATCAGCCAATGCTACAGACTTGGCACAAGAAAACAGTAACATCAGCCAATGCTACAGACTTGGCACAAGAACAGTAACATCAGCCAATGCTACAGACTTGGCACAAGAACAGTAACATCAGCCAATGCTACAGACTTGGCACAAGAACAGTAACATCAGCCAATGCTACAGACTTGGCACAAGAACAGTAACATCAGCCAATGCTACAGACTTGGCACAAGAACAGTAACATCAGCCAATGCTACAGACTTGGCACAAGAACAGTAACATCAGCCAGTGCTACAGACTTGGCACAAGAACAGTAACATCAGCCAGTGCTACAGACTTGGCACAAGAACAGTAACATCAGCCAATGCTACAGACTTGGCACAAGAACAGTAACATCAGCCAGTGCTACAGACTTGGCACAAGAACAGTAACATCAGCCAGTGCTACAGACTTGGCACAAGAACAGTAACATCAGCCAATGCTACAGACTTGGCACAAGAACAGTAACATCAGCCAATGCTACAGACTTGGCACAAGAACAGTAACATCAGCCAATGCTACAGACTTGGCACAAGAACAGTAACATCAGCCAATGCTACAGACTTGGCACAAGAACAGTAATATCAGCCAATGCTACAGACTTGGCACAAGAACAGTAACATCAGCCAATGCTACAGACTTGGCACAAGAACAGTAACATCAGCCAATGCTACAGACTTGGCACAAGAACAGTAACATCAGCCAATGCTACAGACTTGGCACAAGAACAGTAACATCAGCCAATGCTACAGACTTGGCACAAGAACAGTAACATCAGCCAATGCTACAGACTTGGCACAAGAACAGTAACATCAGCCAATGCTACAGACTTGGCACAAGAACAGTAACATCAGCCAATGCTACAGACTTGGCACAAGAACAGTAACATCAGCCAGTGCTACAGACTTGGCACAAGAACAGTAACATCAGCCAATGCTACAGACTTTGCACAAGAACAGTAACATCAGCCAATGCTACAGACTTGGCACAAGAACAGTAACATCAGCCAATGCTACAGACTTGGCACAAGAACAGTAACATCAGCCAATGCTACAGATTTGGCACAAGAACAGTAACATCAGCCAATGCTACAGACTTGGCACAAGAACAGTAACATCAGCCAGTGCTACACTTGGTACAGACTTGGCACAAGAACAGTAACATCAGCCAGTGCTACAGACTTGGCACAAGAACAGTAACATCAGCCAATGCTACAGACTTGGCACAAGAACAGTAACATCAGCCAATGCTACAGACTTGGCACAAGAACAGTAACATCAGCCGATGCTACAGACTTGGCACAAGAACAGTAACATCAGCCAGTGCTACAGACTTGGCACAAGAACAGTAACATCAGCCAATGCTACAGACTTGGCACAAGAACAGTAACATCAGCCAATGCTACAGACTTGGCACAAGAACAGTAACATCAGCCAATGCTACAGACTTGGCACAAGAACAGTAACATCAGCCAATGCTACAGACTTGGCACAAGAACAGTAACATCAGCCAATGCTACAGACTTGGCTCAAGAACAGTAACATCAGCCAATGCTACAGACTTGGCTCAAGAACAGTAACATCAGCCAATGCTACAGACTTGGCTCAAGAACAGTAACATCAGCCAATGCTACAGACTTGGCACAAGAACAGTAACATCAGCCAATGCTACAGACTTGGCTCAAGAACAGTAACATCAGCCAATGCTACAGACTTGGCTCAAGAACAGTAACATCAGCCAATGCTACAGACTTGGCACAAGAACAGTAACATCAGCCAATGCTACAGACTTGGCTCAAGAACAGTAACATCAGCCAATGCTACAGACTTGGCTCAAGAACAGTAACATCAGCCAATGCTACAGACTTGGCACAAGAACAATAACATCAGCCAATCAGGATGGTGACACAACAAGCGAAATCCATACTAGAATTGCTTTGGCAGCTAGCGCCTTCAATAGATTATCTAACATTTGGAAATTACGATCATTGAATATACATACCAAGCTTCGTCTGTTTAATTCAAATGTTATCTCAGTGTTAACATACGGCGACCACAGCTGATGTTTAAAGATGTGTGCAAGAGAGATATGAGGGCACTGGACATGGATCCAGCAACATGGGAGGATGAAGCTGCCGATCGCACAAAGTGGCGATGCTATTTACGGCACCACCTCAGATTGGGCGAAGAGAGGCTCACACAAGAAGCAGAGGTGAGGAGAAAACGTCGAAAGGAGCACCAGGAAATGTATTATTATTATTAATGCTACAGACTTGGCACAAGAACAGTAACATCAGCCAATGCTACAGACTTGGCACAAGAACAGTAACATCAGCCAATGCTACAGACTTGGCACAAGAACAGTAACATCAGCCAATGCTACAGACTTGGCACAAGAACAGTAACATCAGCCAATGCTACAGACTTGGCACAAGAACAGTAACATCAGCCAATGCTACAGACTTGGCACAAGAACAGTAACATCAGCCAATGCTACAGACTTAGCACAAGAACAGTAACATCAGCCAATGCTACAGACTTGGCACAAGAACAGTAACATCAGCCAATGCTACAGACTTGGCACAAGAACAGTAACATCAGCCAATGCTACAGACTTGGCACAAGAACAGTAACATCAGCCAATGCTACAGACTTGGCACAAGAACAGTAACATTAGGCCAATGCTACAGACTTGGCACAAGAACAGTAACATCAGCCAGTGCTACAGACTTGGCACAAGAACAGTAACATTAGGCCAATGCTACAGACTTGGCACAAGAACAGTAACATCAGGCCAATGCTACAGACTTGGCACAAGAACAGTAACATCAGCCAATGCTACAGACTTGGCACAAGAACAGTAACATCAGCCAATGCTACAGACTTGGCACAATAACAGTAACATCAGCCAGTGCTACAGACTTGGCACAAGAACAGTAACATCAGCCAGTGCTACAGACTTGGCACAAGAACAGTAACATCAGCCAATGCTACAGACTTGGCACAAGAACAGTAACATCAGCCGATGCTACAGACTTGGCACAAGAACAGTAACATCAGCCAATGCTACAGACTTGGCACAAGAACAGTAACATCAGCCAGTGCTACAGACTTGGCACAAGAACAGTAACATCAGCCATTGCTACAGACTTGGCACAAGAACAGTAACATCAGCCAATGCTACAGACTTGGCACAAGAACAGTAACATCAGCCAATGCTACAGACTTGGCACAAGAACAGTAACATCAGCCAGTGCTACAGACTTGGCACAAGAACAGTAACATCAGCCAATGCTACAGACTTGGCACAAGAACAGTAACATCAGCCAATGCTACAGACTTGGCACAAGAACAGTAACATCAGCCAATGCTACAGACTTGGCACAAGAACAGTAACATCAGCCAATGCTACAGACTTGGCACAAGAACAGTAACATCAGCCAATGCTACAGACTTGGCACAAGAACAGTAACATCAGCCGGTGCTACAGACTTGGCACAAGAACAGTAACATCAGCCAATGCTACAGACTTGGCACAAGAACAGTAACATCAGCCAGTGCTACAGACTTGGCACAAGAACAGTAACATCAGCCAATGCTACAGAGTTTGCTCAAGAACAGTAACATCAGCCAATGCTACAGACTTGGTACAAGAACAGTAACATCAGCCAATGCTACAGACTTGGCTCAAGAACAGTAACATCAGCCAATGCTACAGATTTGGCACAAGAACAGTAACATCAGCCAGTGCTACAGACTTGGCACAAGAACAGTAACATCAGCCAGTGCTACAGACTTGGCACAAGAACAGTAACATCAGCCAGTGCTACAGACTTGGCACAAGAACAGTAACATCAGCCAATGCTACATACTTGGCACAAGAACAGTAACATCAGCCAATGCTACAGACTTGGCACAAGAACAGTAACATCAGCCAGTGCTACAGACTTGGCACAAGAACAGTAACATCAGCCGGTGCTACAGACTTGGCACAAGAACAGTAACATCAGCCAATGCTACAGACATGGCACAAGAACAGTAACATCAGCCAATGCTACAGACTTGGCACAAGAACCGTAACATCAGCCAATGCTACAGACTTGGCACAAGAACAGTAACATCAGCCAATGCTACAGACTTGGCACAAGAACAGTAACATCAGCCAATGCTACAGACTTGGCTCAAGAACAGTAACATCAGCCAATGCTACAGACTTGGCTCAAGAACAGTAACATCAGCCAATGCTACAGAGTTCGCTCAAGAACAGTAACATCAGCCAATGCTACAGACTTGGCACAAGAACAGTAACATCAGCCAGTGCTACAGACTTGGCACAAGAACAGTAACATCAGCCAATGCTACAGACTTGGCTCAAGAACAGTAACATCAGCCAATGCTACAGACTTGGCTCAAGAACAGTAACATCAGCCAATGCTACAGACTTGGCTCAAGAACAGTAATATCAGCCAATGCTACAGACTTGGCACAAGAACAGTAACATCAGCCAATGCTACAGACTTGGCTCAAGAACAGTAACATCAGCCAATGCTACAGACTTGGCACAAGAACAATAACATCAGCCAATCAGGATGGTGACACAACAAGCGAAATCCAAGAACAGTAACATCAGCCAATGCTACAGACTTGGCACAAGAACAGTAACATCAGCCAATGCTACAGACTTGGCACAAGAACAGTAACATCAGCCAATGCTACAGACTTGGCACAAGAACAGTAACATCAGCCAATGCTACAGACTTGGCACAAGAACAGTAACATCAGCCAATGCTACAGACTTGGCACAAGAACAGTAACATCAGCCAATGCTACAGACTTGGCACAAGAACAGTAACATCAGCCAATGCTACAGACTTGGCACAAGAACAGTAACATCAGCCAATGCTACAGACTTGGCACAAGAACAGTAACATCAGCCAATGCTACAGACTTGGCACAAGAACAGTAACATCAGCCAATGCTACAGACTTGGCACAAGAACAGTAACATCAGCCAATGCTACAGACTTGGCACAAGAACAGTAACATCAGCCAATGCTACAGACTTGGCACAAGAACAGTAACATCAGCCAATGCTACAGACTTGGCACAAGAACAGTAACATCAGCCAATGCTACAGACTTGGCACAAGAACAGTAACATCAGCCAATGCTACAGACTTGGCACAAGAACAGTAACATCAGCCAATGCTACAGACTTGGCACAAGAACAGTAACATCAGCCAATGCTACAGACTTGGCACAAGAACAGTAACATCAGCCAATGCTACAGACTTGGCACAAGAACAGTAACATCAGCCAATGCTACAGACTTGGCACAAGAACAGTAACATCAGCCAATGCTACAGACTTGGCACAAGAACAGTAACATCAGCCAATGCTACAGACTTGGTACAAGAACATCAGCTCCCTACCAAGCTTCATGGGAAGAGTGAACAGAAAACATAAAAGTAAATAAGTATGTAAGAAGACCTTCACCTTTCATTCATCATGTGATGAGAAGAGGGGCACTCATAAATATCGCGACGATCAGGAAAATATAGAGGAAAAGAGAAATAGAGGAAGACAGATAGAAAAGCTTGACAGCTTGGTTTTGGAAGATGTGGCGTAGTGTAGGAAGTAAGAAACTTATAGTAGTTTAGAAATTAAAGATAGGAATGAAGTGAAAATTTTGCCTGGATCACCCAGAGGAAAATTAGGCTCAGAAGTCCTGTAGGGTTCCTCCACCAGCGGAAGGGAGACAAGAGTGTAAATTCTCTTAAATAGAACAAGGTCTGGAAAAGTTTGTCAGGAGAGATTTGGTCTCTCGCTACTGTAGTCCCCTTCTCAGTTATCTATTATTATTATCCTTAGTTCACTTATTACTGGGATTATAATGTATTATTTTTACGAGCACCCTCCCTTCTAAAAGAAGATAAACATCAGACAATATGTAACATAATTGAATGAACAAGTCATGGGGTACAATATATACACCCAATTGGTTTAATAAAATTAAAATGAACTGATGATGAATTATGGTAGTGTTTATGGAAGTTTTGCATGATGTATGCGATATAAGTCTAGCAATTCAAATGCTCATCATCTACTGGCTAGTGCTAACATTGATATGGTGGGCTCCCTTTTCAACAGGGAACTTATCTTTTCAGCCCCAGGCTGATAGTGAAGCATGCAGGCTGTCCTGTCTCGTTATGACGTTGCATCAGGTGGGTCTCTAATGGTTTGGATCTGCCTTCACTGTGCTCGGCTCCATATTCTTTGTCTGAGATTGGAATGTCGTGCAAGGCTCCTCCATAAGACTGAAGACAAATACGGCTTCATTAGTTTTCTAGCTTGAGTACGTCCTTCCCTAAGCCATCCGTCTGCCAGTTATATCAGATTTTAGTCTCTAACATCATATGTCTAGAGCCTAATCTTGAATTCAACTTTCCCCCCTGTCTTCCTTTGATTATTATATTTTCCTGCCCAAGCCGCAGTATTATAATTCTTTACCACCTCACTAATCATCATGTTAAACACGAATTATTATAGAAAGATCGGGCGACAGAATTCTAGTTCTGTGCCTCTTCCTAACCGTCATGTTAAATACGATGAATTAACATAGAATTGTCGGACACCAGTATTATAGAATTGTCTGGCGACATTATTATAATACTTTATCTCTGGTCGAATCGTCATGTAAATTATGATGAATATATAGCATGGTCTGTCAACATTATTATTATTATTATCGTTGGGTCAAATGCGATGAATTAATATGGAAATTAATTTAGAATACCTTTAAAATTCTTCTCGTCTAAACGTCGGGTCGAATACGATGAATTAATACAGAAATTAATATAGAGTACATAAAAAATTAATATGAACACTTTGTACAGTTTCATCCCATGGGATAATAAAGTACACAAGATCACATTGTAGCCATGTGGCTAGCTGTGATCATAACGAAAAATAATGAATGCAGCAAAACAAAGGTTGTACCTGTCCCTGCGTCGATTTTACAAGGTACTTCACATTTTAACACAATACTATTTTACTAACGAGGTATCACTTACCTACTCAGAGTTGGGACTATAATCGGCGATTTAGATGCTGAATTTGTGATCTATTAGGTCTGGCCCTTAGGTCTGGCCCCCTCTCAGCTTCCTGGATGCAAGTGATTTCTCATCAGAAGACGCTATCTTTTACCGCTGGGTCACGTGATCTGGAGAGTGTGTTTCAATTGGTCATGTGATTTGGCGTCGGATAGATATCCAACCAACAACGGTAAAAGTCACGTGAGGGGTTTCCTAGAGTGGGTTTAGACTGGTTTTAGCTAAGTCTAAAAGTAGTTCGCCCTCATCCATTGGTCAAGCCACTTGGTGGGTTTTAACTGGTTTTGGCCACTGAGGTTAGGTTTAGAATGACGTCGTTAATCTAAAAATAGTACATGACACTAGGAAAATATTTACCAACCAGTAGAAAATTTACCGCATATTTGTTTTACCGGCTACGATCATGCATTTAAGATGAAGAAAAAAAAAAAAATGATGACTCAATAGCATACATGCCACACTTAAAGGTTTACCCATAATCTGTACGGGGTGTTTGCGTTTTCAGCTGTGTACGGGCCGTACACGGGTCTGTACGGGTTTTTTCGCCTAATTATTAAATATACATATAAATCTTGTGCCACTACACAATTTGCGTCATGAGATTCGGCGAGATTTTAAGCCAAGTGGATTAAAAAAAAAAAATAACCAATGAAAATCAAGCTGCCTATTTTTCAATTGCCGCGGGATGTGCGTGGCGTGTTCATTCACAATTTTTCGCTAAAGCTAGCGCGAGGTTACTGATTATTTGAACGATTACGCAGCACTGAAATCTTTTTGAGTCGAGCCTATTGTTTAGGATTAATTTCCAGTTTAGTATTGGTAAGTAATTCATTTTAAAAAAAATATTACAATAACATTGTTTAGATGAAGTTAGATTTAACTGTCAGATAACTTAGGCCTATGCTTTCTTTTCCCCTAAGGTTTAGCATAATTTATTATTTACGGCTGGTAAAAAAAAAAAAGGCTGATACCACTACATATTATTTGATTTCACTAAAACTTGTAGAAAGTGCGTAAGAAATGTAAATTTGAAAAATAATACAATAGCCTACAAATTATGGGTAGCCTAATATCGTAATGACGGTCGCCGAATGCTCCGCATGTATTTTCGTACCATTTAGAGTTATAATTAGGGTTTACAGCTAGGGTTAACCCTAAATCTAAATGGTACGAAAATACACGCGGAGCATTCGGCGAATGTCATTCCGATATTACCAACTTATGAAACTTAAAAGAAAAAAAAAAACCACAATAGCGTGGAAAATTTACATCTTAACTCGATCAGAGAAAAGTTTATTTGGAGTTAGCCTACTTCTCTTCTTAGTTTTAATTTCGTTTCTTTAAAAAACAATGTTATTTTGCCTTTGGTGGTCATCATTACGGTCATTCAATGATTTATAATTATTAAATAATTAATTAGCCTACTATCAATGTTTGATTGACACTAAAATTTGTATGGGAAGGTCTATTTAAAACTACCAGTTGGGCTTTAACGGCTATTCCAATTTTTGAAGTTCGGTAGAAAATATACAGGCTAATATTACGCCAGCGCTAGTTTGACTTGAAGAAACACCAATACAAGATGTAGAATCATACACATATCTTGGCAGTAATATAGATAAAGTTGGAGGGACAGACAGCGATATCAAAATAAGAATACAAAAGGCAAGAGGAGCTTTCATTGCATTGGGAAATATATGGAGATCAAGAGAAATAGGATCCAACACGAAAATAAGAATCTTCAACTCAAATGTGAAGTCAGTCCTATTGTATGGCTCAGAGACATGGAGAACAACAAAGACAACAACCAAAAAGCTACAGACTTTCATAAATGGGTGCTTGCGTAGAATAGAGGGATTAAAATGGTATGACAAGGTTACCAATGTGGAACTGATGACAAGAACTGGACAAGTGCCAGTGGAACAAGAGATGAGAAGAAGACGATGGCGATGGATAGGACACACACTGAGGAAGCCTGTTGATAGCATTACAAGGCAGTCCTTGTTCTGGAACCCCCAGGGCAAGAGAGGCAGAGGAAGACCAAGAAGTACATGGAGAAGAGAGTTGGAAACAGAGGTGAAAATGATGAGGAGAACATGGAAAGAACTTGAGATGATGGCACGTGACAGGAGGAGGACTTGGCATGTGTTTGTTGAAGGCCTATGCTCCTTTGGGAGTGGAGGGTTATGAATGAATGAATGAATGCTAGTTTATATTTTCATTACCAGCTTTAGCAAAAAATTTATTAGATTTTAAATTTAAGATTCCTAACCCATAATGCTTATTACTGGTCTCTTTAGGCCTGTACTTTTATAAGGCACTATAGAAAACACAGCAACTGTTCTTCATTTCCCCCATAAATTGTATTAATTTTTGTCCAAGATTCTATTTCATTATATAATATTAAAATTACAAATAATTATATTTTTCAAATTGATTATTAATATTTGAATTTACATTTTCACATAAACATTTTTTTTTTCTGCCTAGCACGAAATATTGCATCCACCTACCCGCATGGCTGAGCCTAACTTTAAAAAAAGGAGGTTAGAAGAAGATCAACGTCGTGGGAAGTTTCAATCTGACTGGACAACTACATTCCCTGGGATTATTGAGACATCCAAATTAGGCTCTTCACATGCATACTGTAGAATATGCAATAGAGATATTAAAGTGATGGCATCTGGCTTACACGATGTGAGGGAGCATTTCAAAACAAAACTGCATGAAAGGAACTATCAGCTGAAGAACGGAAGTTCTATCAAGGCCTTCTTTACTCAGCCTCAACAAGAAGATGATAAAATAACGAGGGCTGAAGTTTTATTTGCAAATTTTATTGCTCAACACAACATAGCTGCTTCTATAGCTGACCATTTTTTCAGACTTATCAGCTGAGATGTTTCCGGACAGTGCTATTGCCAAACGTTTCAAATGCAAGCGAACCAAAACAACAGCCATTATTAAAAACTGCTTGGCTCCATCTGCAACGGAGCCAGTCATCAAATTATGCAGGAAGACACCTTTCTCCTTGATGATCGATGAGTCAAATGATAGAAAAACTGACAAGCGTTTAGCTATAATGGTGTGAGGGTATTTGAAGATGGCATAGGACCTAGAACCAGGTTGCTGGGCATGCGGTCGGTACTGGTGGAACCAGTGAAGCTATTTTCAGTGATATTGATGCTGTGTTCAGCGACTTACAAATCCCATGGATTAACTGTATAGGTTTTTGCAAGTGACACAACTGCAATGTAATGGTTGGCAAATCAAACTCTGTACTAACGCGAATCAAGAGCAAGAACCCTGATGTGTTTAGTATAGGGTGTATTTGCCACCTTGCAAATCTTTGTGCCAAGGAGGGTATAAAGCAGCTGACTATTCCTGTTGATGACCTTTTGATAGATATCTTCTATCATTTTGAGCATAGCTCAAAACGGAAAAAATCATACAGAGAGTTTCAACTGTTTACAGGAGTGGATGCACTAGACATACTAAAGCACTGCCAGACTCGCTGGCTTTCTTTGCAGAAAGTAGTGGACAGAATTTTAAATCAATATTCTGCTCTATCTTCATACTTCGAGAGCCACGACGATATGGAAAAAACCATGCCGTGTCAAAAACATTCATCAGTTACTAAAATCACCACTGACCCAGACAGATGACTCTACGTTTTCTCCAATTTGTGCTACCTCTGTTGACTGAATTTAACAAATTGTTTCAGACAGATGAGTCCCAAATAGGTGGTATGATGGATGAAATGGATCGTCTGCTACGAAAATTTATTGTCAAATTTGTAGAGATGAAATATGTAAAAGAGGTGAAAGATATAAGATTGTTAAAGTATGCTGAACGTGATCTACAGCATGATGACCATACACTTGCTGTTGGTCTGTCCAACAGGACATTACTGGAAGAGTTAGATATAAGTTCTCAAGTGAGAAATTCATTTTTCAGAGATGTGAGGAACTTTTATGTTGCTGTTGTGAAAAAGATATTGGATAAATTTCCATTTGAGAATGAAGTCCTTAAGGATATCAAAATTCTTGATCCAGCCTTTAAAGACACAGTTCAATATACAGCAATCTGTAAGCTGGCCAACACTTTTGCACCACATTTAGACCAAGAGGTGTTAAAGGATGAATTTGAAGATTATTGTTTGCTGCCTGATGAATGTATTGCAAGATTTGACGCTGGACAAAAAAGAAGCTTTCTAGGTACTGGCTTGACATAATCAACCTAAAAACTAGCACTGGTTGTACACGATTTCCCAGTCTGGCAGTCATAGTGAAACGCTTGGGTTTGACATTGCCTCACAGCAATGCTGACTGTGAGAGGTCTTTCTCTATGATGAAAAAGATTCACACGGACTGCAGAAATAGACTAAATGATGATACAGTAACAGCATTTCTACAATGCAAAATAAATTCTAACTCTTGTTGTTTAGGTTTTAAAGCAAGTGAAGACATGCTTAAAAAGGCAAAGGCCGCATGTCACTATGATGGTGCAGAACCATCTAATTGAATATACTTTTACATGAATAAACTCTTTTGTTACGTTTTTCAGTTTTTGTACAGGTTTTGCGGGTCTTTGTACAGGTTTTGCGGGTCTTTGTACAGGTTTTTTTAATTTTTTGTACAGGTTTTTCATCTCTGAGGTGTGGCATGTATGCAATAGTTAAATGAAGAGAAGACTGGGCCGGTCATCACAGAAGAGATCAGCAATAAAATTGATGATAATCTATTTAAAAAATTGAGTTCTGTTACACATAAATTTTAAATTACACATGTTACACATGCATGGAGGAATATCTGGAGTCATCCTTATATGACCATCAGCTAAGCACAATGCTTCAGTATTCAGATGTATTCAGATGTGGAAGTGAACCTGTCTGTGAGGCTAATTACACCCTCATTGACTTGAAATCATCCATACACGTCCAGGGATTTCCACTGTGGTGAAACTTGTTGAGAACCCAGCGTTGCACTTTAAGCTTGGAGGAGCTAGTTAGCCCCAGACGTAACTCTGGCTTTTTACCTGGTTGGCTACATGCAGGCGGATCTCACTATGGACCCATTATTGGCAGGGGAAGCTGAAAAATGGCTCTATGTAGGATATGATGATTCCTTGGGAGAGCCCAGAAGCAGAACACAGTATTTTAGCTATGCATAGTTGGAGAGCCCCATTGGATGGCAGGGAATGCACATTATGCCACGTGCTTCTTACTCCTAGCTTGGGACAGATGTAGTGATCCTTTAAATGCAAGCCAAGTTGGAGAAACTGGAGCTCATGACATCAACTCAACATGTTTCAGAATGGCAGAAAAGCCACAGGAAAAGCCTAGATCTACAGTGCAGATACCACCAAGGAATCTTCAACTTGGTATTGGCTGCTAAAGAGCGAGAAGCTCAGCAAGGATAGTTAAACAACATCAACAGCTCCTACACACACAGCACCTGACCTGACAAAATAATTTGCCAACAGTTTTGTTCATGAAAACAAAAGTGAAGTGTAATTCCCAGAAGAGACAAAGAAATAATAAGACAATTGACAACAATTTGGTTCATCATCATCATCACCACCACCACCATCATCATCACCACCACCATCATCACCACCACCACCACCATCATCACCACCACCACCATCATCATCACCATCACCACCACCATCATCATCATCACCATCATCATCACCACCACCACCATCATCATCACCACCACCACCATCATCATCACCACCACCACCACCACCATCATCATCATCATCATCACCACCACCATCATCATCATCTCATTGTTTGCTCCTTACAGAGCATGCAGCTACCACTACAGACAGCCATCTTGAGAAAGCCTACACCAAAGCACAATCTCCTACAGCCGGTGGTGGTGGTGGTGGTGGTGGTGGTGGTTGTTGTCTGTAACAATATATTTGACATGGCCAACCTCATGCACAACCTCATATTAGTTGCCTATTAGGACATGCTTAAAGAAGTTGTAGTCCTGTTCTTTCCTTGCCGTCTCCGTGGCGCCCGGGCCCCCCTTCCCCGACCTACACTGGGGCAACAATTTGGGTTATGTAAACAAAATTTATATGGCAAACACAGTTTATGATCTTTAACATCTTTGAAACTTGTCTCCTCCAGCTATGGTGTACCATGATGACAGAGGGAGATGCACTGAGTCGAATAAAAATTGGGGTGCACAGTCCGGGGCGTTTCAGGTTTGTTATCTACATCACTGAAACCTCATTAATTAGGAACTTTGTATACTATGTTCAGGTATTATCTGTACTGTGTTCAGGTATTATCTGTACTGTGTTCTGGTATTATCTGTACTGTGTTCAGGTATTATCTGTACTGTGTTCAGGTACTATGTGTACTATGTTCAGGAATTATCTGTACTGTGTTCAGGAATTATCTGTACTGTGTTCGGGAATTATCTGTACTGTGTTCAGGAATTATCTGTATTGTCTTCAGAATTATCTGTACTGTGTCCCCACTATGGGTACTTTCATGGCTAGTCTGTCAGCTCTCTCACTGTCACATACTCCTGAATGACCAGGATAGTAGACCGACCCACACAAGTTCCTGAAGGCTTGAGGCCTCATATGCATAGTCTTAATTCATGTTTGAGCCATCCATTTTAGACCTTCCAAAGCATGGGATGAGAATATGACACAATAACTGCCCTGCTTAAAGGCATTTCAGACAGCCACCTAAGAGCTGGAGTAGCTGCCTCTATTTTTATTCTCATGCTGGAGATTGTTGTCATGTAAGCTTCACTCTGTTCAGCAACAACCCAGATTGTTGTCATGTAAGCTTCACTCTGTTCAGCAACAACCCAGATTGTTGTCATGTAAGCTTCACTCTGTTCAGCAATGACCCAGATTGTTGTCATGTAAGCTTCACTCTGTTCAGCAACGACCCAGATTGTTGTCATGTAAGCTTCACTCTGTTCAGCAACGACCCAGATTGTTGTCATGTAAGCTTCACTCTGTTCAGCAACGACCCAGATTGTTGTCATGTAAGCTTCACTCTGTTCAGCAACGACCCAGATTGTTGTCATGTAAGCTTCACTCTGTTCAGCAACGACCCAGATTGTTGTCATGTAAGCTTCACTCTGTTCAGCAATGACCCAGATTGTTGTCATGTAAGCTTCACTCTGTTCAGCAACGACCCAGATTGTTGTCATGTAAGCTTCACTCTGTTCAGCAATGACCCAGATTGTTGTCATGTAAGCTTCACTCTGTTCAGCAACGACCCAGATTGTTGTCATGTAAGCTTCACCCTGTTCAGCAACGACCCAGCCATTTTACTGTAGCTGAAAAGCCTCATCCTGATTTCTCACCACGGAGTAGAGACCCATCAGTGTACACAACGGCATAATCATCTCTGGCATGATCACTTATCAGCTGATTAATTTCAAGGTCTGCTTTCCCATAGCACCAATCTCTATACTTCCTGGCAAGGCTGATGATGGCTTGTTGGTAGTCTCTTGAGTATGTTATAGGTCTTGGTATTATTACTGTAAACACGTGTGTAACTTAAGACACCACTAGGCGTGATGGCCACTGACTGCTTTGTCAGTTAGGGGCTAAGGATCCAAGTAGACATATGTAACTTCCTACAGTTAATATAAACAAATGATTTCTTTTACCATTACTGTGAACACCTGTTCAATACATCATCATCACCTTTCTACTCCCTGTAGAGTTCAGGTCTTCAACAAATAGTCAAAGCTCTCCTGTCCTGTGTCGTCTGTTTAAGGTCTGATGTTTTATTTATCTCTTATATGTCTGTCTCCAGTTCTCTTCTCCATGCGTTTTTTTATGTCTTTATTTCTCTGTGAGTTAGGGAAGGAAAAGGCAGCAAGGAAGGGAACTGGTAACCCCATCTCTCAATGCTGGACCTAGTATGGTGAAGTCTCTAACACTTTACTCCCCTACAGCAGCATCCACCATGTGACTACATTTACCCTTATTTCTCTTGCCCCAAAATCTCTAGAGCAGGAGCTACCTTTTAATGCCATTAACTATTTTTCTTTGTGTGTGTCCAAATATACCCTTCAAAAGAAGTTAAGGACCATTTTTATTAAGGGTGCAAAGTGAAATGAAAATGAAAAATAAAAACACAGCACTTCAAAATATAACATGACAAGCTTATCAGTGACAATCAACACTATTTTCATGACGGTTGCATTAACGTGTGTAAAATGACAGCACAGCAATCAATACAACCCTCATTTTCAAAATTAATGAGAATAACACAAAAGGTCAACATTGTCAGTAGCGTGTGTGTCCTCCATTATTGGTGATACTTTCAAGGCACCGCTGTCGCATGGAAATGATGAGCTTGCAAATGAAGCATTGGGGCACTGCCTGCCACTGATACTGAAGTACCAGAAGCATTTCATGCAGAGTTGCAGGAGATGGCTGATGTTCCTTAACTCGTCGCCCAAGCTCGTCCCAAAGATGTTCTATGGGATTCAAATCAAGGATGTTTGCAGGCCAGTCCATTCTATTGACACCTGCTTCTTGCAGGAAACCATTTACTGCACGAGAACGGTGTGGTCTTGCATTATCATCTTGAAGGACTGCATTGTGCCCAATAACTTGCAGGGCTGTGATGGCAAGAGGCTGTAGAATCTCGTCACCGCAGCGGTCACCATTCAGATTCCCATCACATGATAGAGGGGGGTTCTGTGGAGTAAACTAATGCCTCCCCACATCATCACTGATCCAGCACCATATCGGTTATGTTCGATGACTGCAGTATCACTAAAGCGTTCACCACGACACCTCCATACTCTGATTCGTCCATCTGTAGGCTCCAAGACAAATCGGGACTCATCAGTGAACATAACGTTAGCCCACTGTGCATGTCGCTGCATACACCATGCTAAACGAGCTGCTCTGTGGGCAGCAGTCAAGTGTGGTCGAATGGCTGGACGACAAGCACGAAGGTTGGCATCGTGAAGGCGATTCCGAATAGTCTGATCACTGACTACAGTGTTGGTAGCATCTCTGAGGAACTGTCTGATAACATTTGCACTTGCAGTTCTCCGTTGCAGTGCTTGCCTCTGAATTCAGCGATCTTCTCAAGGTGTAGTGACTCTAGGATGACCTGTGCATTGCCGTTCCTCAAAGATTCCAGTCTGGGCAAAGCGCTGCTGCAGTCTGACAATAACTGAATGAGATACTGCAAGCCTCTGAGCGACATTTCGGACAGTAAGACCTTCCTGCAACCACGCAATGGCTCTTCCTTTATCCACAACTCTCAGCTTTCATTGTTGAGGCATATTGTTGTGCAATGGTTATGCAGCACTTGTGTTGCTTATAAAGACAATTTTGTGAGTACAGCTCAAAACCAACACTATATTCTCCCACATGCATCATGCATTTTTGGAATAGCAGGTATTTTTTTCATGCTCAGACATCATTAAAAACACCCACATTTTGGCGTCTCAGCAGCATTTTTTCAGCGCGCTTGCTGAGCTGAACACTAGCCACATGGTATGCTGGTGGCCCATGCAGCACGTGTTGAATGATTTTCGTTCGAGAAAAATCAATGTCAGATTAATTGCTTATGAAATATAATTTTTATTATTTTTGGGTCATTTTCACCTACTGGTCCTTAACTTCTTTTGAAGGGTATACATTGACAGTGTCTTTGACTAAAACCTTGTTCCACTGATATTTGTTTCATTTCTTTCCATCAGTTCCACATTAATAATCTTGTCATACCATTTCAATCCATCTATTGTGTACAAGCATCCATTTATGACAAGCATCCATTTATGAATGTCTTTTTGTATTGTTATTGTTGTTATACAGAATCGACATCATTGCACTCCGGGCAAACCCATAGATGCTCAGTCTCCATCAGTATATGTCGAAGAGTGTGAATGCTAATTGTTCCTCTAGCTTGCTGGTTGTAAACACGACGGATGCATCCTCTCATACGTCCATATCTACTAGCCTTACGTTTGATGCCAAATTCGAACAGTCTTAACCTTGACGATTCATCTATTGCAGTGTCATTCTCTAACAGCCAATCATTAATTGTTCTCAGTATTTCTCCCTTATCCATATCCAGTGTCCCCACTATGGGTGCTCTTGATGCTAGTCTGTCAGCTCTTTCATTACCAGATACCCCAGCATGACCAGGACAGTATATCCACACCAGCTCTTGTAGACTGGAAGCTTCTATGAATGTTTTCCATTCATGCCACAACCAACTACTTTGAACCTTCCGAAACATGGACTGAGAGTCTGACACAATGATAGCCTTCGTTAATGAAGTTTCAGTTATGAATGTCTTTATCTTACTGGTTGTCATTTTTGTTGTTCTCTATGTCGCACAGCCATACAATCGGACTGACTTGATTCTTCAGTTGAGGATTTTTAATTTTGTGTTGGACTTGATGTGTTTTGATTTTTACATGTTTCCTAATGCAATGAAAGCTCTTCTTGCATTTTGATTTCTTCTTTTGATATCACAAGCTGTCTCCACCCAACTTTGTTGGCGTTGCTGTGAGTATAGGTTTAACGGTATTTGCAGAAACAGCTGTTTGTAAATTCCCCATCAGACCACTATATTTTTATTACTGTGAAAGTAGTTTTAAAATTACTCTGAAAGTATATTTTTTAAACTTCTATGAAAGTATGTTTTTATTACAGTGGGAGCCTGTTTTTCAATTAGTGTGAAGTATGTTTTTAATTAATATGCATGTATATTTTATTATTGTTACAGTATATTTTTAATTCATATGCAAGTATATTTTTTACTGTTAAAGTATATTTTTAATTAATATGCAAGTATATGTTATATATTTTTTAATTAATATGCAAGTGTATTTTGTTATTGTTACAGTATATTTTTAATTCATATATACTTTTATTACAATGAAAGCATAGTTTTAAATTACAGTGAAAGTATATTTTAACTCCTGTGAAAGTATATTTGGTTGTCACTGTGAACGTTTATTTTAACTCCTGTGAAAGTATATTTGGTTGTTACTGTGAAAGTATATTTTAACTCCTGTGAAAGTATATTTGGTTGTTACTGTGAAAGTATATTTTTTATTACTGTGAAAGTATATTTGTTTTTTAGTATTGTAAAAGTATATATATACATTTATTTTTTTATCTCCAGAGTAATAGGTTCGGTTCAGAATTCTCCAGATTTTGCAAAAGCTTTCAACTGTCCAGCCAACTCTTACATGAACCCACAGAACAAATGTTCAGTCTGGTAGTCATGGCGAGTGTGAAACAAGCACATCGCTGACCTTGTGCATGAATGTTGTCCGCAAAGTCACAGAAATGTTGATCCAATGTTACCATTTTATGTTAGTTAATGGGTTGATGACCTATTAGCTTGTAAATAATTATTCAGGTTTTATCAGAAAAGAAGAAGTATTTTATGAACTGAATTTAATTGTTTGCTGATCTTGTTTGTGTTCACAAAGTCACAGAAATGTTGATCCAATGTTACCTTTTTATGTTAGTTACTGGCTTAATAGTTGGCATCTGTGGCCTAATGGATATGAACGCAGTTTCATAATCCAGATATACCAGGTTCGAAACCTGCTGCAGGCGGTTTGGTAGCAGATCGCTTTGTGTGGATTTTTAACAATGGTATAAGTGCCGTACCATTCAGAAAGCAATGGCAAACTACTGAATGAAAAAAATTGCCTAGAAAAATCACAAACAGCCAATAAAAGCTGGGGTTGATTGCAACGTCCTGTAAAGGATAAGCAACTAACTTAACTGGCTTAATGGCCTATTAGACTGTAAATAATTATTCAGGTTTTATCATAAAAGAAGAAGTATTTAGTGAACTGAATTTTACTGTTCACAGATCTTCACTGTTGTCGTGAAGTTGTATTGCATCGTATGTGGGGCGTACGTTCTGGAAACAGCACATAAACCCAAAATGATATACGGCCAGAAATTATTTTTACGATCCTTTAAATTGCACAAAAATGTCAGTGGGCGGAGTTCCTACTTCTTGAGACAAAAGTTACTGGGTTTGAAACCTGGTAGCATCCCACTCCAGTCAACTCAGCTTTAAATGGGTACTGGCCTCTCTTTTTTTAGCTCAGAAATGCAAAGGCAGTTAGGAAGGCGACAGGCCACCTCACCTCATAAATCTGAGACCTAGCTCAGTGATGTCTCTAATACTTCACTCCTCTATGGCAGTATCTTTTTAAAGTGCACCTAAAATAATCATCATCATTTCCCATGTTGCTTCCTATGGAGCATGTGGCAAGCACTGTAGCTAGCCCCCCACTGTAGCATTGGAAGCTATGTGTTTTACTTGATGAGTTTGCCAGTTCCATGCACACCTTCAGTGACCTTTTATGACATGCCTGAAGGAATAGTAGTCCTATTCTTTCCTCAGAGACCCCTGGGGGGTACATTGGGCACATAAAGTAGTATATTGTGTGTGTGTATTGTTCTTTCTTTGTCTCCTCAGAGACACCTGGGAGGTACATTGGGCACATAAAGTAGTATATTATATTATGTGTGTGTATTGTTCTTTCTTTGTCTCCTCAGAGACACCTGGGAGGTACATTGGGCACATAAAGTAGTATATTATATTATGTGTGTGTGTATTGTTCTTTCTTTGTCTCCTCAGAGACACCTGGGAGGTACATTGGGCACATAAAGTAGTATATTATATTGTGTGTGTGTGTGTATTGTTCTTTCTTTGCCTCCTCACAGACCCCTGGGAGATACATTGGGCACATAAAGTAGTATATTATATTATGTGTGTGTGTGTATTGTTCTTTCTTTGCCTCCTCACAGACCCCTGGGAGATACATTGGGCACATAAAGTAGTATATTATGTGTGTGTGTGTATTGTTCTTTCTTTGCCTCCTCACAGACCCCTGGGAGATACATTGGGCACATAAAGTAGTATATTATATTATGTGTGTATTGTTCTTTCTTTGCCTCCTCACAGACCCCTGGGAGATACATTGGGCACATAAAGTAGTATATTATGTGTGTGTGTATTGTTTTTTCTTTGCCTCCTTAGAGACACCTGGGAGGTACATTGGGCACATAAAGTAGTATATTATATTATGTGTGTGTGTGTGTGTATTGTTCTTTCTTTGCCTCCTCACAGACACCTGGGAGATACATTGGGCACATAAAGTAGTATATTATATTATGTGTATGTGTGTATTGTTCTGTCTTTGCCTCCTCAGAGACACCTGGGAGGTACATTGGGCACATAAAGTAGTATATTATGTGTGTGTGTGTGTATTGTTCTTTCTTTGCCTCCTCAGAGACACCTGGGGCTCATAAAGTAATATATTATATTGTGTGTGTATGTGTTTCTATAATGTAATATCATCATCCTTACCCTTCATCTCTCCAAGGAACATAGGCCTTCAATAAACTTAGGCCAAGTCTTCCTGTCCCGTGCCGTCTGCTCCAGGTCTTTTTATGTCTTCCTCGTCCGTTTCATTTTTGTCTCCTGTGCTTTGGTCAAGGTCTTTATTCAACACTGATAGCATTCATTCACTTACTTAGGAAGTATAGTAACACCAGATGGCGGAACAAGCAAAGTCATCAATAGCGAATGAAAAAAGCAAGAACAGCCTTCACCAACCTTAATAACATCTGGAAATCCTCCCAGTACGGCACAAACACTAAATTAAAAATATATGAGAGTTGTATAATTTCTGTACGGTGCAGAATGCTGGAGAGTAACGGAAAAGGAAATGTCCCAATTGTCCTCTTTCGACACAACCTACCTAAGGAAAATTCTTCACATTTTCTGGCCGAACACCATTATCAACCACGAACTTTTAACTCAGAGCCACCAAGAAGACATGCGCACCATCATCGGCGAGATGCTGTAATTGGGTTGGCCTGATCCTCAGAAGAGACCCTGACACCATCACCAGAACTGCCATGCTATGGACTCCAGAAGGAAAGTGAAAGCAAGGACGACCAAAAGTCACTTAGCGGAAAATAGTGGAGGTGGAGGTAGAGATGCTAAACATGAACCAGAGCTGGGGCATCACACGAAGGATGGCTGTTGACTGAACAATGTGGAGACTGTTGTTATTGCCCTACAAGACACCAATGGGCCACTGATTGCTTTGTCAGTTAGTGACCAAGGACCAAAGAAGAAGAAAGATAGCAAAGACTTGATAAGAATATACTCTTTATTCATTTTTATTTGGTTGCCATGGTGATGTTTGAATAGTGGTGACAGTTGGTAAATCATACTCCACGGTTTTTTGATATCTTTGTTTCAATTTCTGTATCAAGTCTAAAAAGCTACAGACTTTTATAAACAGGTGCTTGCGTAGAATAGAAGGACTGAAATGGTATGACAAAGTCACAAATGTGGAATTGATGACAAGAACCAGACAAGTGTCAGTGGAACAAGAGTTGAGAAGAAGACGCTGGCGATGGATAGGACACATATTGAGGAAACCTGTTGATAGCATTACAAGGCAGTCCTTGTTCTGGAATCCACAGGGAAAGAGAGGCAGAGGTAGACCAAAAACACATGGAGAAGAGAACTGGGTACTGAGGTGAAAATGATGAGGAAAACATGGAAAGAACTTGAGCGGATGGCACAGGACAGGAAGACTTGGCATGTGTTTGTTGAATGCCTATGCTCCTCAGGGAGCTAAAGGGTATTGATTGATCAAGTCTTCTATTTTCTGTGAAAGTGTTTCCTAGGTAGCTAAACTCTGTAACATGTTTAAGCTTGAGGCTGTTGTCATACATGTCATGTTTAAGCTTGATACTGTTGTCATACATGTCATGTTTAAGCTTGATACTGTTGTCATACATGTCATGTTTAAGCTTGCTGCTGTTGTCATACATGTCATGTTTAAGCTTGCTGCTGTTGTCATACATGTCATGTTTAAGCTTGCTGCTGTTGTCATACATGTCATGTTTAAGCTTGCTGCTGTTGTCATACATGTCATGTTTAAGATTGCTGCTGTTGTCATACATGTCATGTTTAAGCTTGATGCTGTTGTCATACATGTCATGTTTAAGCTTGAGGCTGTTGTCATACATGTCATGTTTAAGCTTGATACTGTTGTCATACATGTCATGTTTAAGCTTGATGCTGTTGTCATACATGTCATGTTTAAGCTTGAGGCTGTTGTCATACATGTCATGTTTAAGCTTGAGGCTGTTGTCATACATGTCATGTTTAAGCTTGATGCTGTTGTCATACATGTCATGTTTAAGCTTGATGCTGTTGTCATACATGTCATGTTTAAGCTTGAGGCTGTTGTCATACATGTCATGTTTAAGCTTGATGCTGTTGTCATACATGTCAAGTGGGCGTGGTGATTGCTGACCTTTATGTTTCTGTCTTTGTGTGCTGATCTTCAATGTAGTATCTTCCACCACAAGTTGTATCTGGTTGTTCAAGAAGCACAATAAACATCATACATAATACAGACTCCAACTTTGTCTATATTACTGCCAAGATATGTGTACGATTCTACATCTTGTATTGGTGTTTCTTCAAGTTCAACGCTGTTATCATTACCTGCATTTATTCTCATTATTTTTGTCTTTTCCCTGTGTATTTTCAGACCCAATTGCTGTGACCTCTCATCGAGTGTTTTCAATTTGTCCTGCATCTGATTACGGTTATGGGACAGAAGAGCCAAGTCATCAGCAAAATCCAGATCATCCAACTGCTTAGTCAGAGTCCACTGGATTCCATTTCTGTTGTGTGTCGTCGATGATCTCATAACCCAATCTATTGCCAGCAAGAAAAGAAATGGAGACAAGAGGCATCCCTGTCGCACTCCTGTTCTTATCCCAAACGGTTCTGTAAGCTGTCCTTCATGAAGAACTCTGCATGTCATGTCTTCATATGTTTTCTTTATTAAATTAATGATCTTCAGGGGAACTCCATTTGTAGGTTTCTCCTACAAGTTTTTTGGGTTGTCTTTCTCAGAATGCCTCCTGTCAACAGAATTGGGGAAGCACTTGCCAACATGGACATATAGAAGTAACTTCTCCTAGGTTGTTATGTACAGTATAATCCACCCCAGGGGACCAAGCATTATCTGCATAGCTGTTCTACTTTGTGTTGTGGATCAATTGTTTTCATCAGGTACTCAACTGGGTGAGGTCCAGGTCTCTTCATTTGTTTAAATTCACATAACATAGATGTGACACAACTGTATATGGTTTTAAGAATTGTTGCTGTTAATACAAGGGACATAATAACTGAGCCATTCTATCCCAGAGTTACTTGACTTTTTTCATTAAAATTAATACTTGAAATACATGTGAGAATAAATGGATACAGTGTAAAAGATGAGAAGGACAGAATGTTAGTCGGGCCTGTGTGCCCGATTCTCAACAATTTGAAAATAAAGTTTGTTGATTCATTCATACTTTTCCATAGACTTGATTTGAAGACAATGAGGAACAAGTACATGGTTTTTTTTTTAAAAAGAAATTGTGGAAAGACCGCTGGCATGAAACTTGAAGAAGTTTTGTAAGCTATTAAATATTTTATTGCATTTGCAGTTACTGAATGCTCTGGATTATTTTTGTATCTTTTTTTCAAATTACTATTTCTATACTCTCTTGTGGATTCAAGGGGGAAGGGTGGAGTAGGTTGGAAGAGAAGTGGGCAAACAACTAGCAAGTCATCATCAGCCTTGGGAGGGAGTGTAGAAATATTGGTGCCGTGGGATAGCATAGCGGGAAAGTAAGCTATTATCAGCTGAGAAATGATCATGCTGAGGATGATGATGCCATAGTTTACACTGATGGGTCTGTTCTCCGTGGTGAGAAGTCAGTTTGGGCTTCTTAGCTAGAGTAATGTACAGGGCTGTTGTTGAGCAGAGAAGAAATTACATGGCAACAACCTCCAGCATTAGAATGGAGATAGAGGTAGCTACTACAACCCTGAGGTGGCTGTCTTATACTACATTAACCAGGACAATTGTTGTCTCAGGCTGTTAGTACATGCTTCAGCATGTGGATGGCTACGACATAAATGGAGAACATACATAGAGGGTCAGCCCTTCAAAAACTGGTGTTGTTGTTTAACTATGGCTGCTGAGCTTCTCACTCTTTTGCAGCCAATACCAAGTTAAAGACTCTTTGGTATTATCTATACCATAGATCTAGGCTTTTCCTGTGGCTTTTCTGCCATTCCAAAATGTCTCCAGTTTGGCTTGCATTTAAAGGATCGTCACATCTGATCCTAAGCTAGGAGTGAAAAACGCATGGCATACTGTGCATTCCAAGGAGGCTGTCCAACTATCTTCTTCTTCCGTCCTTAGCCAAAGACCGACCAAGCAGTCAGAGGCCATCACACCTTGTGGCGTCTTAAGGGCAACAGCAGATTGATTTTCTCTGTTGTAGTTTCCCATCACGCCTTGCGGCGTCTTTAGGGCAACAACAAATAGATCCATCTGCCGTTGTTTCCGTAATCGGTGTGACAAGCCAACGGGTGATCAGCCCATTGGGCTGTCCAACTATGCAGAGCTAAAATACTGTGCTCTGGTTCTCGGCTCTCCCAAGGATTGTAACATCCTGCACAAGCCACTTGTCAGCTTCCCCTGCCTATCACTGGGTCCATAGTGAGATCCTCCTACATGCAGTTAACCAGGTCAAAGCCAAAGAATTACGTCTGGAGCTCAAGTGACTTCTCCAAGCTTAGTGTTGAATGCTGGGTTTTCAACATGTTTCACCACAGGGGAAATCCCTGGAAGCGTGTGGATGATTTCAAGAGTCAATGAGAGTGTAATTAGCTTTAGCCTCACAGACAGAAGTTCACTTCCACATTTGTATATTGTAGTATTGTGCATAGCTGGTGGTCATGATTTCAGATATGCCTCCATGCATTAAAAACTGGTGTGGATCTACTGTCTTGGTCATGCAGGAGTAAGTGGCACTAAGAAAGATGACAGACTAGCCTCAAGAGCACCCATTATAGGGTCACTGGATATGGATAAGGGATAAATAATAAGGTCAGTTAATAATCGCCTGTTACAAAGCGACACTACAATCAATGAATCAGCATGACTTAAACGTGTTCAAGTTCAAAACTTGGTAGTGTCATGCTCCAGTCTACCCAGCTATAAATAGGTACCTGACTCTGCTCTTGACGGAGGGAAGGCATAGGCAGTGAGGAAGGGAACTTGTTACTCCACCTCATAAAGCTGGACATAGTGAACTCTCTAACACTTTACTCCCCTTCAGCAGTATTTGCTATGGGACTACCTTTACCTTTTCATCATCACTATCTCCTTTTTTCACTCCCTCTGGAGCATGGAAGCACCACTGCAGTTGTTTCCCTTACCAGAAACTTGCGTCAAATAATTGCTATGCTCTTGCCGTCACCTCAGATACCCCCCGAGAACTACACAGGACCCCTTTACCTTTTACTATGTTCCAAAGTATGTGTTCTGTTCTCCTTTCTCCATACTCCCATAGACCCTGTGGTCATGTGACTTGAATGCTCAAAGAAGTTAGTCAGTGCTTGAAACTAGGTTTTTACATTCTTTTTTTTTTTTGCTGGAGCTAATATAACAATTTAATAGACTCCTTCCTGTCCATCTCTTGGTGTTATCTTTACATTCATAATGTGGTCTTAGTTGTTGTTGTTATTTAACTAGGGCTGCTGAGCTTCTCTGCTCTTTTGCGGCCAATACTAAGTTGAAGACTCCTTGGTATTATCTACACTGTAGACCTAGGCTTTTCTGCCATTCCAAAACGTGCTGAGTTGAAGCCATGAGCTCCTGTTTTTCCAGCTTTGCTTGCATTCATTCATTTTCATTCATAACCCTCCACTCCCAAAGGAGCATAGGCCTTCAACAAACACATGCCAAGTCCTCTTGTCACGTGCCATCATCTCAAGTTCTTTCCACGTTCTCCTTATCATTTTCACCTCTGTTTCCAGCTCTCTTCTCCATGTGCTTCTTGGTCTACCTCTGCTGCTCTTGCCCTGGGGGTTCCAGAACAAGGACTGCCTTGTAATGCTATCAACAGGTTTACTCAGTGTGTGTCCTATCCATCGCCATCGTCTTCTTCTCATCTCTTGTTCCACTGGCACTTGTCTAGTTCTTGTCATCAGTTCCACGTTGGTAACCTTGTCATACCATTTTAATCCCTCTATTCTACGCAAGCACCCATTTATGAAAGTCTGTAGCTTTTTTGGTAGTTGTTTTTGTTGTTCTCCATGTCTCAGAGCCATACAATAGGACTGACTTCACATTTGAGTTGAAGATTCTTATTTTCGTGTTGGACCCGATTTCTCTTGATCTCCATATATTTCCCAATGCAATGAAAGCTCCTCTTGCTTTTTGTATTCTTATTTTGATATCACTGTCTGTCCCTCCAACTTTGTCTATATTACTTCCGAGATATGTGTAAGATTCTACATCCTGTAGTGGTGTTTCTTCTTCAAGTTCAACCCTGTTATCATTACCTGCATTTATTCTCATTATCTTTGTCTTTTCCCTGTGTATATTGGCTTGCATGCAAAGGATAATCACATCTGGTTCCAAGCTAAGAGGAAGAAGCACATAGCATATATGTTCTGTTCTTCTATCCCCATACTCCCATAGATCCTGTGACTTGAATGTTCAAAGAAGTTAGTCAGTGCTTGAAACTAGGTTTTTACATTCTGTTCTTTTTTTGCTGGACCTGGCAACTTCAACATGTAAAAGAAGCAACTACAGAAACCAGCATTACAAAAGCACATGAATACATTGCTGAAGACTTCCTGTAATAGAGCCAGCTACAGGTGACTGCATCCTTCATTGGCAGCACAAAGTGAAATGATGATGATAACTCTCTATGTATTGGTATATATATTTTTTTTCGGTTTCATTTTTACCCTTCTTTTTGTCTTTTATTTTTTTTTAAGACAAAGTTTCTCGTTCAACCCTTGGTGGGTTATAATTAGGATATATAGTGTAATAAATTCAAGATAATAAAATCTGATTTCCAATTTCTAAATATAGTATCTCTCCCCCTCCCTACTGCCACCACCACTCAGTCCAAATATCATCATCGTCATGTGACGTATTCTTTCCAGAACGTTGTCTCCATTACAGCTGCTCTGAATGCATCACGATTCTGGGCAAGTCGACCTGCATCAGCCAAAGACAAGTTCAGACTCTCTGTGATATAGTAAATCAAAACTTGAACATTCTGTGAATGTATGTTTGTGTGTGTGTCCTCCCTTTCCAAAAAAAAAAAAAAAAACCAAACAAAAAAAAATTAAAACAAAAAACATTAAAAAAAGACAAGACAAAGACAAAATGTTTCATCTCTCATAACTGCCTTGTTGTTAAAAAGGTGAAAAGGAGTGAGAAAGCCCTGGGGCATCTGAGATTACACCAAGTCCACCAATTATCTGCCATCATCCATATGAGCACCCCATCAGACAACCCCTTATATATTAATTTTAGTTCTTGTTATATACTGTTTTACCCCTCTCTTTTTTATCCATGGAGGCATTTCTGGAGTCATCCTTATATGAGCACCAGCTATGCACAATGCTACAATATACATATGTGGAAGTGAACCTATGTCTGTGAGGCTAATTACATCCTCATTGACTCATGAAATCATCCACACACTTCCAGGGATTCCCCCTGTCATGAAACTTGTTGAGAACCCAGCATTGCACACTAAGCTTGGAGAAGTCACTTGAATCCCAGGCCTAATTCTTTAGCCTTGACCTGGTTGAGTGCATGTAGAAGGATCTCACTATGGACCCAGTGATAGGCAGAGGAAGCTGAGAAGTGGCTCTGTGAAGGACGTGTGTCATAGATTTTTGATAGGTATTTAAGATAGATAGGTCCCGTCTGAATAGAACTGGAAAAGGTGGTAACTCAGTGAGAGATAAGGTAAAGAAATAGATTTCACTAGTGAAATGGTGGAAAGGTAGAGTCTGTCCCTGGATTTAGAAGATACTCTAGTCCAGCCTATCTTACGACTGAAATTTATTTATCAGACAGTTTACCTTAATATATATATTGACATATACACTATTAACCACTCACGTACACACACACACAGATAAGTGACGACAACTTGACGCACAAACGTGAAATTCTATTAGTGGAATAGGGATATTGGACCAATCTGACCAACACACACAGGTACTTAAGTTTTTATGTTCAGTTTATTTATCATAAAGAACCGTACAACATTTAATATCAAGATAGAAAAATACAAAAATCATATGCACTATTAGCACTATGGTATAGAATTTGACTATACTGTAAAGAACAAAGTTCTATTGAATCTATTCTGAAAATAAAATAACAGTACTAGCAAACTAAAAGAAAAAGCAAAACAAAGTGAGTACAAAGCTTATACATTAAAAAGAATTACTCATTCCTTCTTTCTCTCTCTCCAGACAACCCGTGGCCACGTTCATTCGTTGTTACCTAATTGTTGATTAGCAACGTCTGGAACAATCTTTAGGATGCACACAGCAAAACCAGAGTTATTTTGGCAAAATAAACCCCAGCTCCTCAAAGACTGATTAAATCATCCTCTTCGGGGAACGTTTACTTCGTTACTGTTGTTAGGATTTCTGTTTATGTCACATTAATTAGTCCAGGTAAGAAAATTAACAGTGCTCACAGTGTCAGTAACTTGGGATTCCAATACATAACGGAATGTCAGGTATGTAACTTCTCTCAGGATAAAAATTCCTCGTCACACCACAAATGGTCGATAGTCGGGAAATGTTAATGTTTGATTATTTCGCCACAACGGGCTGAATGTGTATGAAATTGAACAAAAAAAAGAAATCTGGATAGCTATAGGTCCGGTTACAATTTATTCTTAATTCTTTTTGTTGGTACTCTGTCTCTTTCTGGGTGTAAACAGGTCAACACTGAAGACCCGATATTTATATAAGAATGTTCTTTTTGTACTGTTGGACTTAGATCCGTTATTTTCAGGTTTAGGCATAGGCTTAGGCCGCTGGTAGTTTTAGGTATGTGACCCGTACTATATTTTAGGTTTAAAAAGAAAAATGAAACAAAGTCATTTATAAAATTACTCATAATGAATTAGAAATATAAATAAAATATATTTACCGCAACCCAGAAATATGACTTATCTCCAATCGGAAGAAACTAAAAAATTCCACTGGTATAATGGATCTAGAATTCGAAGCTAGATGGCTGAAAATTCTGTGGGTACTAGATAAACTGAGTTGAAAAGCTGGAGTATATATATTAAATGGTCAGAAAATCGCTATCACTGGCTAGATTTCACGCCTTCGCTTAGACTTTGGGGAATTCTTCGGTTGAATGCTGAATCAAAGCTTATTTTTACACTAATGCCGACCGTAGACGTCTCCAACGAGCAACTCGTCTGTAGCTAATTACGTTCACGAACGAACAGATGAGGCGGGGGGGGGGGGGGGGAACTGTGATTTATCTCCACTTTCCTCAGATTAATTCCCCATGACCAAAGTAATTACCGAAAAAGTACGTCTTAACTTATCGCCCTTGATTTTAAAATTAGACGACTCATTCTCTGATCTGTCAATATTTCAGCGATTGCCCAATCATTCGCGTGATAAATACAGTTAACGGCTCAGGACTAACTAATAGGTCTGTTGGTAAACATTACTAGTGCCTGTAAGACAGAGAACAAGAAAATAGGCGTGGCTACAATTTGAGTTCGACAGATATCGAAGCGCATGCCTTCTGCGTTAAAGAAACGTGAATATTAAAAAGCAAAGAGAGGTGGGAAACATGTGGAAGCAAAAACGTGTTGATACATGTAAATATATTTACATACTCTGTCACAACGTGACAACTCCTTGAGAGAGCCCAGAACTAGAGCACAGTATTTTAGCTCTGCATAGTTGAAGAGCCCCCTTGGATGGCGGGGAGTGCACAGTATGCCACATGCTTCTTACTCCAAGCTTGGGACCAGATGTGACGATCTTTTAAATGCAAGCCATGCTGGAGAAACTGGAGCTCATGACTTCAACGCAACACGTTTCGGAATGTCAGAAAAGCCACAGGAAAAGCCTAGATCTAGAGTGTAGATAATACCAAGGAGTCTTCAACTTGGTATTGGCTGCTAAAGAGCGAGAAGCTCACCAGCCCTAGTGAAACAACAACAGCAACAGCCCTCTCTTTTATCTTGTGTCTTCCTTTTTTCTTCCTTTCAGTCTTCTTTGTTGCAAGCTCTTCTTGTATAGTGATGGGAGCAGTCTTCATTATTCATACTTTCTTGTAATATATTTTTTAGTTACGCTGATCTGTAATGGGCATGGTATGCGTATTATTTCGCGACTGCAGCTGAGGTTAAAAGATGTGTGCAAGAGAGACATGAGGGCACTGGACATAAATCCAGCAACCTGAGAGGATGAAGCTGCCAATCGATGCTCTCTACGGCACCACCTCAGATTGGATGAAAAGAAGCTCTCCCGGCATGCAGAAGAGAGGAGAAAACATCGAAAGGAACACTAGGAAAATAAACAGCTGAGGGCTGTCACCTCAGCGGCGCATTCCTGTAGTCAGTTATGACTGAATGGGCTGTTATTGTTATGTGTATTTTAAATGCCTGTACTTTGTATTAATAAAATAAGAGTCTTCAACATGAAAGTCAAGTCAGTCTGGTTGTATGGCTGTGAAACATGGAACAAATATATAATTTTAAAAAAAATGGTACGAAATCAGTTATACAAGTAAACGGTACACAGGAAACACAGGACATTTTGGGTTTCACCCTTCGTCAGCCACAGTTACAAGCAGACGATAAGGACAAGAATTACATACAGGTCAAAGAAAGATACTACAAACACATACGATGATGAGAAACATATACAAAAAAGAGTAATACCTTGAGATGATGGCATGAGACAGGAGGGTTGGGCATGTGTTTGTTGAATGATGGCATGTGCCAGGAGAGTTGGGCATGTGTTTGTTGAATGATGGCATGTGACAGGAGGGTTGGGCATGTTTTTGTTGAATGATGGCATGTGCCAGGAGAGTTGGGCATGTGTTTGTTGAATGATGGCATGTGACAGGAGGGTTGGGCATGTGTTTGTTAAATGATGGCATGTGACAGGAGGGTTGGGCATGTGTTTGTTAAATGATGGCATGTGCCAGGAGGGTTGGGCATGTTTTTGTTGAATGATGGCATGTGCCAGGAGAGTTGGGCATGTGTTTGTTGAATGATGGCATGTGACAGGAGGGTTGGGCATGTGTTTGTTAAATGATGGCATGTGACAGGAGGGTTGGGCATGTGTTTGTTGAATGATGGCATGTGCCAGGAGAGTTGGGCATGTGTTTGTTGAATGATGGCATGTGACAGGAGGGTTGGGCATGTTTTTGTTGAATGATGGCATGTGCCAGGAGGGTTGGGCATGTGCCAGGAGGGTTGGGCATGTGTTTGTTGAATGATGGCATGTGACAGGAGGGTTGGGCATGTTTTTGTTGAATGATGGCATGTGACAGGAGGGTTGGGCATGTGTTTGTTGAATGATAGCATGTGACAGGAGGGTTGGGCATGTGTTTGTTGAATGATAGCATCAGAGGTTGAACGGGATACTTTTCTTCATTAATTTAAATAAAAATATATTCTATTTTAAATATCTCTTTAAAAACTAGTTCTAGTCATTACAATAATGCATTAATAGATTGATGGCATCTTTTTTATGTGTGGTGCCCTCTTTTGTACGTCAAATAGTCAGAAAATATCTTTTTGTGAAAAACGATATAGTCATCCTTTTCTGTATCAGCTTAATTATAAAATATTTATACCAAGTGGTAGTCCAGTGTATTGCTGCAATAAACCACAACGAAGTCGGCTGTGGTGGATCTCCAACGTCTCCTGTCTCTTGTCTTGGTGGTGCACTCTGATAGACTCTTTCCTGTCCATCTCTTGATGTTACCTTCCCACTTATAGTGCTATCTTCCTCTTGCACCTTTGCCTTCAACTTTGCCCTCAAATGTGGTTTTCAGCAAGGTATTATGTCTTTTTATATGGTCAAAATCAACGGGCTGATCACCTGTTTGCTAGTCAATTTGATTACGGAAACAACGGCAAATGGATTAATTTGTTGTTGCCCTAAAGACGCCACTAGGCGTGATGGGATACAACGGCAAAGAAATCAATTTGTTGTTGCCCTAAGACGCCACTAGGCGTATTGGCCACTGACTGCTTTGTCGGTTGGTGGCTAAGGATGGAAGAAGAAGAAGATATGGTCAAAATATTATAGCTGTCTAATTTTTAACCCCTTCAGTAATTCTCGCTTAATTCCTGCGTTTTTTGTTTTCTTCTCTGTCCATAAGATGCGCTCCATTCCTAAAGCACCAATTTACAAAAAAAAAAAATTGACTCGGTTTGAAGAAATGGAACCTTGACACAATGTTAGTCGGTTATAATAGGATAAGCCCCATAAAAGACCTCGTGATGTTGTATTTTAAAGTGCAGTTAAGTGACCTTTACTCCATAATGCCGATGTTGTCAACTCATAACACTTCCATCAAAAGTTTGTTTCGGCATCTTGTTAATTTTTAATTTTTTTTCCGGGAGAGATTTTTTGACTGGCTCAACCTAGATACAGTCATGGCCACCAGACTTAGTAAACAAGTTTGGACACCTCTGAAACTCTAGTTTGCTTGCATAGTACAGTTGCGCATTGCATATTCCAGTATTGCTTTCCAACATTGTTATACATATTTTTATCCCTATATGACAATAAACGTGATATATCTGTAACTTTCCTGACACGTTTTCACTGGTTGCGAGAGACGCCTTTAGTACGATCAAAACTCCGACGCCGACCGTTCTTCGGCGCTACTTTGTGCTCTGTGATTTTGTGATCAGGTAAAATGTGTTAACAACACAATATTTTCACTATTAAACATTTGGTTAAAGTATACAACAGTGTACACGATGCTGCTGTGTTGACCGAGCATTTTTCAATGCGCGGCGTTTCGCTTCGAGTTGGAGTTTTTAGTTTGTTTTTAACACATTAGGCCTAACTACCGAATTGAAAACACGGTATGGCGTAATTAATTTATGTTCCCATTTTCACCATGTAGGTGTATGTAGAAATTAAGCTGTAGTTTCCTTTTTTTTTAAAGCAGATTTTTATGAATTATGTCTTTTTGAAGATAATTGAATGTACTATTACAAAAGATGAAATAGGTATATTTATATGTTAAAGTAGATATTAGCCTATTAATAATATAAAATGATTTACGGACAGAAAAAGCATTTTCAAATTGTTTCAAATACTCAACTTACTATCAGATTATGTATTCTTAAGGCAGTTAATGCCTTTTGCTTAGTGATTATCAGATGGTAGGCCTATATACAAGACAAGAAAAACAAGTCTAAGAACACACACATTGACTAATATGTACACTATTGGTAATTTATGTGATCACATCTACAACACTTAAAAAAAATCTAAGAAGTTTTAGTAAATATTCCAGGTTCTTGAGTTGGAACAAAATGAAAACTACTTTTGTTGTTTCACCCACAGTCAGTTACTACCATTGTTCTCTTCATTTAGTTGTATTATTTCCTGCACCATTTGTAAATCTAACGAGGTCTTTGCTCTTTTGTGTCCCGGTAATGGCTCAGGGCTTGTATCGTTTCTACTGTTATTATCACTGCTATCAATATCACTATTTGAATCACTGTCCACATCGTTTTCCCTGTCCTCATCATTACTGGACCTATCACCCAACTGTTGAAACATGTTTCTAGCCTGTTCACCAGTTAGACAAAGTGTGCGAGTGTTTTTTGTGTGTATTACTAGTTGCTGTGGTAAACAGTTGTAGGCCTACACACTTTGGTAACTAACCTGAAATGTTGAAAAATATGAATATAATATTAATTTTCCAGGGCTCGACAACAAACCACATTTTGAAAATGACTTTTCCGGTGGCAATTTAAAATCTTGAAACAGACCGGAAAGTGTTTCCATTTTGGATTAGTTTTATTACTAAACAAAGATTGACGCGAGTAATGGCTTTTGGCTACAGTGGTAATATTCATAAGCCGGTGTGACCAGCTTGTGGTAATTAATGTGTTAATACGGCCTCAGTGTTTGTTGGATGTTATTTTTTTTTGACAAAGCTCAAAACAGGGTTGGTGTTAGGTTAGGGTTAGCTGTTTGACAAAGCTAAATACAGAGTTGGGCCTTTACCTTCTTGGTTCAAGTACGGGACAGTAGACTAGAGGCTGCCATGTTGGCAATATAAAAACGCAGCTTTTCACTTTGAGTTGGAATCTTTTATTTGGTTTTTATTTTTAATACAGCCTCAGTGTTTGTCAGACATTATTATTTTTGACAAAGCTCGAAACAGGGTTGGGGTTAGGTTAAGGCCAGCTATAACATAAGTATGGTTAGCCCTTCATGCACCATGGGAGACACAGTCTACAGTTCCAGACTTCTACCATAGAATTGTCCAGTCAACTAAGCCATTATAGCGCTTTCCTCTCATGGCAAAGTAACCCGGTTCTGGGATTGATACCTGATAGTGTCATGCTCCACTCTACCCAGCTGTAAATGGGTAACTGACTCTACTCTTGAGTCAAAGAAGACAAAGGCAGTGAGGAAGTGAACTGGTCACCCCATCATAACAATTTGGACCTAGTATAGTCTCTAACACTTCACTCCCCTATGGCAGTATATGCTTTGGGACTACCTTTATGCAATGGTTAAGTTGTGCAATACAAGGTAACACCAAGCAGGGTATTACTGTAGTTTCTTTCATTGCATGACACCAGAAGTATTTTAGGTAACATATTTTGTCTTACTGTTAATAAATTATACAATACATTGATTACAATTTGTATAAATTTATCTTTGCAGCTTATTGCTTAGGTAGATTGAAGCAAATCAAGTGAACAGCACAATGCAAGCAACAGGTTTGATTCCAGCAAGGTTCTTGACAATAATTGCACATCTGGTTCTGGTAATCGTCATATTGTGGACTCGGGTAAATATATTATATACACCAATCCCCTGGTCTTACGCTGTTTGATTAGCACTTTTTCGATACAATGCTGCTTGTATTTTATGCCACATTTCTGTTATACGCTTTAAAAATGTGATCTCATGCTGAGCGCTAAAATCCATGGGAGGTAGAAATATAATTTTTACATGCTCATCAAGTTCATTCAGGGTGGTGGGATGGTCAAGAAGCATTGTCATTGCTACGATAATGAAGTATGACTCCAAAACTAGAAAGCAGTTCTAAGTTAATCCGTAACAGAAAAAAATCTTAATTGCTACAAGGTGTTTCTTGAAGAGAAAAAGAAGGTGGTAAAGCAGCTCGATTCTTTTTTTTTTATTTCCTGAATAACTTCTGCTCCCACTGACCAAACAGCCATACCTTCTACATCTGGAGCCAGAAAAACGTTTTCAGCACCCACAATACCTTCTGCAAACCAGTCATCTGATAATGAAGATAGCTCTGTCGTGACGACAGTAGACACTAATTACGGAAGTAGCCGCAATTAAAGTCCTATAATTTTTTTTTTAAGTACAGTACATAAATAAATATTTTTTTTAAATTCAATATGTTCAATATGTAGTTAATAAATGATGTTAAGTAGTTTTTTAAATCACTTTTTACTGAACTTTGATACAGCTTTCAGGGCCTCGAGAATGAATTAATGTGATTTCTATTAACTGTGGGGAGCCACGGTAGCATAGTGGTTAGTGCACTGGCTTCCTAGCTCAGTGGTCCATGGTTCGATCCCCAGATGAGGTGGGATTTTTAAAGGCCGCAAACGGCTCCTGGGTCAACCCAGCCCTAATTGGGTACCAGAGCAACTTCTGGGAAGGTTAAGGCAGCCGGCATGATGCTGACCACATCACTGATAAAGATCTTTTTCTTATTAATGATGTCCACCAAATGATAAATATAAGTGGATGGAAGCAGACATCATCATCATCAGTTGATAAACTCTTAATACAAGACCCTTGCCCTGAGCAAGAGACATGCTGAGAAATCTGAAGCTCGCTCGAACATCACCAGAGTTAAATACTGTGTTGTTGTGTTGCTCGTGGTTCGAGTATGGAATGTCAACTTGACCTACGCAGTGGTGTGTAGACATAGATGGAGTGTATAATGTGCGAATGATAGGAAGAGTTCGTGGTGTTGACAAATGTTCTTTTCTCACACTCATGTATGGCTGGAAGTCATCGACACCAACGACTGTGTACCTTTACTAAAGTTTAATTGGACGTACACACTCGACAGCACAGATAGTGACAAATCACAGGTTGGCATAATACATCATGGTTCAGTGGATAAATGGTCTTGCAATGTTATGTTACATGGGCACTCATGTAGAATAATAGTATAATGGACTGTCAGTAGCCAAGCACTCAGTATTGCCCATATATATATATATATCAACTGAGTTTACTGACAAAGCACGTCAGATTATAAACAATATCCAAGATGGCTTCTAGACCTAATCTCGTCTAGCGAAGATTCCTTAACATAATGTCCAGCACAGATTTTTCCATATAATTATATTGAACCGCTAGCAATGGGTTCTCATGTGTAGCAGTGATCTCTGGACTAATCAAGCGATAATACGGGCATCCCTTTTCTCTTCTTGAAAGTCACTACATGTTTGGTTCCAAGATGGCTTCACTCATGAGCTGTCACTCACGTTTGGATACAGATAATGAATCTGTCCTAAAGTTAGTCATTCATTAAACATTTCATTGCTCTGTAGATTTGATCATGAACAATTGACTGCATTCTACAGGATATAGTGCTGCTAGGAATCAGAATCGTTTTTTTTTCATCTAGTTAGATGTATCCTCTCAGACGTACAAATCATCCCTATCGAAAAACGGTGGCTTCGTACGAGAGTTCAAAAGAGTATCTTTATTACCTTGGTTTTCAGAAATATGATTTTGCCATTCCTTGGCAATAAGAATGAACACTGGGGTAAAGCATACACGATAGGTCTAGATGACTATCACTTTCCCCAAAAACCACTGAGATCACTTTTTTCCCGGCATCAAGCCGACATAGAAAAACACAGCCCATCATCAGGGCGAAGCCAAAACACACCTCTCTCGCGACACATCCGCCGAACAGCCTTTGACCTCTCTAGAGACAACAGAACATATAGTTCGACTTAGATATGTAAAGATATACAGATATAAGACAGATTCGTCCTACACAGACAAACAATACACATAAATTCAGGCCATAGATATTCTGAAGCAAGAACAATCTATTACTACCCAAACAAAGAATAAATCGCAGTAAAACAGGATTCATCCGCGGAGTTCGATCGAAAGTCCTTTCAAGGGAAGTAACTCAATAATGACTTTTCCTTAAGCACTAAAACGAATCTATTTTGTTTACAAAATATTTGCGAACATAACAAGTATACCAATGTATAATATTGTAAGATATCAAAGACTGCACGTAACAGTCTTACCACACCTCCCGGGAAAAAAAAATGGAACATTTTTTTTCTTTTTGAAATACATCTAGGAGCAACGTACAATAGGCTCACAACGCATGAATAATGCGCAGATGAAAATATCAGGAATACATATAACGCCTAATATGAGGCTAAGTCGACTTATGGAGCGACTGGTGAGAATGTGTCTCATAAACTGAGAGAAATTATTTCTCTACAAGTAAATTTTTCCAGGAAGGTGTCATCAAAGTATAATACAATTCTGGCAATTACACGATGCCTAAAAAATTCATACCATCATTTCGTATTAGATATCTTAAATTTATGATTTATGAAGAAAAAATCATCAAAGCACAGCGGTGAATAAACATCAATGAACCGCTATGTAGTGATACAATCATTATATTATTAAATTACAAATGTGTATCTATCATGATATAGAAAAGGAACTACTATAGAACTAGACATATCAAGAAGTCTAAGCCCTAATAGTTATGTGGAATCATGTGGGCATCTTGACAGAATGTCTGCCATCACATTATCTGATCCACGAATAGCTCGCACAGAGAAATGAAAAGGTTGAAGAGCAATTGCATATCGAGTAGACCTCGAGCTCTTCAAATTCTTACTCTGTATAGCAGTAAGAGCTTTTTGGTCGGTTTCTACTATGAAATGTGCGCCCAGAAGGAATCTCTGTAGTTTGAGGATCGACCAAACCATAGCTAATAGCTCACGGTCTAAAACCGAATAATTCCTTTCTGCCGCATTAAGTTTTCTGGAAATATACATTACAGGATGCAGAGTTCCAGAGTACTCTTGCATTAGTGCCGCTCCAATCCCAGTGGATGAAGCGTCACTACGAAGAACGAATGTCTTATCTTTAGTAGGTAGCACTAAAATAGGTGGTGTTGAAAACAATGTTTTAATCTTATCCAGAGAGCATTGGCATTCCTGAGACCAGTGGACCACATTAGGCGAACCTTTCTTTAGAAGTGTTGAAAGAGGTGCCATGATAGAGGATAGATTCTGAATGAATCTGCCATAAAATTGAATAAGACCTAACAGACTTCTCACCTGTTTTTTTAGTCTTAGGGATTGAGATGTTAAGTATCTTACTAGTATTATGGTCCTCTGTCTTTAGGAAACCATGACCAACTCGGTGGCCTAGGAAAGAAATTTCGCTAAAACCAATATAGGCTTTAGAGGGTTTCGCTGTCAGGTTGTGCTCGCGCAAAGTAGACAGCAATTCATCTAACCCTGAATAGTGATCTTCCCAAGTATCGCTGAAAAGACAGATGTCGTCAAGATATGCAATGATATCTGACCGATAAGATAGGATTCGGCGCATCATGCGTACGAATGTAGCTGGTGCGTTCATAAGACCGAAAGGCATAAAATTCCATTGGAACAAACCTCTAGGTGTTGAAAAAGCCGTGAGAGGTTTGGCGCGTTCAGATAAAGGAACTTGCCAATATCCTTTAGACAAATCAAGTTTAGTGAAAAAATGAGATTTGGAGAGTCGAGTAAGTAGTTCTTCCAGTAAAGGCATAGGTTCAGCATCGAACTTCGTTACCTGATTCAATTTTCGATAGTCAACGCAAAGACGTATGTTATTGTCTTTTTTACGCACAATAACCATCGGCGAAGAATATGCAGAGGTGGATGGTTCGATTATTTTCAAATCTATCATCTCATCCAACTCTTTCTCGACCTGTGCTTGAAAATGTATAGGTATAGGATAAGGTCTAACCCTAATAGGAGTATGGTCAGTTAGAACAATGTCATGTTCAATGACATTCGTTTGTCCAGGGATGTCAGTGATTATATCGTACGGACCTTTCCAAGAAATAAGTAATCTGTTTTCCCTACAAGGTAGTAATACAAATGCTTTGTCACCAGGACAAAGTTGTCGTAAGCATCTCTTCTTATTGGCAAATTGCCTTGCCTTCTGTTTCGCAAATTCAGAAGAAGAAGTTGCTAATTTGCATGCTTCGATAATCTTTTGTCTCAACGCGATGACATATTCGTAGGATGACTTTGTGTCATCGTCAATATTGTCAGATGTTATGAGATCGTGAAGCAACGACATAGGGCCACGCGGACGCGCGCCAAAGACGAGTTCAAAGGGAGAAAATCCTGTATGTTCATTGGGTACCTCTCTGTAAGCGAAGAGGGCCGCAGGTAAAACTCTGTCCCAGTCTTGAGGATGATCCTCAGTTATCTTCCCTAGTAAGTTTTTAAGTGTTCTATTAAGGCGTTCGACCATACCATTAGACATTGGATGGTAGATACTACTTAAAGATCTATCTATCTGCAGAGTAGACATTACTTGAGACATGGTATCTGATATTAGTTGGGTGCCATGGTCTGACAATATCTCTCCGGGGAAACCCAAACGAGAAAATATAAGCCAAAGAGCATCTGCAATATCAGCAGTAGTAATGCTCTTCAGAGGAATAGCCTCTGGCCAACGTGTGCACATATCAACACATGTCAAGATAAACTGATGTCCTCTGGCAGACTTGATCTTAAATGGACCAATAATGTCTATGGCCATTTTTTTTGAAACGGCCGAATAGGAATGTCCGCCGCCTGAATGGGTGCAGCATGCCGTGGACCTTTGGATTTAACTTCCTGACATACTTTACAAGATCGACAATAAATCCGTATGTCCTTGTTTACCAATGGCCAAAAGAAAGCCGCAAGGACTCTTGACTTAGTACGGGAAAAACCCATGTGTCCAGCACACTGAGAGTCGTGAGCGTGCTGCAAAATTTTAACTCTCAAATTCTTGGGAACCAGGATTTGAGAATGACTTGACGTAATGGAGTCTTGAACCATACGTACAAGTACGCCATTCTTCTTTGTAATCCACGATTTACGACTTGTGTCTTTATTCGGATCACCTTTAGTTGCAAGAATGAAGAATTTCTTCAGAGTGGGATCATCTTCTTGCTGTTTTATAAACGAGTCACGAGAAATTACCAAGGGATCATCTTGGTTATGCACTTCATTATCTTCAGTAGATGAAGTTTGAGGCATATTAAGAGCCTGAGCTCTAGTGACTACAGCGTTAGCAATCTGCATGTTTTGCCTTTCCCACGCGGAAATTTGTTGCGGAGTGCATTCTTTGACTCCATGAATGCGACCGATGATGAGGTCAGCGATCGGATTCGGGAGAAGACATGCGTGTACATCTCCTGTAAAGAAAGGAGTAGCAATCCTAATGATAGCAGTAGAGTATTTCTCTAATGTGCCGCCAAATGTTACACATTTGACTACTTGTCCAGTGGCACGGGAAAGATCTACGAGTGACTGCCTAACACCAATTGTGGTGCATCCAGAATCAAATAGCACAGAGACTGGATTGTTATTCACTAAACCCTTATGTAAGACAAGAGAACCTCTTCCATCATGCGCGACTGATGCCGGAAGAGCAGGAAGAGGATGGCCACAGCTTAAAGTAGACACTGTGGTTGGCTCAAATAATGTTTTGCATTGGGGGCACTGAGATGCTCTCCCAAAATCAAAAGCGGCACATGCCATATTACTAGCATCATTATTATCTTTACTCTGTTTATAGGCTTCATGGGACTCTTGTTGTGCAGAGTTTGCCTGAAAATGTGGTTTATGTCTTTTGTTTTGAGATCTACCTCGGTTATTATCACCTCTGTAGTTATTGTTACCTCTATTGTAACCCCTATTTGGGTTTGAGTCATAGTTCCCTTGGTTACCATTATCATATTCATTATAATGAGTATCTCTGTAATTATGATCTTGTTGACTCCAAGACGGATAACCCTGATAGTTTCTATAATTACTTCCTCTACGGAAATTCCTATAATTATGACCACCCCTGTGTCGAGAGCTATCAGCTCGTCTCCAGTTCTTTGAAGAAGAACCCTGAAATGATTGGTTACCTTGGTTTTGATAACTATTATGGTTACCTTTTTTTATCAAATCTGTTTTGAGGTCCCTGAAATCTGTGTGAATAATTGGGATTGTATGGTGTTGCTGAAGCAACTGGCATACCCTCCTTAATCTTAGTGTTGCCAAAAGTCACGTCGGGGTGTGCAGTGACATATTGGGAACAATATTCTTCCATTTCCTTTAGAGATTTGGGTTTACGCTCATGTATAAATTCGAGGAATGGTTTGTTTATACATGACATAATCTTATCTCTGAGCAACAAATCCATAAGTCCTTCATACGTTTTTTCTGTTTTGGAAAGCTCAATCCAACGATCAACTGTGAGACGTGCCTTTGCAGTGAATTCTGAGAATTCTACACCTGTCTCAGGCACCATCGTCTTAAACAAAAGGCGATAGCCTTCCTCACTTAGCTGGTATTTTTTTATCAAAGCCGCCCTAATGACATCATAATTATCCTTATCTGCTTCTCCTACAAGGCATAATCTAGTCAAAGATTCACCTTTCAAGTTTTCTGCTAATTGATTAGCGTATTGTGATTTATCCACATTATGTGTACGACAAGAACGTTCAAATCTATCCAGCCAGAATGTAATATCGTCACTGGACTGATTGAACGGTGGAACCTTAACCTTGTAAGTAGAAGGTTTACCATTACCACTAGATGCCTGATTAACATTAATCATACTTGTCAATCTCAATTTCTCTAACTCAAATTCATGTTCTCTTATTGCTTTTTTTTCTTCAGCCTCTCTGTCTAATCTTTTTTGTTCAGCTTCCCTGTCTAATCTTTTTTGTTCAGCAGCAGCTTCTCTTTCTAATTTTTTTTGTTCAGCTTCACTGTCTAATCTTTTTTGTTCAGCAGCAGCTTCTCTTTCTAATTTCTTTTGTTCAGCTTCAAATCTCCTTTGCTCCACCTGCATCTGCAATTTCTTTTGTTCAGCAGCAGCCTCAGCTTCTCTTTCTAATCTTTTCTCTTCAGCCAGAGCTTTTCTCTCTTCTGCAGCAGCTTTTCTCTCTTCTGCAGCTAATGCTTTGTCATATTGAGCAACTGCCCATTCTTCTAATTGTTGACCAGTCTTATCAAGGGCTTTCCCTTGTATAATGAAGTATTCTAATGTAGACATGGTGTCTAACAATAATACTAATCACCTGAAATAATAATAATACCACAAGTTCTTAATGACTTGATTAATCAGTATACTATCCCAATATCTGTGGGTCACAAGCCTTAATAAGGTCTTGTATAACAGTAATAATAATCAAGTACTGGTTTATACCATAATCCAAGTGCAGTGCACAGGCAATTGTGTCTTATGAAATATACCTATATAAAACATATGTCAACCAACAGAATACATAAAGTACAAATAGGACTGACAATACGAAAACGTTTGCAGAAATCAAAATAAATCAAATAGGGAAATCAATGAAAATAATCACTGAATCTGCAAAGAATAACAACACAAATGACGTCACAGTATATGAATATAAATTGTGAATAGAACTGAAAGATAGAAAAGGGTAGACCAACAAATTACAAACAATTCAAAACAAAACTAAAGAACAAAGAAATATTACAAAAATAACAATAATTACAGACTTCACAGCTAACACAAAAGCAACAGTTGTCGCAAGCAAATTTTCAATCAAGAAAATTGCACCTATAGAAAACGCCCACAACGGACCCTCTGTGACGTGGGATATTCTGTTGTGAGGACGCTGCCCAACCTTAAACACAACCCGCTGACATATAAACTAACATACTATACAAACAAATAACATGTAACATATCATAAATACATATATCATGTGTGTAATGTGTTGCAAAATAGGCTCAGTTTTACAGTAATGGCAAAGTTATTTTTGTAAAATAAATAAACTGCCACTTTATTGAAATATATATTCTGGCCTTAAATATTAAAGTTCATATATAGAAAACAAGAAGATCCATCGATGAAAATAGGACTTCTTAGTTCAATAATACTGTCTTCCTGTTAACATTGACAAGAATTGATCCAACTGTTCTGTGAAACTCTGTAATGTCTAATGTAAAAATGTCAACAACGCTGACCTACATACTGCATTCACTTGACAGGTCACGTGACGAAGTGTTGACAAAGAGCAAACTAATACTGCAAGTGTGTCGTATCAGCCACAGGAAACGGTCTGGTATCGGTAATCTGTTGACTTCTGAACTTCTGCGAGGTCAAACCCAGAAAGCTGGTCCACCAGTTGATAAGAATCTTTTTTTTTTTTTAATGATGTCCACCAAATGATAAATATAAGTGGATGGAAGCAGACATCATCATCATCAGTTGATAAACTCTTAATACAAGACCCTTGCCCTGAGCAAGAGACATGCTGAGAAATCTGAAGCTCGCTCGAACATCACCAGAGTTAAATACTGTGTTGTTGTGTTGCTCGTGGTTCGAGTATGGAATGTCAACTTGACCTACGCAGTGGTGTGTAGACATAGATGGAGTGTATAATGTGCGAATGATAGGAAGAGTTCGTGGTGTTGACAAATGTTCTTTTCTCACACTCATGTATGGCTGGAAGTCATCGACACCAACGACTGTGTACCTTTACTAAAGTTTAATTGGACGTACACACTCGACAGCACAGATAGTGACAAATCACAGGTTGGCATAATACATCATGGTACAGTGGATAAATGGTCTTGCAATGTTATGTTACATGGGCACTCATGTAGAATAATAGTATAATGGACTGTCAGTAGCCAAGCACTCAGTATTGCCCATATATATATATATATCAACTGAGTTTACTGACAAAGCACGTCAGATTATAAACAATATCCAAGATGGCTTCTAGACCTAATCTCGTCTAGCGAAGATTCCTTAACATAATGTCCAGCACAGATTTTTCCATATAATTATATTGAACCGCTAGCAATGGGTTCTCATGTGTAGCAGTGATCTCTGGACTAATCAAGCGATAATACGGGCATCCCTTTTCTCTTCTTGAAAGTCACTACATGTTTGGTTCCAAGATGGCTTCACTCGTGAGCTGTCACTCACGTTTGGATACAGATAATGAATCTGTCCTAAAGTTAGTCATTCATTAAACATTTCATTGCTCTGTAGATTTGATCATGAACAATTGACTGCATTCTACAGGATATAGTGCTGCTAGGAATCAGAATCGTTTTTTTTTCATCTAGTTAGATGTATCCTCTCAGACGTACAAATCATCCCTATCGAAAAACGGTGGCTTCGTACGAGAGTTCAAAAGAGTATCTTTATTACCTTGGTTTTCAGAAATATGATTTTGCCATTCCTTGGCAATAAGAATGAACACTGGGGTAAAGCATACACGATAGGTCTAGATGACTATCACTTTCCCCAAAAACCACTGAGATCACTTTTTTCCCGGCATCAAGCCGACATAGAAAAACACAGCCCATCATCAGGGCGAAGCCAAAACACACCTCTCTCGCGACACATCCGCCGAACAGCCTTTGACCTCTCTAGAGACAACAGAACATATAGTTCGACTTAGATATGTAAAGATATACAGATATAAGACAGATTCGTCCTACACAGACAAACAATACACATAAATTCAGGCCATAGATATTCTGAAGCAAGAACAATCTATTACTACCCAAACAAAGAATAAATCGCAGTAAAACTGGATTCATCCGCGGAGTTCGATCGAAAGTCCTTTCAAGGGAAGTAACTCAATAATGACTTTTCCTTAAGCACTAAAACGAATCTATTTTGTTTACAAAATGCCTCAATGGGCATGTAACGGGATCCTTTACCTTTTTTTTTTTTTAACTGTGGTGGGAAATAAAGTTTTGTTTAGCACATTTTCAGTTAGCTCTGGAGTTTCCAAGAACGAATTAACAGCGCTAAGCAGGGGATTGTTGTACTTTAATTATCTCCCTGTTACCAACCAACCATAACCCTTTAGCTCCCCAAGTAACATAAGCCTTGAGTGAATACACGCCAAGTCGTACTGTCATGTACTATCATGTACTGTCATGTACTGTCAGCTCAAGGTCTCTCCATGTCTTCCTTATCAGTTTAATGTCAGTTGCTAGTTCTCTTCTCCATGTGTTCCTTGGTCTACCTCAGGGTTCTCTTACCCAGGGGATTCCAGAACAAACACTGTCTGGTAACGCTATCAACATGTTTCCTTAATGTGTGTCCTATCCATCTCCAGCATCATCTTCTCATCTCTTGTTCTCCTGACACTTGTCTGGTTCTTGTCATCTTGTTCTCCTGATACTTGTCTGGTTCTTGTCATCTTGTTCTCCTGACACTTGTCTGGTTCTTGTCATCTTGTTCTCCTGACACTTGTCTGGTTCTTGTCATCTTGTTCTCCTGACACTTGTCTGGTTCTTGTCATCTTGTTCTCCTGACACTTGTCTGGTTCTTGTCATCTTGTTCTCCTGACACTTGTCTGGTTCTTGTCATCTTGTTCTCCTGACACTTGTCTGGTTCTTGTCATCTTGTTCTCCTGACACTTGTCTGGTTCTTGTCATCTTGTTCTCCTGACACTTGTCTGGTTCTTGTCATCTTGTTCTCCTGACACTTGTCTGGTTCTTGTCATCTTGTTCTCCTGACACTTGTCTGGTTCTTGTCATCTTGTTCTCCTGACACTTGTCTGGTTCTTGTCATCTTGTTCTCCTGACACTTGTCTGGTTCTTGTCATCTTGTTCTCCTGACACTTGTCTGGTTCTTGTCATCTTGTTCTCCTGACACTTGTCTGGTTCTTGTCATCTTGTTCTCCTGACACTTGTCTGGTTCTTGTCATCTTGTTCTCCTGACACTTGTCTGGTTCTTGTCATCTTGTTCTCCTGACACTTGTCTGGTTCTTGTCATCTTGTTCTCCTGACACTTGTCTGGTTCTTGTCATCTTGTTCTCCTGACACTTGTCTGGTTCTTGTCATCTTGTTCTCCTGACACTTGTCTGGTTCTTGTCATCTTGTTCTCCTGACACTTGTCTGGTTCTTGTCACCAGTTGCACATTGGTGATCATGTCCTACCATTATGATATAATGATACTCTAAAAATTTGACACAAATTATATTCATGTCATATTTTGAATTGGACATGACATTGTATGCACGTCATTTAGCTTCTGTCACATCATTGTCTGGATATCATGCATATCTGACATCTGTTCTTGTTTTTCCTTCTGGTTTTTTGTTTGTCTGTCCCTGACGAAGGCCTTGTGTCCGCAAGGTAGTTTTTTCCCTGCTTTTTCTCCTAATAAGACGTATTACACATTTTTTGTTTCATCATCCATTCTACCTTCTTGTTTTGTGTTATATTTTATAAAAACCTGTATAGTTTTTGCCAATCTTCAGGATGAAAACATTAAAATGAGCCTACCTGAAGAATACAGCCCGTCACAGTTTAATGAGAAAAATACTGAGTAAGTGACCACCTTGATGTCTTACATGAAATGTGTCATTTAATCACATAATCACTTTCCTGAAATTGCTCTTTCTTTGATGCTTAGAGCGATTTAAAAAATCTATATAGGTAAAAGGCTAATGGTACATACGTCTGTCCAGGAATTTTGATTTTGCGTACTGTCCAACAGCCTAAAAGCTGATCTTTGGAGATGCTATAGAGGGACCACAGAACTGGTACACAAAAAATCAAGCAATCAGGGATTCTTCTCCTAGGGGTGTTAGGTCTGCTTAATTTGTTTGCAAGATGAATGAAATTTTGACTTCTGTACAAACTGTTCCACCTCTTCCTTCGTCATTCTAGACTTCTGTCCATTTAGATCTTGTTAGAACCGAACAGTCCAGAGCTACCATTCTATCTAACTTTCTTATTCGTCCGACCATTTAACATTCTCCTACATTGCTCGAAAGTGTGTGGTGACCCTATCAACTGACAATTTTATGCATTCAACTTACCATATCTTCCGTTCCGAAACCATTCCAGCTATAATACTTATATGTGAATATATAGGCTCCGCCTATGCCGGTCCCAAGCCCGCATGAAAAAGGAGGAGGGCGGCCTGCATGGAGGCCGTAAGGAGGCAGCCCCTCCACCATGCAAAGGCACAACAGGCCAATCACCTGTTTGTCTTAAACTATGATTACAAGCAATATAAGAGAGAAAACCGGACTGATTCTAAAGGCGACGAACTGGAACGGACTACGGACTACTACTTATGGAACATGGAACACAAGAAGTATAAATGGGAAAGAAGAGGAGCTGATGGAAGAGATGAGGAAAGCAAAACTAGAAATCCTGGTTATTACCGAAACAAAAAAAAAGGGACAAGGAGTCATGGATCTCGATGGCAACACTCTGCTATACAGTGGTGTACCCACATCTGAAAGAGCTAAAGGGGGCGTGGGTTGCATTGTGGCCAAAAACCAGAAAGATAGTATCAAGGGATGGAACTTTGTCTCAGAGCGCATTATGGTTGTAAAACTAAAAGAAGGAGAAACCATAGTCAACCTGGTCATAGTGTATGGGCCAAATGAGGATGAGAGAGCAGAGGTCAAGGAGGAATTCTTCGAGCTGCTTCAAAGGACAGTGGATGACTGCCTAGATGAAATTATCATGCTCGGAGATTTCAATGCCAGAGTTGGAAATGACCATGCTAGATGGGGTGGAGTTATCGGAAGATATGGAGAAGATACTCTCAATGACAATGGAAGGCGACTCCTCAGATTCTGCAGTGAGCAGAATCTGATCATTACCAACACAAAGTTCCCCCATAAGCGCATACATGCATACACTAGGTGTGAACCAACAAAGAATGAGAAGTCAGTGATCGACTATGCCATTGTTAGGAGGAGCTCATTCAAATATGTCCGGGATGCTAGAGTCTGGAGGGGGCCAGAGATTGGAAGTGATCACTACCTGCTTACAATCAAAAGAACAACTGAAAGAGTTGCTCAGCCTAGGAACTGTCCAGCACCACGCAAGAAACCAAGTAAACGAACGGAAGAAATGAGCATTAAGACCTACAAGCTGAAAGAGCCAGAAATTAAGACCAGATATCAGGGGCTTATTGCTACAGCGGTGAGAAACACAGAAGAACAACCTGATGACTTGGAAACCCTGTGGCTTAAATTCAAGGACATCATAAAGACAGCTGCTGCAGAAGCATGTGGTGAAGTCCGACTTGGGAACAAGAGAAAGAGGACACCTTGGTGGACAGAGGAAGTCAAAGAGAAAATAAGAGAGAAGAAAATGGCATGGAAACAATATTTAGGAGCTAAAAACACAGCAGGACAAATAGAGAAATATAGAGAATATGTGATACTCAGAACAGAAGCAAAGAACAAGGTGCTAGCAGCAAAACAGAAGTCCTGGGAAGAATTTGGAGAAAAGCTAGAAAAGGATGCGCAAGAAAACCAGAAATTGTTCTATGAGACCCTAAAGAACATGAGGAAGGAAAAACAATGCCCTCTTAAATTTATAAAGGACAAGCAAGGCAAATTGCTTACTGCTCCGAAGGAAGTAATGGAAAGATGGAAAGAATATTTCTCAGAACTCCTTGATGGTGAGCAAGGTAGAGCATCAGAAATGATAACCACTAGCACAGAAGAGGATACAAATGGTAATGAAGATGACATAAAGATGGAAGAACTGAAGGCAGCACTGGAGAAAATCAAGATGGGCAAAGCAGCAGGGCATGATGGTATAACACCAGAAATGGTTAAGTACATGGGAGCATCAGGCAACCTATTACTCCTAAGGGTCCTACAGGCAGCATGGTGCAACAAGGCCATACCAAAGGATTGGGAGATTGCCATCATAACACCGATTTTCAAAAAGGGTGACAATCGACAATGTGGAAACCACAGAGGCATATCCCTTCTCAGTGTCCCTGGTAAAATCTACTCTAGAATCCTAGAGCAGAGACTCCGATGCCTAGCTGAGCCACAATTGGATGAAGCCCAGTGCAGATTCCGAGCAAACCGAAGTACTCAAGACCTAATCTTCACACTCAGGCAGCTGAGTGAAAAGGCCCTTGAGTACAAGAGTGAGATCCATCTTTGTTTCATAGATCTGGAAAAGGCGTTTGACAGGGTCCCCTGGAGCAAACTTTGGGACTGTTTGGCAAGGAAGAACATTCCAGCACCTCTGATTCATGCTATACAGAGCTTCTATAAGTCTTGCAGAAATTATGTGAGGACAGCAAACTATAAGTCAGAAGAGTTAGGACCACCACTGGTGTAAGACAAGGCGATATCCTGTCACCTTATCTTTTCATACTCCTCATGGACGATGTCATCAAGGCATGTAAGGAGAGAACAAGAAAGTATTCAGTGGGGTACTGGAAGATGAGACAGGTCTGTATTTCAGAGCTAGCATTTGCTGATGATGTTGTCCTGATTGCTAAATCAGAGACACATCTCCAATCCAACCTGCAAGTCTGGAAGGAAGAGCTGGAGAAGAGAGGGATGGTCATAAGCAGCTCTAAAACAAAATCCATGGTGATATCACGAGAAGAAAGAAAACATCAGATTAAGTTGGGAGAACAGGTCCTGGAGCAGGTCGACCACTTTAAATATCTTGGAGCTATTATAGACCGAAAGGGGGGCATCAAAGAAGAGTTGGCCACTCGAAAAGCAGCGGCTGGGAGACTTTATCAGGCCATAAATCGATGATTCCTCAGCAAGAAAGAGGTTGGTAAGAAAACGAAGATGGCTGTATACTGCTCCACCTATGTCCCAGTCTTGACATATGGATGCGAGTCATGGGCAATGACTACAACCCACAAAAGCCAGATTCAAACCTCAGAAATAAGGTATCTGAGGAAGGTGGTTGAAGTAACAAGAAGAGACATGGTCCGCAACCAGACGATACGTCAAGGCCTAAAATCCCACCCGCTGCAGACCCAAATAGAACAGTCCCAACTACGATGGTTTGGCCATGTCTGCAGAATGGGAGAAGATCGGCTACCACGACAAGCATGGGAAACAAAGAGCCAGGGATCCAGACCCCCAGGACGACCCAGAGTCCGCTGGGAGGACAACATTAGACAATCTTTGAAGGACCGAGGACTAGAATGGAACCAGGCCAGGAAGAAGACAGCCGATAGGATAGTCTGGCGCTCTCTCTTTCAAACCTCTACACCTCACGGTAGAAGAGGAACGACTAAGTAAGTAAGAATATATAGGCAATCTCCCAGAATTGAAACATATAAGTCGTTCTGCTATTCGTCCATCCTGGTCGTTATAACATCATTCAGAAGTTGGAACTAAAACACAGATCACTTTAACAACAAGGTGGCCATATTGTTAGGCATTGTGACCCTTCTCGCTCGCTGTGGCATGTTTGCATGATATTCATAGAGACACCGTCGCTTTGCAGTAATCAATTCTACAACCGTATTGGAGACAAATTTTGCCACATCTCCAACGTCTTCTGTCTCTTGTCTTGATGGTACACTCTAATCTCCAACATCTGCGGTCTCTTGCCTTGATGGTACATTCTGATCTCCAACATCATCTGTCACTTGTCTTGATGGCTCATTCTGGTGTACAATGTCTTCTGTCTTGATGGTACACTCTGATCTCCAACATCTTCAGTCTCCTGTCTTGATGGTACACCCTAATCTCCAACATCTTCTGTCTCTTGTCATGATGGCACACTCTGATCTCCAACATCTTCTGTCTCTTGTCATGATGGTACACTCTGATCTCCAACATCTTCTGTCTCTTGTCATGATGGTACACTCTGATCTCCAATGTCTTCTGTCTCTTGTCATGATGGTACACTTTGATAGACTCTTTCCTTTTCATCTCTTAATATTATCTTCCCACTTAGGGCACTGTCTTCTTTTTCAAAATAATTATTGAGCTAACTGGTAAAATTATCTACTATTTTTTTAGACAAATATTTCTGTGACCAATAATATTTCCCTTTTTTTTTTCAGGTTCATAGTTGCCTTGTCCATCACGCTGGGCTTGTTTGCGATTGAGCTAGTTGGCTTTATGGGCGGAGTTACAATGTTCATGTCTTTTCAAGGTTTGCTGTGTATCCTTACTGAATGCTGGGAAAATTTACACTGAATATTAGTTTGCCTCATTTAGTGTCTGAGGTTTTTGAGGATGTAAACAAAGAATGTGCCCACTGCTGCCTCAGACATATACATGAAAAAAAAAAGGCACAGAATTATTTTGAATTGAAAGCGCAGGAGAGAAAGGCTTGGCGTGTATTTGTTGGCCTGTGCTCCAGCGAGGATGGGAACTGGCCACCCCATCTCATAAAGCTGGATTTAGTTTGAAGCATTCCGTCAAAAATCACATGAGAATTTGGTTTGAAGGACTATCTTCATTGCACACGGACCATTTCATCTTAGATCGCACAAGGAGGATTTCAGCGCCAGCAAGAATCCCAGTGTGTTTATAGGAATTGTACATTCTATTTTTATGGTGGATAGGTTTCCTAATTTTTAAATTTTGCCAGGGCAGAGGCCACATGGCCTACTCTTTATGATTTACTGCTGAGGGATTTTGAACTTGCACACAGGACCTGCTATTTTTTCACCCTTATCCAAGAAGGCTAGGCATCTGATCTCACTACCCAGGAGATCAGGGGGGAGGGAGTATGACATCATTAGGACCATAGGTTCTGAAATAATATTTCCATAAATTATATTCCCCTCTACTGGAAATTGAACCTGGTATCTTTATAATCCAAGGCGGAAGCCATACCTCTTAGCCACTCCAACCCCCTGACAGGAGAGTTTAAAACAAGGTAAACAGAGTGTAATTTTACAAAATACTTAACGGCTGTTTTATTAGAACATTCTTTTTTTTTTGGGTAAATGTACAGCTATAATGCTGTCTAGGGAAGCTCAAAAGGCACTTATTTAATAAGAAGTAATGGGACCCCGAATTATAACAGCAAAGTTTAAATCAGCCGATATAAACATCATCCAGTGTTATGTACCAACAAACGATAAAGAAGAATCTGTGAAAGAAGACTTTTACACCAGACTACAAAATGTCTTGGACAAAAAGAAAAGAAAGGACATCACAATTTTGATGGGGGACCTAAATGCGAAAATAGGAACAGACAACACTGGCTCTGAAGAAATCATGGAAAAGCATGAATTAGGTATGATGAACGAGAATGGGGAACTACTAGCTAACTTCTGTGCTTCAAATCAAATAGCTATAGGAGGAAGCATATTTCCACATAAAAGAATACATAAAGCAACATGGATATCACCAGACAAAACTGAGAATCAAATTGATCACATATGCATAAGTAAGAAGTTTAGGTCATCATTGCATGATGTAAAAGTATATAGAGGAGCAGATGTGGTATCAGACCACCATCTTCTGTTGGCTAAAACAAAATTAAAATTCTAGAAATTTACAACAGCATATAGCTATAGACAACAGTACAATGTGGGATATCTAAGAAATCAGGAAATATGAGAAAAATTTTCAATCACAGTATCCAACAAATACCAAGTACTCCAACAGCTGGAAGATGAAACAGATACAGAAGACCACTGGCAACAAGTAATAAATATATGGAATGAGACATGTGAAGAAGTACTGAGAAAAAGAGAACATCTGCACAAAGCATGGATAACAACAGAAACCATTAGCAAGATAGAAGACAGGAAAAACAAAAAAACAGATTTAAACAGAAGCAAAACCAGAAGCTCCAAAGCCAAGGCTCATGAAGTGTACATAGAAGCAAACAAAGAAGTAAGAAGAAACATCAAAAGAGACAAGAGGAAGTATATTGAAGAGTTGGCAAGGGAAGCAGAGGAAGCTGCAGCCAAAGGAAATATGAGGGACTTGTACAGCAACACAAAGAAGCTAACAGGGAAATATAAGCAAGCAAATGGCCTAATAAAAGATAAGAATGGAAAATTGCTTAGTAATATACAAGAACAAATGAAGAAATGGACATAACATTTTGAGGAACTTCTCAATAGACCAGCTCCAACTAATCCCCAAATAGAGAGAGGAAATACCAGCAGAAGTGGAAGGAAGTTATATGGAAACAAAGTCTGGAATGGAAAAGTATTCACCACTTGAGAGATACATCAGATTCGTTCGGACTATGAAAAGCGAATAATTGGAACAAAGTGAATTCACCACTATACATCAGAGACAGAAAAGGAATGACAGTTTGGAATCATTGAAATGAGGCATTATGGAGTTCCCATGAAGATCATTAACTTAACTTAAGGAAGACCTATGAAGACATGACATGCAGAGTTCTTCATGAAGGACAACTTACAGAACCATTTGGGATTAGAACAGGAGTGAGACAGGGATGCCTCTTGTCTCCATTTCTTTTCTTACTAGCAATAGATTGGGTTATGAGAACATCGACATCGCACAACAGAAATGGAATCCAGTGGAATCTGACTAAACAGCTTGATGATCTGGATTTTGCAGATGACTTGGCTCTTCTGTCCCATAACCAAAATCAGATGCAAGAAAATGAAAATTATCGATGAGAGGTCACAACAAGTGGGCCTGAAAATACACAGAGAAAAGACAAAGATTATGAGAATAAATGCAAGAAATTATAACAAGGTTGAACTTGAAGAAACACCAGTAAAAGATGTAGAATCATACACATATCTTGGCAGTAATATAGACAAAGTTGGAGGGACATACAGTGATATCAAAATAAGAAAACAAAAAGCAAGAGGAGCTTTCATTGCTTTCACATATGGAGAACAAGAGAAATCATCCAACACGAAAATAAGAATCAACTCAGTCCTATTGTATGGCTCTGAGACATGGAGAGCAACAAAAACCAAAAAGCTACAGACTTTTATAAATGGGTGCTTGCATAGAATAGAAGGACTGAAATGATATGACGAAGTCACAAATGTGGAATTGATGACAAGAACCAGACAAGTGCCAGTGGAACAAGAGTTGAGAAGAAGACGCTGGCGATGGATAGGACACACATTGAGGAGACCCGCTGATAGCATTACAAGGCAGTCCTTGTTCTGGAATCCACAGGGAAAGAGAGGCAGAGGTAGACCAAAAATTTCATGAAGAAGAGAACAGGATACAGAGGTGAAAATGATGAGGAAAACATGGAAAGAACTTGAGCAGATGGCACAGGAAGGAAGACTTTGCACATGTTTGTTGAAGGCCTATGCTCCTTGGGGAGCTAAAGGGTATTGATTGATTGATTGACAGTTATCTTTAAAGTTTGTGCCTGTATATATACTTTAAGATTGTCTTGGCTCCTTCCTAATGTGAACCCTATATAAATTTGACTATGAGCCAAGACTCCTGATTGGTATACACCTATATGATCACATGATTGTCTTCTGTGCTTTGTTGATTGTCTGGCAAAAGCTAAATCACAGGAAACTGATGACATCTCAAGATGAAAGGAAGGCTGGTATCACTTTGGTCTAAACCTAATGTATGGAATGTGAACTCGTTTGCCAGCATCACTGCCTGTGATGATTTTCAGCATCATCGAGGTTTTTTTGAAGGGCCTTGACAACTAATCTTGTGCCGTTCAAGAGGCCTTTATTTGCATCCATGTTTCTGTCCAGCATGATGAATTTACTGATTTTGAGCTTCAGTAGATGCAAAGGCATTCCAATTGGACACTGCAATTTCAGAAAATTGTGTGGGAAATCAGGGGGTATCTGTTGGGTATTCAGTAATTTTTTTTTTTTTTTTTTCTGTACGCCCGCTAATACTCGAGGCGAAATCTCAGGTTATTTTTAATGTCTAGCCTGACATTGATTTTTACGTGAGTATCCTATTTTCTTGTACAGAGACAAGTGTCCCTCGCCATTCAGGCAGATACTCGCCGTTTTCGGAGGTACCCATTAGAGCTGGGTCGGCTCAGGAGCCGCCAGTCCCTGGTCGATGACACTCCTTCAAATGTTTTCACCAGGTCTCGAGTTAATCCAGTCCAAATCCCGGTCGACGAAAAATCCTCAAATGACGTCGCCCGGGTTTGATCCTGAATCACCCGGTCGCCAGAGCGGTGTTGTAACCACTACGCTAGCGCGGCTCCCTATTCAGTAATCATTGAATTGTGTATGAGAATAAAAGAAAGTGAACACAGGAAAAATGGGCAAGTTGAAGTAGAAGCATATTATTGTGCTTTCCTGTCATTTCTTGCGTCAGCAGAGGGAAGAAAATATTCAGTCTTTTGTCTTTAGTTTTGACAGAATGTTAAAGTTAAAAACAGAAACATGAAAAGGTATTGGGTGGCTGTTATATTTTGAAACTAGACTATTAAACTTTCCTGTAAAGAAATGAAGTTACCTGCAAAGAGATCTATGAAATCTGAAAGTGTATGGTGAACAGGGTCCGGCAGGAACCTAACCCACTTTTTTCTCATAGAATCAATGGTTCTGTATTCGCAGATTTCCGCATTCACAGGATTTTCAAGGAACGTAACCTTCGCAAAGAGCGAGGATTGACTGTATGTACTATGTGTAGACAAGCAAAAGAATGGTGGATATAAACAACATGCAAGGAAATAGAAGACTTTCAGGCTAAGCACATGACAAGGGATATGCATAAGGAAATAAAGAAATTATCAAATAAGTTGAGGTTTGCCCAAGGAGGAGGCTGAATCAAGAATAAGAACGCTATAATCATATTTGATGAGAAAGACACTATTCGAGGACAACAGAGGTAAATAAAACTATCACCAGATTCTAATGAAGGCCCACACATTTTCAGATCAGAAGTAGAGAATGCAATAAATACGATACAAAAAGGAAAATCAGCAGGCATGGACATCATAAATGATAGAAGCCCTGGAGAGCTTTGGTATAAATACAATCACAGATCTGTGTAACGATATATACAATACAGGATATATATGAGGGGCGTTCAGAAAGTAATGCACCACATCGTTTTTCTCAGCTAATAATGAAGATAGAAGCATGAAATTTTGCACACTTCAATTATGGCATCTGCCAAATGTGTGCACCAAATTGCACCGCAACCGGTTAATTAATACGGCTCCCCTAAACCGTTGAAATGGAGCGTGTTAGTAACTTGCGTTATAAGCAGCGAATTGTGATAGAATTTCTCGTTGCAGAGAGGGAAACTGTTGTGAACATTCACAAGAGCCTATGTGATGTGTATGGAAGTTTTGCAGTCGACAGGAGTACAGTCAGTCGCTGGGTTCAGAGAATCAAAGAATCAGGAAGTGGAGATACGGAGCTGCTTGATTGGCCGCGCTGTGGACATCCTGCCACAGCCACCAACGCAGAAATGTTGAAATGCGCTGAGGGCATTATTCTTACTGATAGGCGAATCACTACTCAACAATTGGCCTTACAGCTGTCAGTCAGCATTGGTAGTGCAAATGCAGTTATAAAAACTCTCGGATTTTCTAAGGTTTGTGCAAGATGGGTTCCTCGAAGTCTCACAAATGACCACCGATTGCAAAGGAAATCAATTTCTTCTGAATTGTTGGAGCGTTTCAATGCTGATGGAGAGAACTTTTTGGCTAAGATCGTTACAGGTGATGAAACCTGGGCACATCATTTTGAACCTGAGACAAAAAGACAGTCAATGGAGTGGCATCATCTGCAATCACCACGATGAAAGAAATTCAAGACAATTCCTTCAGCTGGAAAGGTCATGATCACTGTCTTTTGGGACATTGAAGGTGTGATTCTTATTATGCCAAGAGGAGAGACAATCAATTCGCAAGCTTACATTAAGACATTCAAAAAACTCAATCAACGTTTTTGCAGAGTTCGGCTGCATAAGAATCCAGCAGACCTGCTTCTCCTTCACGACAATGCGCGCCCTCACACAAGTCTGGCAAAACGGGAAGCAATCACCAAATTGGATTGGACTGTACTACCCCATCCATCGTATAGTCCCGATTTGGCACCCTCTGATTTTCATCTGTTTGGTCCACTTAAAGATGCACTCCGTGGGACAAGGTTTGAAGATGATGAAGGAGTGATTCATGCAGCGAAGAAATGGCTACATGATCAAGACAAAATCTGGTACGGGCTAGGAATATATGCACTTGTTTCACGCTGGCATAAAGCTGTACAAGTTGATGGGGATTATGTTGAATAATACCGATGTTTACATGACATATTCATGTATATTGTGTATAAATTTCATGCTTTTTGAGTAAACATCTCCTGAGAAAAATGATGTGGTGCATTACTTTCTGAACGCCCCACGTATATCACATGACATGAAGACATCAGTCTTTATAACATTGCCCAAAAACCTTAACGCAGCAATGGTTAGACTTCAGAACAATCAGCCTGATGAGTCATGCAATTAAATTGCTGCTCAAAATCACACAGGAGAGAAAAAAAAGGATATGGTAGACAGCGAAAGTTTGGTTTTAGACAGAACAGCGGAACAAGAAAAGCAATATTTTGCCTAAGAATATTAGCAGAAAAATATACAGAGGTCCAAAAAAGTATTTACATGTTCTTCATTGACTATAAGAAAGCTTTTAACAGACTTCACCATGAGAAAATAATTGAATGCCTCGAAGACATAGGTATTGATGGAAAAGACATAAAAATACTCAGTAACCTTTGTTGGGAGCAAAATGCTACAGTAAAATCTGGCAGGAATTACTCACCATATATAGATATAAAAAGAGGTGTAGGACAAGGTTGCCTGCTGTCCCCCTACCTATTTACCAAACAGATACAGGAAATGCCAGGACTGAACATCAGTGGAATGTCAATAAACAACCTTAGATATGCAGATGATACCGTGTTGTTAGCTGAAAGTGAACAGGAGTTACAAGATCTAGTGAAGCAAGTAAACAGCATAAGTCATAAAAATGGATTGGACATTAACATCGAGAAAACAAAAACAATGATAATTAGCAAAAACAAAAGATATTTCCACATTAAACACAAGAATAACAACCCACAAAAGCCAGATCCAAACCTCAGAAATGAGGTATCTGAGAAAGGTGGTTGAAGTAACAAGAAGAGACATGGTCCGCAACCAGATGATACGTCAAGGCCTAAAATCCCACTCCCTGCAAACCCAAGTATAACAGTCCCAATTAAGATGGTTTGGCCATGTCTGCAGAATGGGAGAAGATCGGCTACCACGACGAGCATGGGAAACTAAGAGCCAGGGATCCAGGACGACCCAGAGTCTGCTGGGAGGACAACATTAGACAATCTTTGAAGGACCGAGGACTACAATGGAACTAGGCCATGGAGAAAGCCAATAAGATAGTCTGGCGCTCTCTCTTCCAAACTTCTACACCTCACAATAGAAGGGGAACGACTAAGTAAGTAAGTAAAGACAAGAATAAATGGGAAAATCCTGGAACAAGTCGTAAGCTTCTCATATCTTGGTCATATAATAACAGAAGATGGCAGATGTAAAACAGAAATCAAGAAGAGAATAGGAATGGCCACAGCTACATTCAATACATGAGACTAATACTGACAATAAACAATTAACTGAGAATCATAAAGTGTTATATAAATATTCTTCATTACTGTATGCTGTAAAACATGGACAATTAATAAGCAGTTGGAAGAATTGAGACTCTTGAGATGTGGATATATAGAAGAATTGAGACTCTTGAGATGTGGATATATAGAAGAATTGAGACTCTTGAGATGTGGATATATAGAAGAATTGAGACTCTTGAGATGTGGATATATAGAAGAATTGAGACTCTTGAGATGTGGATATATAGAAGAATTGAGACTCTTGAGATGTGGATATATAGAAGAATTGAGACTCTTGAGATGTGGATATATAGAAGAATTGAGACTCTTGAGATGTGGATATATAGAAGAATTGAGACTCTTGAGATGTGGATATATGGAAGAATTGAGACTCTTGAGATGTGGATATATAGAAGAATTGAGACTCTTGAGATGTGGATATATAGAAGAATTGAGACTCTTGAGATGTGGATATATAGAAGAATTGAAACTCTTGAGATGTGGATAGATATATAGAAGAATTGAGACTCTTGAGATGTTGATATATAGAAGAATTGAGACTCTTGAGATGTGGATATATAGAAGAATTGAGACTCTTGAGATGTGGATATATAGAAGAATTGGGCACGTCTCATGGAAAGAGAAGAAAACAAATAAAGAGGTCCTAGAAAACCTAGGAATGAAAAGAGAACTAATGAAGGAGATTAAAATTAGGCAACTAAAATATTTTTGTCATACAAAAAGACAACACCTTACTAAAGACGATAATAGAAGGCAAGAGTTGAAGGCAAACGTGCAAGAGGAAGACAGCGCCAGAAGTGGGAAGATAACATCAAGAGATGGACAGGAAAGAGTCTTATCAGAGTGCACCACCAAGACAAGAGACAGAAGACGTTGGAGATATATTACAGCCAACCTTTGATGTGGAGATCGCAGCTGATAATGATGAATATTACTGGCGTATGTGAATATTATTGGCATTTATGAAGATTGTTGGTGTATGTGAATATCACTGGCATATTTGAAGGTTGTTGGTGTATTTGTGAATACTGCTGGCATATGTGAAAGTTGTTGGTGTATGTTAATATAGCTGGTGAAGATAGTTGGTGTTTGTGAATATTATTGATATATATTTATATTTTTCGTATAATAATAATAATAATAAATTCTTTAAGCACCAAACACGGCGCATAAGGCAGAAACCAGTGCTCTCCAGGTTGTTCGTTGTGACGCCACTCCTCTTAGCTCTTGCACATTATTTAGGCCCAACGTTCTTCCTTCTCTTATTATTGTTCTTCTGAGTGTTTCTTCTTTTGGTCTTCCTTTTTTCCTCTTACCCTCAGGAAACCCAAGTGAGCGCCTGTATGGTATTCTGTTGTTTTGCATTCGTAGGACATGACCGATATATGACCATCGTCTTTTCCTTATATAGTCGGAGACATATTTCTGCCTAGAGTCTTCTCTTATTTGTCGATTAGTCTTGAATTCTTTCCAACTGATGTTCATGAGTTTTCTAAGACATTTGTTCTCGAATGTATTCAGCTTGTTCTCCAATGATTTTGTTATTTTCCAACTCTCACAGCCGTATGTTAACACTGAGATAACATTTGAATTAAACAGACGAAGCTTGGTATGTATATTCAATGATCGTAATTTCCAAATGTTAGATAATCTATTGAAGGCGCTAGCTGCCAAAGCAATTCTAGTATGGATTTCTCTTGTTGTGTCACCATCCTGAGTCATTTTACTGCCTAAATAATTGAAACTTTCAACTTTCTGTAGTTTTTCCCCGTTCAAGATGATTTCAATGGTCTCGTTAGAAAAGTTCATAGCTTTAGTTTTAGAGGCATTTATTTGGAGACCTATTTTAACCGAGAGATGACACAAATTATTTATTGCTTCTTGGGATTGTCTTGGTGTTGAACTTAAGAATGCTACATCATCTGCGAAATCCAGGTCCCCCAGGAATTTTCCATTTGTCCATTTTATACCTAATTGTTCATTGTGGGTATAGTTTCTCATAACCCAATCAATAGCTATTCCAAAAAGTAGTGGTGACATAATACAGCCTTGTTCACCCCTGTTTCTACTGTAAACCATTCTGTATTCCCTTTATTTGTTCTAACACAACATCTTGCATTGTCATATAGTGCTTTGATTATATTCACATATTTTGTTGGAAAACCATAGATTGTAAGTATCTTCCACAATGATGGGCGGTGTAGACTATCAAAGGCTTTTTGAAAATCGACGAAGGTGATAATAAGTGGCGATTGCCTTTCCACTGATTCTTCTATAATTGTTTCTTAGTGTGAATATTTGATCAATACATGATCGTTTCGGCCTGAAACCCGCTTGTTCTTCTCTGATCTTTTCGTCAGCATGCAATTTAAGTCTTTCTAACATCATGCAACATAATAATTTTCCAGGTACTGATAATAGAGATATACCACGCCAGTTATTACAGTCTGATAGATCACCTTTCTTCGGTAACTTTACAATAATACTGTCTTTCCATTGTTGTGGTGTTGTTCTTCTCTCCATACTTCATTTATAATATCTAAAATTCTCAAGAGGTTGTTGTCATTAATTGCTTTAATCATTTCCCCTGAAATTTCGTCAACTCCAGCAGCTTTAAAATTTTTTAATCTTTTAACGGCTTGTTTGATCTCGTCCAGCGTGAATTCATCGCAAGTTATTGGCAAGGTGGTGATGGGTGTTTTCATTATTAAAATCAGGTGTTACTGTTGGTGGTGGTCTGTTTAGCACCTCCATGAAGTGCTCAGCCCATCTCTTCATTTGTTCTTTTTCTGTTGGTATTGAATTCCCTAATTTACCTTTAACAGGTGTTTCCATAGCAGTAGGCTGGTGACATAGTTGTTTTGTAATTTGATAAAGGCACCTACTATTACCAGTTCTTGCAGCATTTTCAGCTTCTACGGCCAGTTCATTGATGAAATGTCTTTTATCTCTTCGAGTTTTTGTCTTCACTTCTTTATTTAACAAGTTATAAGTTAGTTTGCAAGATTCAACTGCATTATGTGTACTTGCCGCTAGTAGTTTAAGTTTTGCTGTTTTCCTTTCTTGTATTTTATCCCAAGTATCTTCTCTCATCCATTTTTTCTTTTTATGTACTAGGTATCCGGTGGTCGCTACTGCTGCTTCTGTCATTGCTGTTCTCAGTTGTTCCCATTTAGTATCGATTGTCTTGGTGTTGATATCGTTGTCAATTTTGCCTAAAGCATCGAAATAGTTGTTCATTTTGACATTATATTCCTCCTTTATATCATTTGAATGCAGTCTGTGTACATCTATTCTTCTATTTTTATTCTGTTGGTATAACTTCTTCAGTTTAATTCAGTTTAATTTTTCGTATATATGACAATTATTAAAATGTGGAGATAAAGATTGTGTTGTACATCAAAGACATAAATAAATAGCCATAGTTACTGTTGTTCAGAATCGACATGATTGCACTCCGGGCAAACTCATAGGTGCTCAGTCTCCCTCAGCAAATGTCGAAGGGTATGAATGCTAATTGTTCCTGTTGCGTAAATAGCCATAGATTTGCCTCAAAGGCCCACTTTAAAGAGGCCACCCCCAAAATAGGCTAATTCCTTGAAAGCGGCAGATAAAGCTTATCATGTTCTGACTATAACTGCCCCAAATGTACGTCATATTTACAGTTATTGTCATTACTCCAGTTATTGTTATCTTTATTTCAGTATAATTTATGAAACTATTTTATGTAAAAACGTTGCCATGTAAAGAAATGCATTACACTTTGTCTCCCCTAACATTCTGGAACTGCCAGCTTTTGATGGTATAAGAATGATTTTTCACTTCACAAAACATAAGTTGCCTCTTTCTCAGCAGAAGTGAGACAAATGATTATGTTTGTTATCATTTTGTTGCCACTGTGTGGTTGGTGGCTTTTACAAGTGCCTTCAATTTCTGCATAAATAAAACTTTGTGTTTCCACCAGTCTCTGGACCTATGTTGCTGTGTTTCACTAATGCTTAGTTCTTCATTATTATCTCCACCAATCAGAAATGATTTTTTTTCCCCTTCTCTCTATTCTCTGATCATAACATTGCCGCCCCCCGCCCCCCCACCCGCCCCCCCCCCCCCCCCCCCCCCCCCCCCCCAAGCCAGCAAGTTCTAGGTTTGCAAAACAACACAATAAACATCCATATAAGAACAAAATGAATGAGGATAAGTTTTCATTCCTAATAGAAGACAGAACTAAAAATGTTTGACTTCACTGATTCCTATTCCTTTTATACCTACCTTCCTCAGCTCCGCTCATAAGGTTTCAGTCTTTTGGCTTCTTCAGAGTTAATTAGAAATGACATTTCCCGCCCCCCTTTTCACTCTGTTCCGAACAGTTCCCTCAGCAAGTTTTAGGTTTGGTCCACATGAGGTAATGCAGTTTTTTGTTATTTTACCCCCCCCCCCCCCCAATCACAAAAACTCATCATGAGAACCTCCCCCCTCCTATGAGGTTAATCTCTCTCTCTTAAGTGTTGCTAATTTTTGCATTTTTCTCCCCACTTTTAAAATGTTCAAACATTCACGTCAGTCCAAAAATTGTGTTTCAACTTCCAAATCTTGCGTGTCTTTGATCTCACCAAACTGTTGTTGGGATGGTGAGATTTTGTTTTTGTTTTATATTTAAAAATATAATGTTAATCAGCAGGTCTGCGTTATTTAAGATTATATGAGAGCTGTGTACTTTCTGTGCTTCTCTATGGTGCGGAATGCTGGAGAGTAACAGAGGAAATGTCGAAATTTTCCTCTTTCAACACAATCTGCCTAAGGAAAATTCTCCGAATCTTTTGGCCGAATACCATTACTAATCAAGAGTTGCTTATTTGGAGAAACCAAGAGGACATACACACCATCATGCTAGAGTTGGGTTGGCCACGTCCCCAGAAGAGACCGTGATGTTATCACAAGAACAGCTATGCCCCTGAAGGAAAGTGAAAGAAAGTCCAAACAAAAACAACTTGGCTGAGAACTGCCGAAGCCGAGATCCACAGAATGAACCAGAGCTGGGGCAATGCACGAAGGATGGCCGCCGACCGAGCAAAGTGGAAGCATTTTGTTACTACCCTACAAGACGCCACCAGGCGCGATTGCCACTGACTGCTTTGACAATTGGCAGCTAAGGATCAAAGAAGAAAAAGAAAGTGTTATTTAGTCCACATTTTTTTTTAAGATGTGTGTTACATTATATTTAAAAAATGAAAGATACAGCTACAAAACAGTTTAAACCAGTTAAAGATTTTAACAATTATCAGATGTTTCAGCTTAACAGCCTCAAGCTGATCACTGCTTTCTTTGAATATATTCAAGTTGACATCTGAGAGAGTTTGAAGAAGAAGATGTTACAGATGAGGTTATACCCCAAGAAGAAGATGTTACAGATGAGATTATAATATAGATGTAAGTCATCCATTAGGGAGTGGTTGACTATTGTGGATAAAAGTAGAACTACAGGGATGGAGGTTGTAAAATCTATTGTGTTGGACATCATTTATGAAAGAAGTGATCCTCACTAGTATGTTGTGTGTGATGTCACAATTATTAAAACCTGCCCTCCCCTTATCATCACTCTCACTGCGTGATGTTATATTTGGATCATCCCTTTATAAAACAATGCACAATTGTCTAGGTTTACCACACACTAAAAAAATAGTTTTCTAGGTTTACAAAACAACATAAAATTTTGTAGGTTTAAACTTACTTACTTACTTAGTCGTTCCTCTTCTACCGTGAGGTGTAGAGGTTTGGAAGAGAGAGCGCCAGACTATCCTATCGGCTGTCTTCTTCCTGGCCTGGTTCCATTCTAGTCCTCGGTCCTTCAAAGATTGTCTAATATTGTCCTCCCAGCGGACTCTGGGTCGTCCTGGAGGTCTGGATCCCTGGCTCTTTGTTTCCCATGCTTGTCGTGGTAGCCGATCTTCTCCCATTCTGCAGACATGGCCAAACCATCTTAGTTGGGATTGTTCTATTTGGGTCTGCAGCGGGTGGGATTTTAGGCCTTGACGTATCGTCTGGTTGCGGACCATGTCTCTTCTTGTTACTTCAACCACCTTCCTCAGATACCTCATTTCTGAGGTTTGAATCTGGCTTTTGTGGGTCGTAGTCGTTGCCCATGACTCGCATCCATATGTCAAGACTGGGACATAAGTGGAGCGGTATACAGCCATCTTCGTTTTCTTACCAACCTCTTTCTTGCTGAGGAATCCTCGATTTATGGCCTGATAAAGTCTCCCAGCCGCTGCTTTTCGAGTGGCCAACTCTTCTTTGATGCCCCCCTTTCGGTCTATAATAGCTCCGAGATATTTAAAGTGGTCGACCTGCTCCAGGACCTGTTCTCCCAACTTAATCTGATGTTTTCTTTCTTCTCGTGATATCACCATGGATTTTGTTTTAGAGCTGCTTATGACCATCCCTCTCTTCTCCAGCTCTTCCTTCCAGACTTGCAGGTTGGATTGGAGATGTGTCTCTGATTTAGCAATCAGGACAACATCATCAGCAAATGCTAGCTCTGAAATACAGACCTGTCTCATCTTCCAGTACCCCACTGAATACTTTCTTGTTCTCTCCTTACATGCCTTGATGACATCGTCCATCAGGAGTATGAAAAGATAAGGTGACAGGATATCGCCTTGTCTTACACCAGTGGTGGTCCTGAACTCTTCTGACTTATAGTTTGCTGTCCTCACATAATTTCTGCAAGACTTGTAGGTTTAAACACAACACATAATTTTCTAGGGTTGAAAAACACATAATTTTCTGGGGTTGAAAAAAAAAAAGCATAATTTTCTCAGTTAAAAAAAAAACCAATCTTTAGTTTACGCAATACACGACTTTTTAGGTTTACAAAACAACACAATTTTCAAGGTTTGAAAAAAAAAAACCACAATTTTCTAGGTTTACAAAACAACACCCCATTTTCTAAATTGACAAAACAACACACAAGTTGTCGACTCAAGTCGGTGGACTCAAACATGAATTGAACTTAAGTCACCACAACGACTTGACTTGAGTTTATTTAAATTAGTGACTCGACTAGACTTGGAACTTCCCGATTTGTCTGAACCAACTTTCCCATCCTCTTTCACAATGAACTAACATGGAGAAACCAAAAACAGTTTTGTTTAAATCCATAAAATATATGTGCCAACAGTTTGATCAAAGAAAATGTCAGTAAAATAAATATTAAAATTAAGATTATTATTTACAATGACTGGTGTGATTGTTCTAATAAAAGCCGTTGTAACAATTAGCAGTTTTAGATTAAAAAAAATTAGACTTGACTTTACAGCTACTGTTAGGAACTTGGGACTTGTCAGGGGAGACTCGAAGATAACTGCAATTTTCAAAGTCTACAAAACAGCACACAATTTTCAGGGTTGACAAAACAACACACATATAAGCAAATCAAGACGGAGATGTGCTTATATGAAGTGCTATATTTTCAGCTGTATTTTGGGCAGGCAAGATCACATGGTACATTTGGTGCCAGGTAATTCAAAGCTGGGTAACATAAAACATTTCCAAAAGACATTAAACATGCAAAAATGTTCTTGTATGTTGGTTTGATTATGAGCCAGTGATGCTTGGGCGCTTGCCCTTCAACAGTATGAAAAAAGATACACACTTTAAAAAAAATTAATAAACAATTTTTGGGGCAGCTTACCTATTTCCTTATTGATTCTATGCTTAACTGGCACAGAATGGTATATATATATATAGTTTTACATATTACAGGTGCGAAACAATGTTATTAACAAAAAGATCATGAAAGAGCAAAGGTACAAGAAAACTACATTCATGATCAACAATCAAATAAAAAAAAAGCTGGTAAAAATGTTTAAATCTTTATTTTATTTTTTGTATTAAAACTATGTTAGGAGGTATTTCTAAATTGTCTATTACCTATTTATATTTTAAAAAAATAAAACACCCCGAAAAATTTTTCAATCTCTGTGTTGTATGCTTATTTATGTATTTAAAAATGTATTTATTAATAACTGCTTTATGATCCTATTTTGATTTGCCAGTTAATCATTTTAGAGTTTTGATGCAAAATGTTCTCTAACGACGATATACCCTAGAACAGTGTTGTCACTGTTGTATTTGTGCTTATGTGAGAACCATTTATGTGAACTTGACTGAGTCACCACCAGCTTGATTCACATTTGCTTTAGTTGTACCTCTGGATCCACTGATAGTTCCACACCTTTTTGCACTGCGTACTAATCTTGGTGAGTTACTAATCTGTATTTTGTGTGTATCGAGTATAAATAACTTTCATGGTGAGGGAATAAGACTTTTCACTGTTGAAATTTGCTCTTACATAAAAATATCTTCCATTGATATCTTCATTCATCTTCCTCTTATATTTTCATTCCATTTATATCTTCATTTATCTTTCTTTTATATTTTCATTCCATTTATATCTTCATTTATCTTTCTTTTATATTTTCAATTATCCTCATTTTTTATTATCTTCATATACCTCCTTGTCATATTTTATATATTCCTTTTATGTTCATATATCTTCCTGTTATATTTACACATAAGGGAATCCAATTTTCAACAGTTAAAAGCCTTATTCCCTCATTCAGAATGTTATTTATACTTGCAATGACTACAACCCACAAAAGCCAGATCCTAACCTCAGAAATGAGGTATCTGAGGAAGGTGGTTGAAGTAACAAGAAGAGACATGGTCCGCAACCAGACGATACGTCAAGGCCTAAAATCCCACCCGCTGCAGACCCAAGTAGAACAGTCCCAACTAAGATGGTTTGGCCATGTCTGCAGAATGGGAGAAGATCGGCTATCACGACAAGCATGGGAAACAAAGAGCCAGGGATCCAGACCTCCAGGACGACCCAGAGTCCGCTGGGAGGACAACATTAGACAATCTTTGAAGGACGGAGGACTAGAATGGAACCAGGCCAGGAAGAAGACAGCTGATAGAATAGTCTGGCGCTCTCTCTTCCAAACCTCTACACCTCACGGTAGAAGAGGAACGACTAAGTAAGTAAGTATTTATACTTGCCTAACTGTTGAAATTCAGAATCTGTTGTGTGAAAATATCCATACATGCCACATGATATGGTTTACCAATAATCTGTACAAGGTGTTTGCGTTTTCAGATGTGTACACCCTGTACATAATTTCTGTACAAGATGTCTAACCCCTTCCCCTTATTACTGTGTCTCAGAGTTCTTTTATAAGGTCCTATCGAACACAGGATTTCCCAGTCTGTTAGTGATAATTAAACACAGAAATAGACTAAACGATGACACCACCACATTATTTTTACAGTGTCAAATAAACTCAGACATTTATTGTTTGGGTTTTAAAATAAGTGAAGACCTGCTTTAAAAGGCAGCCCACTGTAATTGAAAATATTTTTACACGAATTAACTCTTTTGATATGTTTTTTCAGTCTTTGTACATGTTTTGCAGGTTTTTGTACAGGTTTTTCAACTCCGAGGTGAGGCATGTATGAATATCTTCCTTTTATGTCTTTATATTATCCTTCTTTTATTTATTCACGTGAGACCAAATTTCAAGAGTTAAAAGTCTGAGTCCCTACACACTAGTGTTCTTCTTCTTCAAGTACTTAGCCTGGTGGCATAGGCAATCATGCTTCTCCACAACTTTCTGTCTCCAGACTTGTTTATCAATTTTGTTGTTGACTGACATACCATGATGTATCTTCTCTCTTTGTCATCCTCTCTTTCTTTTTCCTTCAATTGTTGGTGTTATCACAATTTACTCCAAATTTCTTCTTCTCCTAACATCCCCAGAGAAAGTGGACTGCTCCCTTCTAACTCATCTCATAATCGGAGCCTCTTCTACCCCATAAAACGAGGTGTAGAGGGGACCCAAAGAGCACAAGGCTCCTGGGCAAAACATGTAATCAAAGTGTCTGGCAAACAGGTGATTAACCCATTGTGCCCGAACTTGCCCTCATGTGTACTCTCAATCGCTATAAAACCACTAAGCCTTCCAGACTTCATTCCAGCCAAAATGGACAGAGCCTCATATACCCGAAGGTGTCGAGGAATGTCCCTTCCTCATCTGCCTGAGGGCATTTATAGAGGAACACTCAGGGCCCGAAGGTCTGAGGAAAAAGCCAGAGACAATGAGCAGAATCTGAAACAGACACAGCAATCTGTCTGGTTTATCAATACTGGGAGGGCCCCAAAATGGTGCACCACACACAGTCGGTCAAGACAGAAGGTCGCCTGAAGCTGTCCCTTCTAACATGAGGAATAAACGTCCTTCGCGATCTGACCTGTCAGATCTTCGTTACTTCTTTTAGCTGTCCATAAGTCTTACATTTACCCAACACAAAATAAGAGGTCAGTAACAGCAGCTTCTTAAGCTATGTGTAGAAAGCACTATGCAGTGTTTTATAGAACCAATCCTGACATATGGGAGTGTGTCATAGACAATTAGTAAACATATAGGGAAAGCACAAGAGGCCACAGAGATGTGGTTTTACAGAAGAATGTTAAAAATACCATGGACAGATACAAGAGTAATGAGGATGTCCTGAAAGAGGCCAATGCACAAAGGAAACTTATTTCACAAGTTAGAAAGAAGCAATCCACTTTTTGTTTGGGCATGTTATGATAAGAGGAAAATTGGAATATATCGTAACAAGAAAGATTGGACGAAAAAGAGACAGAGGAAGACAAAGAGAGCAAATACTGGACAGTTTGACATCGTGGCATGGAAAGAAGTCAACAACGGAAGTGATAAATTGTACGGGAGACAGGAAGTTGTGGAGTTTTATTAACTCTTTGTCTCCGTAGCAACACTTACAACCTTGTTCTGTCTTGACACCAGTGCTAGAGCAACATTGATAGCGTAGATTACAGTTTATCAATAACACTATAAATTCAGCCATTTAATCCAGCCCATGTTTTAAAGCCATAATGTTACTTCCACTACATATTAAGCAACCAATATGAGCGTAGCTAAGCAGTATGTGTTTGTGTTCTACTGTTACTTTTTTGGTGTCTTTCAAACTGTATGTGACATGTTTTATGTGTACTAACAAAGACATTGCACATGATGACTGTCGATCCATTTCCCTTCAGTTATATATATATATATATTCACAGAAACAGTTCACATAAAATTTATATTAAAAAAAAAAAAAGACGTTAAACTTCTCCGTTTAGAATTGTTCAAAAAACAATTCCTCACAGTAAATAATAACTTTGAAATAAAAGAGTTATGGTACCTCAGCTGTAACTAAGAACGTTCGTCACATTAAACAAATCTCAAAATATTATGTCGTAAATTCAGCTTTCACCTTTGTACTTTTGATTTCAGTTTTATAACACATAACATTGCATTTTTTTGGGTACTTTCAAGTAAATATGTACATAATTACGGCATAAAATAAATGTAATAATGATATATAAAATAAAAAAAAATAACAAAAGAAGAAGGAAAAAAAAAGCTAGTCTCATAGTAGATATTGGCATAGGGAGTCAAGTGTTAGAAATTTCACTATAATTGATCTCAGATTTTATGAAGTGGGGTGACTGCCCTGCTAAACTCGAGAGCAGTCAGGTACCCGTTTACTACTGGGCAAACTGGAGCGTGGCACTTGACAGATTTCAAACTCTGTAACTTTGCTTTAGGACGCAAGTGCTCTAACCACTCAATGCTCAATCAATATTGATATACACACACAAAATTGTAAGAAATGCTATCACATAAATGAATGTCAATCAATTCATAAAAATAATAAATTATATACACAATAAATTAAGATGTAATAAAAACATCTGTATCAACACAACCTTATCAGCATATTATAACTGAATGATAAGCTTCATTCATTCATTCATAACCCTCTGCTCCCCAAGGAGCATAGGCCTTCAACAAACACATGCCAAGTCTTCCTGTCACGTGCCATCATCTCAAGTTCTTTCCACGTTCTCCTCATCATTTTCACCTCTGTTTCCAACTCTCTTCTCCATGTGCTTCTAGGTCTACCTCTCTTGCCCTGGGGGTTCCAGAACAAGGACTGCCTTGTAATGCTATCAACAGGTTTCCTCAATGTGTGTCCTATCCATCGCCAGCATCTTCTTCTCATCTCTTGTTCCACTGGCACTTGTCTGGTTCTTGTCATCAGTTCCACGTTGGTAACCTTGTCATACCATTTTAATCCTATTCTACGCAAGCACCCATTTATGAAAATCTGTAGCTTTTTGGTTGTTGTCTTTGTTGTTCTCCATGTCTCCGAGCCATACAATAGGACTGACTTCACATTTGAGTTGAAGATTCTTATTTTCGTGTTGGATCCGATTTCTCTTCATCTCCATATGTTTATATATGATAAACTTAATTTATGCAAATATTGCTAAAAAAAAAAATGTGAAAATAACCATCACTTGTATCAACCACCCAATATAACTGATAAAATGACTGCTGAACATCTGCTTCAAAGTTGCCCCTTATATGTGGTACAGAGAAAGTGCATATGGCCAACGCCAGCTCCTTTCGTGGAAAAGCTTTACGGGGATTCAAATAGCCTCAAACTGACTACTGCTTTCTTTGAGAACATTCAAGTGGACGTCTGAGAGTGTACGAAGAAGAAGAAGAAGAACCACCCAATAATGATTCCATACTCAAACTCTGAGCTGCACGTATGTCAACTGTTACTGAGCATTGCTTATCTATGATACTTCATCTCGACTTCCACCACAGACATATAATCCATTTGTGTCCTATCAAATGCCTACATCCTCACCTCTTGTGTTATTTGTTTGGTTCTTTCCATCAGTTCCACATTGGTCATCTTGTCATACTATTTTAGTCATTCTATTCTGTGCAAACATCTATCTATGACAGTCTGTAACTTCTTCGTGGTGGTTTTTGTTGATGTCCATGTTTCAGAGCCATACAATAAGTCTGCTTTGACATCTGGGTTGAAGATTCTTATTCTTGTGTTGGACTAGATTTCACTTATTTCTATGTAAAGCTCCTCATTCCTTTTGTATTCTTATTTTGATATCACGGTCTTTTATCTTTGATGCTGTCAAGATATGAGTCCACATCTTCCCATTCTCCTGAAGGAGAAACAATGAAGGAAAAAAACTGACAATGGATGAAATCAGTGAAAGACATCTTAAGGATTTATCCTGACACTCATTAGTCCATAATGCAAAATTAATATCGAAGTTTCTTAACTAGGCTGTGGTTTTCTGTGGCTTATTGGTGATGAATTTTCAGTTTATGTAAGTCATTTCGTAATTAGCTTCAAGATAGTTTTGAACAGTGTGATAATGGTCGTTACTTAACATAGAATTAGTCAGCCCTGTTGCGGCTTAGTTTTCATCTAACAGACACCAGCCTGTCGATGTGAAATGTTTGGCATGACCTGTTATGTCAAGGTTTTTGTTAAGTCTCTTAATCAGGGCATATAGCTGTGAAGGCAGTTTGTATTAGCTGCTGTGAGTAAACAAAACATATAAATATTGCATAAGCTTGTGTCCTTCCCAGACTCACATACAAGCCATGGTTCTGTAACTTTTTTACCAACCACAGTTATACACTTCTTGTTCTTAGAAACATACATATTCGAGCTAAAAGACTATAATATAGGTTTCGTGTCAGTCCATAATACATGAAATGAGTCAAACATCAATCAACGTTTCACGGCACAAGAGTAGAAGAAAGAAAGCAAAGAATGATCTCTGATGCAGACTATACAACAAAAATGCACAGAAATTAAATAAAGTAGTCGTTGATAAGTAACTTGACCAGGACTTTGAAATCCTGTCTGCCCAGGTCTAATACACGCACACATTTTTAAATGGTACAATATCAGTAATAACAGCCAACAAAAGCCGCTTGTTTGATTACAGCGTCGTTGATGTAACAGGATGTAGGCCATGGACAAACACAGTTGGGTGGGCCCAATCTGAGATGACACTCAGCTGGCTCAAATAGCGAATATGGTCCTCTTGATTCAGTGGTGGACGGGGTAGGTACAGGAATGATACAGCTGCCCGGGTTGAGTTGGCCTGAAAATAAAACATTTGGCTGGATTTTGGTTCTGCATATGCCATCAAAATATTCATCATCATTTTCTTTGTGTTCCCTATGGAGCACGCATCCACCATTGTAGCTGGATCCATTGTAGGAAGCCTGTATCAAGCATTCACATGCTCCTGCAGGAACGGTTTCTGTAGACATTTGTTTGACACGATGAGGTTGCCAGCCGGATGCACAACCTCATATTAGTCATCTTACATGACATGATGAGGTTGCGAGCCGGATGCACCTCATATCAGTCACCTTACATGACATGAGGTTGCCAGCCTGATGCACAACCTCATATTAGTCACCTTACATGACATGAGGTTGCCAGCCTGATGCACAACCTCGTATTAGTCACCTTACATGACATGCATGAGGTTGCCAGCCTGATGCACAACCTCATATTAGTCACCTTACATGACATGATGAGGTTGCCAGCCAGATGCACAACCTCATATTAGTCACCTTACATGACATGAGGTTGTCAGCCTGATGCACAACCTCATATTAGTCACCTTACATGACATGAGGTTGCCAGCCTGATGCACAACCTCGTATTAGTCACCTTACATGACATGCATGAGGTTGCCAGCCTGATACACAACCTCATATTAGTCACCTTACATGATATGCATGAGGTTGCCAGCCTGATGTACAACCTCATATTAGTCACCTTACATGACATGATGAGGTTGCCAGCCTGATACACAACCTCATATTAGTCACCTTACATGACATGCATGAGGTTGCCAGCCTGATGCACAACCTCATATTAGTCACCTTACATGACATGATGAGGTTGCCAGCCTGATACACAACCTCATATTAGTCACCTTACATGACATGCATGAGGTTGCCAGCCTGATACACAACCTCATATTAGTCACCTTACATGACATGCATGAGGTTGCCAGCCTGATGTACAACCTCATATTAGTCACCTTACATGACATGCATGAGGTTGCCAGCCTGATACACAACCTCATATTAGTCACCTTACATGACATGATGAGGTTGCCAGCCGGATGCACAACCTCATATTAGTCACCTTACATGACATGCATGAGGTTGCAGTTGTCATATTCTTTCTTTGTCTCTTCACAGACCTCATGGGAACTACACAGGGCCATCTAAATATTCTTCTTCTTTGATCCTTAGCCGTCAGCTGTCAAAGTAGTCAGTGGCCATCACGCCAGGTGGTGTCTTGTAGGGCAGCAACAAACTGCTTCTACTTTGCTCAGTTGGCAGCCATCCTTCATGCAGTGCCCCAAGCTCTGGATCACAATTTGCATCTCAGCTTCGACAGTTCTCCGCCAAGTTGTTTTTGGTTGGCCTCTCTTTTGCTTTCCTTCAGGGGTCCATAGCATAGCTGTTCTTATGATGGCATCGGGGTCTCATCTAAATATTAGTTTACTGTTAATATTAAATAAAATTTTGTATGAAACAAATTTCATGAGTCTGAAATCCAACATGGCCCTCAATGTATCATTCCCAAGCAATTTCTAGTCTTGGGGTGAAAAATTGACTATTTTGGCTCATTCACATAGCTCTCTGCAGAAAACACAGTTTGTAAGTCCAACATAAAAACCACTTTATAATATACATTTAAACAGGAAAGAATAAACAATAAACTATCAATCTATGTTAAGTTTTCATTAAAAAAAGGCAACATATAGAGACTTGAAGGCATGGGACTAAGTGTCAAATAAGAAGGGAATGGAATAGTCATAAATTTCACAGATTCAATCAATCAGCCAATACCCTTTAGCTTCCCAAGGAGCATAGGCCATCAACAAACACAAGCCAAATCCTCCTGTCACGTGCCATCATCTCAAGTTCTTTCCATGTTCTCCTCATCATATTCACTTCTGTCTCCAGTTCTCTCCGTGTTATTATTTGGTTTTTTTGGTCTATCTCTGTCTCTCTTACCCTGAGAACCCCAGAACAAGGACTGCCCGGCAATGCTATTAACAGGTTTCCTCAAAGTGTGTTCTATCCATCTCCATCTTGTCATCAGTTCCACACCCCCAGCAATCCCGTCGCAAAACCTCAATCCCTCCACTTTACACAAGCACCCATTATGAAAGTCTGTAGCTTCTGGTGATTGTTTTTGTTGTTCTCCATGTTTCAGAGACATACAATAAGATGGGCCTGACATCTGAATTGAATACTCATATTTTTGTGTTGGACTTGATTTCTTTTGATCTCCATATATTTCCCAATGCAATAAAAGCTCTTCTAGCCATTTGTATTCTTATTTTGATACCACTGTCCCTCCATTGGTGTCTATATTGCTGCCAAGACTTGTATATGATTCTACATCTTGTAGTGATGTTTCTTCAAGTTCAACCTTGTTATCAAGTGCTGCATTTATTCTCATTATCTTTGCTTTCTCCTTGTGTATGGGTTACACCCACTTGCTGTGGCATCTAATCAAGTAATTTCATTTTGTTTTGCATCTGATCACGCTATGGGACAGGAGAGCCAGGTCGCTGGCAAAATCTAGATCATCAAGCTGTTTAGTCAGAACACGGGATTACATTTCTGTTGGCTGAAGTCAACGTTTTCATCACTCAATTTATGGCAAACAGGAAGAGAAATGGTCATAAGAGGCATCCCTGTCGCACCGCAGTTTACATTTATAGTTTTAAATATGAATTTTTTAATACATAGAAATAATTTAAGAATACATTATATAGTTTTGAAGAATAAGCCAGAAGGTAAAGAAAAAAAAAAAAAGGCTTCCCGAATCATTGCACTGATTATATCTATACATATGTAATTCACAATGTGAATAAATTATGTTAAAAAGCTCATTAAATATGCATGATATTGCCACTGTGAATATGTCAGCTGATACCTGATTTTGTCAGGGACTATAGCAGAAACAACATGTTTACTTAAAATACATTGTATCTTTTAAGTTTCTTGATGTTTTAACACCTTTATAAATAATACTTAGAATTTGTGGTAAATAATTGCCAACTGTGAACAAATTATGCAAATCAGCTTATTAGTAGCAGCCTCTTCCAGTCAGAACTGACGGAGGGGATGATGCACACTTGAGGTGCTGTATTTTCCTGGTGTTTCTTTCGTCGTGTTTTTTTTCTCTTCTGCTTGTTGTAAGAGCTTTTTTTTCACCTAATCTGAGGTGAGACATAGGCAGAATCTCCACTTGATGTAATAAGCAGTTTCGTCCACCCAAGTTACTGATTGATGTCCACAGCCTTCACGTCTCTCTTGCACACATCTCTGAACCTCAGCTGCGGTTGCCCAGCTGTTCTTTTGCCATCTGCTAGGTATCCATAAAAAATATCTTTGGGGGTGCAACCATTTCCCATGCGGCATAATCTGCGCTATCTCAGCAGTGTATACATGTCTTGAAGGCCAGAACATGACAGCACCTAAGCATTTGTCACTTTAGCACGTGACAGCACCTCAGCATTTGTCACTTTATTTTCCACAAAATACCAAGGATGTAGTTTGGACCCTGTAAAACGAAGGTTTTATACCTTTTTTCTTGCTTAGCATAGGTTATCCATGTCTCGCTGCCATTTAGAAGCATGCGAGTTTGGGGTTTTCCCGAAACATAAGTTGTGAAGCAGGCAAAGATGGTTGCAGCTTCACCAATGCGGCTGTCAATTTCTATATCCAGAGAGAGTTTGCCGTTGATGGCAGACCCCAGGTATGGGAAGTGATCCATCACTGCAGATTCATAGCTATCAATAATAGTAATTGATGTAACATCCACCAGTACATTTGTTTTCTTTAAACTTCTTGTGAGGCAAGTCCTTGCATGCTTAAAAGAAGAGATTCATCAAGCTCTGGAGCTCCTGCTGACTTTGAAGGATCATTGCAGCATCATCAGCAAATAACAAGTCTCTTATAGTGACCCTTCTGACTTTCGTTTTTGCCTTCAGTCTAGCGAGGTTAAACAATCGGCCATTTGATCCAGTGTGAAGGCATATTTCTTCTAAAGCTTCTTAAATATGTTTGATTTAGAAGTATGCCAACCGATTCCTCACCTCAAATATATAAATATGTTTATTTCATTTACCGAGTCCGCTGGGAGGACAACATTAGACAATCTTTGAAGGACCGAGGACTAGAATGGAACCAGGCCAGGAAGAAGACAGCTGATAGAATGGTCTGGCGCTCTCTCTTCCAAACCTCTACACCTCACGGTAGAAGGGGAATGACTAAGTAAGTAAGTTATTTCATTTACCTAGCATTACTATTCATCTTTAATGATTTTTTAAAAACATTTTTGAAATATTGATCCAACTTAGAGTAAATAAAACAGATTTACATTTTTTCCTGTTAATATCAAATAAATAAATAAAATGTCCATTATTTATTTTTGTTTATCAACCAACTTAAAACAGAAAATTTTTGTGAAAGGTCCTTGGCTACTTAACTGTTGTAAATAACAATCTGAAATGTGTGTACCACAAAAAGCTTTAGCAATGCTACTCAGTGCTAACCAAAATCAAATGTCCACTCCTCTCCGCAATACTCATATTACTTACTTACTTATTGTCATTCCTCGTCTACCCTGTGGTGTAGGGGTTAGCCAGAGACAGTGTTGTGATATCATATTGGCCGTCTTCCTTCTGGCCTGGTTCAAGCTCAGTCCTCGATCCTTTAGAGATTGTTTGATGTTGTCGTTCCAGGAAACTCTGGGTCGTCTGGATTCTTAGCCCTTGCTTGATCCCCTCAGGGTTCGAGTTATTCACTCTTTTACCCTTGAACCAATAAAAAAAACAGTGGGGTGGAGGTTTGGGCTTTCTTGCAACCCCAGAGAGCATCCTAGACTCAGCGGCATGTTACACCAGGCCCACTATGGCATGTGTGTAACGTCCCAAGGTTTGATGGCTCCCTACCCTGCAAAGGGGGTTATATCTCAGGGGGACGATAACTGGCGAGAGCAGCCAGACAACGGACAGATATGGGCTTTGTAACAACCTCAGAGAGCCTCCCACCAAATGGCTGTGTGCAATAGCTGGTCTTCTACCCAATGTATGAAAAACAAATGTCTGCTAATTCAAACTCTCTTGTTCATAGCTCCCAAAATGACTTTAAAACCTGAAAGAAAGTTAGGAGGGCTAGATTACAGCTCACCTGCAACAGGCCATTGACTGCCTTTAAATAATCATCAGGCACATAGGAAAATTCATTCATCTGAGTTGCAGGATCTCTGTTAGATGATGGTGTCTGGTTGAGAGGAGCTGAACCCTGTTTATCTTGAGCAGAGTCCACTTGCAGATGCTCGTACAAGTGCTCAAATGATACAGTCTGAGAAGTAAAGGTAAAGGAAGGTAAATGATCCCGTGACACGCCCATTGAGGCATATTGGGAATATGGTGTTAGGCCCGTATTTTCTTGACCATCGGCACACTAGGGGTGATGTGGTCAGCATCACGCCGGCCGCCTTAACCTTCCCAGATGTTGCTCTGGTACCCAGTTGGGGCTGGGTTGATCCAGGAGCCGTTTGCCGCCTAAAAAAATCCTACCACATCTGAGGATCGAACCATAGACCACTGAGCTAGGAAGCCAGTGCACTAACCACTATGCTACCGTGGCTCCCTAGTCTGAGAAGTGGTCCATACAAAATATGTTTATATCAGAGTTGTCTTCTAGTGTTTCCTAACAAGTCTGAAGTCAAGTCTCATATCTCGGAATACAAGTCTTAAGCAGAGTTTCAAGTCCCTAACAGTAGCTTTGAAGTCGAGTCCCAGGTCTAATGTCTTGTTTTATCTAAAGGTTTTTTTTCTTTCAGTTACAATCACTGTTATTCAAAAATGTTATGTAACTACTATAAATAATAAGAAATATTCATATCTATTTTCAGCATTTTATTTTTAGGTTTTTCGAAATGAGGATGGTGAAACTGGTTTGCCAAAGCTGGCATGTTCCAAGTTAAGTCAAGTACTTAATTTTTTTAAACCCAAGTTGAGTCTCGAGTCAAGTCATTGTGGTGATGCTCAGGTTTTCAGTTCCTTGACTTTAGTCAACAATACTGATTTATACTGTCATAAAAAAATTAAAAAAGCCATCCTTGTTAAACACAGGAATTCTGAAAATAATCCATGAATTTTATAAGAAAATACTTTATCCTTGTTAAAGGTTGAAATTTTGATAATAATCCATGAACTCAATAAAAATATGCAGTTATTGTTAAAAGTTGAAATTCAGAAAAATAATCCATGAACTTTATAAGAAAATACTTTATTCTTGTTAAAGGTTGAAATTCTGAAAATAATCCATGAACTTTATAAGAAAAGATGGCTGAGGGGAAGACGGTGAACTGGACGCTGCCATATTGTGACTCCGTATGGTGTGTTTGCATGTAGAGCGGTGTGTTTGCACATAACATAAATTTCGTGAGCATGATTTATTATAGGATTAGAAATTTGAGGTGTTATATATCATAACTGTAACCTATAAGATGTTGAAATGGATATTGTTCATTCATTTTAGTTGGATTTTGTTTAATTTAATAGTGCATCTTTTGCAATGTGTCAAAGTGATATGGTTACTTATCTGTATAGATAACGTTCGGGCAAAATGGCAGACCTTGTTCCACTATCCTTCCCCTTTACCGAAAATACTTTATCATTGTTAAAGGTTGAAATTTCAGCAACCAACAACTACTTATTCGGAGTAACCAGGAGGACATGCACACCATCATAGCTGGCAGACGCTGGAGTTGGGTTGGCCATGTCCTCAGAAGGGACCCTGATACCATCACAAGAACAGCTATGCTATGGACCCATGAGGGAAAGCGAAAGAGAGGCCGACCAAAAACAACTTGGCGGAGAACTGTGGAAGCCAAGATGCAAAGAATGAACCAGAGTTGGGGCACTGTTCGAAGGATGGCCGCCGACCGAGCAAAGTGGAATCAATTTGTTGCTGCCCTACAAGATGCCACCGGGCGTGATGGCCACTGACTGCTTTGATGGTTGGCGGTTATGGATTAAAGAAAAGAAAGGTTGAAATTTTGAAAATAATCCATGAACTTTATAAGAAAATGTTTTATCATGAAATTCTGAAAATGATCCATGAACTTTATAAAAAAAAATTCATCATTGTTAAACATTCAAACCTTGACATTAATCCTTAAACTTTATTTAAAAAACTTTAACAAACTGGCTACACAGCCAGTTCAAGACAATTCAGAGACCATAAGAAATACACAGTCATGTACGCTAAGGCTGATCACCTTGACATTCAGCACGTGTGACAATGAAAATAAATAAGGAGAAGAATTAGAGGGGAAGTTTTCTTGAAAGAGCTAAGTAGGTCAACAGACAAATCTGATCAGGATCTAATCTAAAATCTAAAGTGGAATTTACAATGAAATGTTAATCCAGAAGGATGGCGTTAGAAAGGCAGACCACAGACAACCTGATGGAGAACAGTGGAGGCTGAGATGCAACGCATGAACCAGAGTTGGGGCACGGCACAAAGTATGGCCACCTAACAAGCAAAATGGGGACAGTTTGTTGCTGCCCAACAAGACGCCACTAGGCGTGATGGCCACTGACTGTTTTGTCAGACAGGAGCTAAGAATCCAAGAAGAAGAAGAAGATTGTTACCTGACTCTGTAACATTTTTGAAAAATATTTTTCTTTGCTTATTTTTAAATATCTGGACAAATCATCTAAAAGCTTACAATGTAAGTTTAAAATTATGGTTGAAGTTTTGGGACAGCAGACATGAGGTCACCATGCTGGTCAAGTATCTATCGATACATGGCATTTCACTTCGGGTTTGAAATTTTAAATCTTTTTTTTTTTTCAGCAAAGCCTCAATATTAGTCGTATCTTAATATTTTCTGACAAAACAGGGTTGGCATAAGGCTAGCTGTAGCGTAAATATGGACAGCCATTCTGGCAACACGACAGCCTCCAGCCTACTAAACCAAAATTACATTTCCAGTCTTTATGAAAGAAAAATACATTACCACAATTTTGGCTTGTATTCTGAGTTGTTTGAGGAAGGCAGACAACTTCTGCTCCTTGATGGTGGAGTTATCTGTGACGGATTTAACACAAAGAAATACCCGTAGCTCCGTGTGGGACTTCCAACGGTTCTGCATGGTGAGTATGCAGGCCAACTGTAGCAAAAACAAGCAGGTATTGTCAAAAAAACTGGCCGTCTCAGGACGAAAGAAATTTACAGGCCATACATCAATGTATGACTTGAAAGGTGGTCTAAGCAGGACATCTTTGTTCAGATACTGGAAATTTCGGCAGAGGAATACGTTTTTCTGGATCTTAAGAGCATCTTGAATCAGTTTGACATATTCTTGTGCACTGAGGTGTTTGCTGGGGCCTGCTCTGGGAAAGTCGAAAAATGATTCAATGTCAGTGAAGGTTCCATTTTCCACAGACCCAAAAAATCTTCGTTTCTTTACCTTGGTTTTAAGTAAAGAATCTGTGGGAAGGCTATCATCAAAGAAGCCAAAGCAGACGGTATTGACCTTCATCCCTCCCAGGCCAGAAATTCTTACCAAGTGTTGAAATCCCTCAGATACTGTGCTAGCTAAAGTCAACTCAACAAAGGCTTTGATGTTCATATAGCTAATTAGCTGCAGCCAGCGTGGTGTCTCATCCAAGATTGGATCTGTTGAGTATTCTTCCAGCTTTCCTGTCTTCACGTGACCTATGACATAAAGTCCAGACTTTTTAATGTCATTACAGAAGTCCATGAGCTCACAGCTCTGCCGTGGATTGGCAACCATCAGAAGAATCTGAGGCCTCCAGAACTTGACATGGGCTTTTCTGGGGTCCAGCATTAAGAGGTACTTACGAACCTGGAGGTACAGAAGTAAAACAGTTATAACATATTCAATACAAAAACCTGGCTATTCCTGTTTGTATTTCATCATCTTTTCCTTACTGAACATGGAGCCACCACTGTAACTTCCCTTGCAGGAATCATACACCAAATAGTCACATGATCTTGTAGAGGTGGTTTCTATGGCAATTAGTTTTAAATGATGAGGTTATCAGTCCTATTAGTCACCTCGTACGACATGCCTCAGCAGAAGACATATCCTTTCTTTGCCTCTTCAGAGACCTCCCAAGAACAACATGTTGTACGTACTTGTACTGATTCAAGTAAATTCAGAGCAGAGGCAGAGGCTTTTAAACTGCAGCAGATGGTCTAATGGCAGAGGAAAGCAGCAGGAGACAAGGTGCCTTCTTCACAGATGCACCGTCAGTAATTGCAAAGCTGAGAAGACAGAATAATGCAGACCTGGATGACCTAACAGTAGTGCTCCACAAACTATGTCAATGATTCAAAAGAGTTGCGATACAATGGATCCCATTTCACTGTAGCATCCCTGGTAATGAAGAGGCTGACAGATTAGCAAAGGAAGGTGGAAAGGTACCTCAGTCTGATACAGGCATAACTTTCGAAGAGGCAAAGAGTTTTATCAGAACCAGACACAGAAACAAATGGGATGCAGAGCATTCAGGATACACACAAAATGATACATATTACTAGCTCAGCAGAAGAGAACAGGTGATAATCTTCAGACTCTGCACGGGCCACAACAGATTCAGATATCATCTATTCAACAAGCTAAAGATTGGAACTACTTATGAGTGTAAATATGGCACTGATAAATTGACTGCTGAACATCTGCTTTAAAGATGTCCAACATATGAGGAACATAGAAATCACATATGGCTGTCACCAGTACCATTTTCAGAAAAACTCTATGAGGATGCAAATAGCCTGAAGCTGACAAGTGCTTTCTGTGAACATATTCAAATAGACATCTGAGAGTGAACAAAAAAGAAGCAGAAGATACCAGTTTAAATCCTTTCATTCCATCTGAGTAATAATTCAAATATACCACTTTAACTTCATCCTACGTATCCATGACTGTGATAATACAAACATATCACTTCTAAGTTTCCACGTACTGGCACATAACAGGGTTCTATTTTCAACAATTTCTTCTTCTTCAAGTACCATGCCTGGTGGCAAAGGAGATCATGTCTCTCCACAACTTCCAGTCTCCAGCACTTTTGATCAATTCTGTTGTTGACTTTTTTCAATGCCTATCAAACTGTCCAGTACCTCCTTTTGTTGTCCTCTATCTGTTTTTCCTTCAATCTTTCCTGTTTTCTCATGATATATTCTAGTTTTCTTCTTCTCATAACATACCATCAGAAAGTGGGCTGCTTCCTTCCAACACGAGGAATAAGCTTCCTGTGGGCACTGACCTCATTTCTCTCTTTAGATGTCCATGGGACTTTTTGACGCTCTTCTGTAAAACTTCATCTCTGTGGTCTCTAGTGCTTTTCTTACAAAATGAGCAACATTTTCTGGTGTCTCTGGAGTTACAATATAGGATTCTTTTTAGGCCGCAAACGGCTCCTGGGTCGACCCAGCCCCAAATGGGTACCAGAGCAACTCTGGGAAGGTTAAGGTGGCCGGCGTGATGCTGACCACATCACCCCTAGTGTGCCGACGGTCAAGAAAATATGGGCCTAACACCATATTCCCTATATGCCTCAATGGGCGTGTAACGGATCCTTTACTTTTTTTTTTTTTCTGGGGTTACAGTTACTGTGAATGAACTAGAAAATACTGGATCGAGTGGTTTGATGCTGGAAGTGTTTCTGCCAAGCAGAGTAAAAGGGTTACTCACAAATATCTGACTGGAAGATCTTCACAAGAACTAACAGATCATATTTTGGAGGAGGTTATGAAAAAGGCACTAAGAAGAACCAAAGAAAAGCAGAGCATGTGTCTCCTTCATCATCATTTTCCTTTGTGTTCCTTATGGAGCATGAAGCCACTCTTGCAGGAAGCCTGCACAAAGCAATCCCAAGTTCTTGCAGTGGTGTTTTCTGTGGCAATTCTTTTTACATGGTGTAGCTGCCAGCCCCATGCACTACCTCATATTTATCTCCATGTACCATCTGCCCGAGGGGGGTACTGTTGTCCTGTTGTCATCGCAGACACAACACGCCACCCCCCCCCCCCCCCAGAACTAGACAAGGTAGAGTACGTGTAGAACATTGGAAAAGGAATGAGATTTAGAACAGCAAGAACAATAAGTGTTTCTGCCCCAGTGGAGATTTTTTCCAAAAGTGCCACATATCTAAGATGTACTGAGGAGCGCAAACAGTCAGTCCACTCAAGTTTCATTGAAAAATGTCCAAAATAAGTAAAAATATGTAACAGGATGCAAACAATTTTTTTCTCTCACTCCAATGTAAGAGAAACACAGTTAAAAAAAATGGAAAATAATGTTCATCCACAGTGTGTTACGCCACATGTCAATTTATCATGATCATTATCATTCTTTCTTTTAATCCTAATGGAACACAGGGCTGCACGTTTTTCTCTTCACTGATTCCTATTACTTGTTCTTTCTTAGTCTCTTCACAGATTTCCCCCCCCCCCCTGGGAACGACACGAGGCACATTACAAATATGACGTAATTAATTAAGTATAATACACAGCATTTAAAATTCCTGGACACGTGTGCAGCTTAATCAGACCTGATGAAAAATAATAGCTTGACTGATGGAGCCCCAGGTGGAGGGGAGAGACCGGAAGTGCAGCACAATGGCCAGGACCAACATGATGATGAGGGCGACACTTGCGTAGATTGGTGAAATAAGGAAGCACATGATCAGGGAGCCAACCAGGCCAGAAAGACAAGTATACCAGGAAAAATACACAAACGTTGGTCTGAAATATGACAAGAAATAAGTTTTCATTCAAATCAATGTATCTGATTACACTGACAAACAACATTTTTCTTTCTTATATAAGAATAAGTGTTCTTAGGTCAGTTTCTTGCGCTGATTTCAAATCTGAAATCCGTTTATCTCTATCACGTCGGGTTCTTAAGATATTTGTGAATAAATATATTTTTGGGAAACCGTTATTTGCTCCGTTTCATTTTTACTATATAACTTATTAAAAATTAATAAAATGCAAAATAATTCTACTTTTTATACTGCTAAAAGATGCATGACATATGTTACGCGATTTTTCAAATAGTTACTGTATTTTGAAAAAATTCTGAGCAAAATATGGCTTCTAGAAGGTGTAGAAATTCGGCTGATCTGTTCTGTTACGTGTGCGGATATTTTACCGATCTTGTTGTCCAGAAAAACTTTACACCATTACTAAAGAAAACATATGAACTTTATTCCGATTCGAAAGTTGATGATGCAAATAAATCTTGGAAGCCAAATGCAGTTTGTTCGATACATTGGCAGGTTGGTTACGAAAATCGCCGAAGCATAAGTCGATGCCTTTTGGAGTGCCAGTAATATGGCGTGAACATACAAATCACACTACTGATTGTTACTTCCGCTTGACAAATATCCATGGTTTCACTTTTAAAACTAGAAAGTCTGTGGTTTATCCAAATATTGAATCGGTTTCGAAACCAGTGCCTCATGATCTAATCACGTGTCCGATCCAAGTACCACCAGAACAATATCCGTTGGACGTAAATGAACCATCAGAAAGTGATAGTTTACCTGCTTTAGAAACTAATTCTGACTCAGATTACATACCGGTGAATGATGGTGTTTACTTAATTAACCATTCAGAACTTTCAGATCTAATACGTGATCTCGCTCTTACCAAAGGACAAGCGGAATTACTCGGTTCGCGACTCAAAGAATGGAATCTTTTAGCGCCCAATACTCCGATATCTAAATTTCGTCATAGACACAGAGAACTTGTTCAATACTTTGAGATGGATGATGACATTTGCTATTGCAAAGATGTAAACGGTCATGAGCACATAGTCAACGAATGGCGATTTTTCATCGATTCTTCCAAGACTAGTCTAAAAGCCGTGTTATTGCATAACAGAAATTTTTTTTTTTCATCAATTCCAGTCGCCTACTCTGTTCATATGAAAGAAACTTATGACAATATGGCTAAACGTTTGGAAAAAATAAAGTACAATGACTACCAATGGCGGATTTGTGGAGACCTAAAGGTCATTGCAATTCTCATGGGTATGCAGACTGGGTATACTAAATTTTGTTGCTTCCGATGTGAATGGGACAGCCGCAACAGACAGGAACATTATGCAAGAAAGGTGTGGCCTATCCGGGATCGTATGCAGCTCGGGCATAAAAATGTAATACGCGAGCCATTAGTTAACAAAGACACCTTCATTTTACCACTGTTACATATAAAGTTGGGGCTCATGAAGAATTTTGTAAAAGCGTTAGATAAAACGAGCAAAGCTTTCACTTATCTTCGAGAAAAGTTTCCGCAAGTTAGCGATGCAAAGATAAAGGAAGGTATCTTTGTAGGACCTCATATTACGAAAGTTATTGCAGACAAACAATTCGAGAACTTGTTACATGGTAGTGAACTTCGCGCATGGATGGCATTCAAATCGATCGTCGATAACTTTCTGGAAAATCACAAATCTGTCGACTATGTTGCATATTGTTAAGCAGTGCATAGATGCATACATAATTATGGGCTGTAACATGTCCCTCAAAATCCATTTGCTCGATTCGCATCTTAACTTTTTCCCTGACAACCTTGGCGAAGTCAGCGATGAACATGGAGAATGATTCCATCAAGATATCGCCGTAATGGAGTCACGTTATCAAGGACGGTGGAGTGTGACCATGCTTGCCGATTATTGTTGGATGCTTCATCGCGATGTACCACATGCCATTCACCGACGAAAGTCGACTGCAAAGAAATTCAAGCCTACATAACTGTTATACTTCTTGTACGAATGATGTTGTAATACTGTATGCGTTGTTAAAAAACTTCAATTGCGTATTTCTAGAGATCCCGACCTGATAGAGAAAAACGGTTTGCAGATTTAAAAACAGCGCATTAAAATTGACCAGAAAAACATAGAAATGTTAGAGAAGGAAAAAAAAAGGTTTTTTTTGTTAGTCAGTGTTATAGAAGACACTATGTCTGATTATAAGAGTCACCGTATCTGATAATAAGAGTCATTATATCTGATTATGAGTCACTATGTCTGATTATGAGAAATACTATGTCTGATTTTGAGAGTCAGTACATCTGATTATAGGAGTCGTCTGATTATAGGAGTCACTATATCTGATAATAAGAGTCATTATGTCTGATTATGAAAGTCACTATATCTATGAGAGTGACTATGTCTGACTATGAGAGTTACTATGTCTGATTATGAGAGTCATTATGTCTGATTATGAGAGTCATTATGTCTGATTATGAGAGTTACTATGTCTGATTATGAGTCACTATGTCTGATTATTAAAGTCAGTATGTCTGACTATGAGAGTTACTATGTCTGATTATGAAAGTCACTATGTCTGATTGTGAGAGTTACTATGTCTGATTATGAAAGTCACTATGTCTGACTATGAGAGTTACTATGTCTGATTATGAAAGTCACTATGTCTGATAATGAAAGTCACTATGATTATGAAAGTTACTATGTCTGACTATGAGAGTTACTATGTCTGATTATGAAAGTCACTATGATTATGAGAGTTACTAAGTCTGATTATTAAAGTCACTATGTCTCACTATGAGATTTACTATGTCTAATTATGAAAGTCACTATGTCTGATAATGAGAGTTACTATCACTGACTTAACCTCTGACATGTATTAAGTCATGGATCTGATCAACATAGTAAGAACATACCTGAAGTTGGGGGCTGAGGCCAGCTCCAGGGAAAGACAAGCCAGGTTGACTGCAGCATATGACAGCAGGAAAAACACAGACGTGAAAGGGGCTATGGCATTCAGTGATCCAATCAACAGTACCAGCTGTGACAGAAGAAACACAAAATTGTACTTTTATTTTACAAATAGGGAAACAATCACACAGTACTTTTTTTAATTGCACACAGGGGAAATAATTACAATTTACTATATTTATCCATGGGGAAAGATCATACTGTACTTTTATTTTATAAAAGGAGAAAACAATGACACTGTACTGTTTTTAAATTGTATACAGGGGAAACAAGCATGATGTAGTTTATTTTATGCAGGAGAAAAATCACAATGAACTCTTATTTTATCGAGGGGGAGCAATCATGTTGTACTTTTTTTTTAAACAAGGGAAACAATGTATTTGTTTTATACAGGGGAAACAATTGCACTGTAATTTATTTTTTACAAGGGAAACAATCACACTTTATTTTATACAGGGGAAACAATCACACTGTACTGTATCATTAATTTATTCCCCTTTTCACTTGTTATCAAGCATGCAGCCACCACAGCAGCTGGCCTCCCTTACAGGAAGCCTGTATCACAGCATTCATGTGCTCTTGCAGTGATGGTTTTCATGGCAATGCATTTGACACGGTGAGGTTGCCAGGCTCATACACAACCTCATATTAGCCACCTCTTACTACACGTTTGAGGAAGCAGTTGTCAATTCTTTCTTCATCTTCTCAGAGAGAGACCACCAAAAAGAAAGTGTGCTGAAGAAAGACTACTAGTAACTATCGTCTTTCCTTAGGTGATGCCTTGAATTGCCTAGATGGTGGTCATATCATAAAATGTCAAACGGGAGAAGGACTAAGTTAATGATGCAACAATCAGACACATGTGGAACAGTCCCAATTACGATGGTTTGGCCTTGTATGCGGCAAGGAAGAAGATCAGCTACTACAACAAATATGGAAAAACCAAGAGCCAGGGATCCAGACCTCCAGAACAACCCAGAGTCCGCATGGAGGGCAACATTAGATAATCTCTGAAGGACCGAGGACTAAAATGGAACCAGGTCAGGAGGAAGACAGCCAATGGGATAGTGTGCCGCTCTCTCTGGCAAACCTCTACACACCAGGGTAGAATAGGAAAGACTAAGTAAGTAATTATGTACACTTAAAAAAATCTTAGCAATGGTGACAAGACTGTCTAAAGATGAACAAAGTGGTAAAAATATTATGACCAGCTGAAGCAGCCATGTTGTACGCGGCAATTAATATGTGGCTATGCATGAGGCTGGCAACCTCATAATGTAAAAGAAACTACAACAGAAAACACCACTGTAAGAGAGCACATGAATGTCTTGATGCAGGCTTCCTGCAAATGGACCAGCTACAGTGGTGATACTATGCTCCATTAGGAATGAAAAAGGGAACTGTTGAAATTATGATACAAATTTCATGACATTATCAGTTTTGAAAACACTGAAATTATAGATTATACTAGTGTAAAAGCCCATCATAAGACGGGAATTAAATTCAAAAGCACCAATACCTAACGGCAATTTTACTTATTCAAAAGTATTTTAAAAAACCACTGTGCATCACCACAGTACACTAGCCACGTAGTAGCAGCGAAGATCCCAATGTGTGTATACGGGATCACACATTCTATAAATATTTTTGTGCACACCATCATTTGCGCATTATTCTTTGGTAAGTATTACTATTTTCGGGAGAGTACACATAAGGCAAACAAGACAATTAATGTCTTTCAACCAAAGTTGCATCCCTTAGCGTTACCCACTGACAGAAAAAGCTGGGATTTTATATATAGGATATTGTTCATTTGAATCTTTAAAAAAAAATGTTTAAACTTATTTTAAAATAGAACAGATAACTCCATTACTCAGTCAAAGCCATCTATTATCAATGCATGTCAGTCCAGTTCTGAAAACCAGAATGATAGAAGAAAATAAAGAACACCTTTAAAAAAACAAAAAGGCATTCAGGAAAGAACTGAAAACAGAAATAAGTTGGTCAAAAATGACATGGGTATATCTGGAGCTGACTGCTCAACTGACAAGACTGGAGAGATGCTGCTGAATGACACCAATTTATGAAACTGATTTAAGCCAAAAATGACACTGTTACTTAAACTACATCATAACTATTAAAACCATGCTCACAAATATAAAAACTAACAATTGCAAAAGAGTCAATGCCAACTTCAGCCTCAGAACAAGCCTGTGACCTTTGACCTTCACAGGAATATGGACATTTGCTTATATACTGTACATCAGGGGTTGGCAACCCAGGAGCTGTCTGGATCTACTTTAAAAACACTGAGCTCTTTGAAGATCTACCTAGATAAAATCAAGTCTGTTTTCAGGTTTTGGAGTATCTGAAATTTTGAACACGTCCAGCCTGTATATAATTTTTATCTCTGCCGCACGATCTGGAAAATTACATCAAAATATTTACCAAGAGTTAACTTCACTTCAGACAAAAGATCACTTTCTCCTTCTTCTTCTTCCTCTTTGTTCGCCCTCAGACTTCTACATTCAATCAATACCCTTTAGCTCCCCAAGGAGGATAGGCCTTCAACAAACACATGCCGTCCTCCTGTCCTGTGCCATCCGCTCAAGTTCTTTCCATGTTTTCCTCATCATTTTCACCTCTGTTTCCAGTTCTCTTCTCCATGTGTTTTTTGGTCTACCTCTGCCTCTCTTTCCCTGTGGATTCCAGAACAAGGACTGCCTTGTAATACTATCAACAGGTTTCCTCAATGTGTGTCCTATCCATCGCCAGCGCCTTCTTCTCAACTCTTGTTCCATTGGCACTTGTCTGGTTCTTGTCATCAATTCCACATTTGTGAATTTGTCATACCATTTCAGTCCTTCTATTCTACGCAAGCACCCGTTTATAAAAGTCTGTAGCATTAATGACTCTAATAAAGGCAGTAGTCAGCTCAAGGTTCCTGGCATCTCCAAACAGTTTTTCGTGGAGAGAAGTAGGTTGTTGCCATATGCGACTCCGTTCACTGCTGTAAGTTGAGCAGGACTGGAGCAGATGGCCGACTGCCATGGGGCTGGTGCCACAGGAGCAGAGGTCTGTTGGACCAATCCTGTACTTGTGATATAGATGGTACCTCAATCTAATGTGACCAGTACGTAAGTGGAAAATGATGACCTGGTCTCGAATAGATAGCTGGTCATAGGCATCTTTTGTGATCTGGGTGTTGCTATAGAATGCTTTCTATATTTTACAGTTCATGAAGCTAACTTGCGAGGTTTTCTCTGGAAATGCTGTGAAAGTACCATTAGACATGAAGACACTGCAATATTAAGTGCCGGTGGATGGTGACTTATTCAAAATTTACCTAAAAATTCGTTCCCCACCCACCCCCCCTTTTTCCATCATCTAGAGATCTACCAAATAATGTCTTGGGATCTACCAGGAGATCAAGATTGACCGGGTGCTGACCCCTACTATACATTAAATAGAATTTTTCTACAGCCCATTACCTTGTGTTCATTAATCCATGACACTTGAGCTCCAGGCAGAGCACAAGCTTACAACATATTCATGCCAAAGAGTCATATCCTCGACAATATGATCAAGGCCTTTCAATGTCCTCTTTTTTATCTCTGTTATGACCATTTCTCCATGTATTTTTTTTAGGTCTTCCTCTTTTTCTGTTACCCAAGGGATTCTAGAAAAAGGACTGCCTTGTAATGCTATCAACTGGTTTCCTTGATGTGTGCCCTATCATTACACAGTATCTTCTACTCAGCTTTTGTTCTGCTGGTAAGGGGTGTTACAGTTTTCATATACATTAAATATAGAAGATTAAATTGTATGCCCTTTGTTTATTTCATACCCATCCACTGTTTATTTAGCACATTACAGTGAATTAAATGAGAAAATGCTGAATATAATGCTTACTCTGACAACTTATTGATTCAATAAAACCAGGCACAAGTTTGGAAGATGCAACCAAGATGAAATGGGTTCAGTTCCCAGGTAGAAAGAAATCAACAGGAGGTTGACATCGGAGTCATGACCCTTTGAGAAAGAAAAGAGATAGAAGGGCCAAAACAATTGTCTGATGGGGGGGTGGGGACCCATTCTGATGATCAGATTGCCTTCTGTTGCAAAATTCTGCATAGAGTTTCCAATTATCCCTGATGGGCAATTATATTTTTTATTCCACAAATTATATCCTCCACAGTATAATAATATTTTTAAAAGCAACACGCTGTGTGATCTCAAAGATACAAGATTTTTTTTAGCTAAATTAGCATATACATGCAAGAACCACTGTTACATCTATACCCATTTGGACAAAGCAAATAAATGTGAGAACCACTACTGGGGTATATACCTACCTGGACAAAGCAAATAAATGTGAGAACCACTACTGGGGTATATACCTACCTGGACAAAGCAAATAAATGTGAGAACCACTACTGGGTATATACCTACCTGGACAAAGCAAATAAATGTGAGAACCACTACTGGGTATATACCTACCTGGACAAAGAACCAGGTCATGAAAACACTTATTAATGGGTTGCCTCCTTTGGTTGTTATTGTTGCAGGCTTCAGGAAAAACCCTGATAAACAAAACAGTAAACAACTGTAAGACAATAAAAATTGTTGGATAAAATATGTAAAAAAAATGTGTCAGTAATTGTTACAAAGACAAAAAATTGTCAGTAAATGTGAAATAGATAAAAAATATGTCAGTTATTGTGAAATAGATTTTAAAAAGTCAGTAATTGTGAAACAGATTTAAAAAATGTCAGTAATTGTGAAACGGATAAAAATATGCCAGTAATTGTGAAACAGGTAAAAAATATGTCAGTAACTGTGAAAGAGATTAAAAAATGTCAGTGATAGTAATACAGATTTTTGAAATCTGTCAGTAACTATAAAACAGATAAAAATATATGTCAGTAACTATAAAACAGATAAAAATATCTGTCAGTAACTATAAAACAGATAAAAATATCTGTCAGTAACCATGAAACATACTAAATAAAAATTTGCCTGTGACATCAAGAATGAAATCTATATAAAAACTAGTGTACTTCACACCCACATGTCAAAGTCTGATTTTTAAAAACATCCTTGAATAGATCAGTAACATGTCTGATACAAACCTAGCATGACAGCCACCTTTCACTAAAATAAAAGAATATTCTAAAGATAAAACAGTTCAATAGATTATCATGTTTCTTGCACAGAAGATAATTAGAAAAGCAGATAATAGTGTGCCACAATGGCAGATGAGTGTGTCCCACCAGCAGTTAAGTGTGCAATAATAGTGTCAGTCTGCTAGAATAGCAGATGAGTGTGCTAAAATAACAGATGAGTGCTAGAACAGCAGATGAGTGAGCTAGAATAGCAGCTGAGTGTACTAGAATAGCAGCTGAGTGTGTTAGAATAGCAGATGAGTGAGCTAGAATAGCAGCTGAGTGTACTAGAATAGCAGCTGAGTGTGATAGAATAGCAGATGAGTGAGCTAGAATAGCTGCTGAGTGTACTAGAATAGCAGCTGAGTGTGTTAGAATAGCAGATGAGTGAGCTAGAATAGCAGCTGAGTGTACTAAAATAGCAGCTGAGTGTGTTAGAATAGCAGATGAGTGAGCTAGAATAGCAGCTGAGTGTACTAAAATAGCAGCTGAGTGTGTTAGAATAGCAGATGAGTGAGCTAGAATAGCAGCTGAGTATACTAAAATAGCAGCTGAGTGTGTTAGAATAGCAAATTTGTGTGTGCTGAAATAGCAGATTAGTACGTGCTAGAATAGCATTTGGGTGTGTGCTAGAATAGTGGATGAGGTGTGTGCTACAATGGCGGATGAGTGTGTGCTGGAACAGCATTTGAGAGTGTGCTAGAATAGTAGCTGAGAGTATCCTAGATCAGCAGATGACTGTGCTAGAACAGTGAAAGGCAATGTGGTAAAACAGCAGATGACATCATGCTAGAATAGAAGATGATAGCTTGCTAGAATAGCAGATGAGTGTGCCAGAATAGCAGGTGACAGTTTGCTATAAGAGCTGATGAGAATATCCTAGATCAGCTGGTGACCGTTTGCTAGAATAGCTTATGGCAGTATGCTAGAACATATAACAGTGTGCTAGAAAAGCTGAGGAGCATAATAGAAAAGCAGATGAATGTGTGCTAGCATATCAGATGAGTGTGTTAGAATCACAGATAGTGTACTAGTACAGTAAATGATAGTGTGCTAGAATCACAGATGACAGTATGCTAGAAAAGCAGATGAGACCATGCTAGATATATGACAGCATGCTAGACTAACAGATAACAGTGTGCCAGAAGAGCAGATGGTGGTGTGCGAGAACAGCAAACGACAGCAAGCTAGAATAAAAAATGAACGTGCACTAGGATGGTCAGACAAATAAAGCCAATTATTGTTTACTGTACTAACAATAAAGCTGGTCATTGCCCAAGGCCTGCAGGATCCTAGCAAAATCCCAACAACAACGAAAAGGCTTCCATATATTTCACTTGCTGAGTAAGTGATCAGACTAGGCTATTTCCCTGTTTAAATATAAGTAAATGATCTGACTATTTATGTTACTTGTCTGGCTACTAGGTCAGAACATATATTGTCCTAAGTAAATGATCTCACTATGTTATTTATCTATGGAAATGGAAGTAAATGATCTGACTACTTATGCTATTTGTCTGTGATGCGTGATGCCATATGATGATGGATGGTATCCGCCTGTCTGGTTTTGTGTAGTGTGTAGATGATGTACAGTCAAACAATGATCATACAAAAACAGGGCAATTCACACAAGGACGTCAGTTAACTCACGACGTATAAAGTCAATGATGCTTGTAACAGCTAGTGACGTTTTTCTGTATCATTTATTGTGGACGCCACAGTGACAAAATGTATACGCGAATATGTAGGTACATCAGACAGTCATTATCACAGCAACAATGTCAGCATAGCAATGGACGGTAGACAGCATTATAATAAAGGTGATTCACAGGCATGTCAATACATTATAAGGCTGTAATGTAGTCGGGAAAACTCTCCATCCCTTTCTATCTTAGCCAGGAGATAACCAGATGTATGAGATCAGTTCACTCTCCTTAATCTGACTTCAGCAAGACAGACACGTCTTCTAAAGTATAAATAATGTCCTCAAAAAAAAAACCTCTAGATAACAAAAGGTTTCAAACCTAGTTCATGTAGCGAAGTAGCAAGTAATGGTCCTTGGGACATGCATCAACCCGATGCGGTTCAATGTAGCAATATGTGAGCTGAGAAAACATCTCGTGATGACGACTTTCAAAGACAGGCTACGAATCAAATGTCACTCACGGACAAAAATCGATAAAGTTAATGTAAATGTAATTTACCTTGCCTTCAGGAAATAACCACAGAAATAATACGCTTTTCCGGCGTGTGGAAATACACTAGAGGTATCATCTCGAATAAACGAAATATCCATAAGAGGACTCACATTCCTGACAGAATAAATTAGCAGAGACGCTCCACACGAGACGTCCCTTCACTATCGAAATCTTCGCTCACTGACTGGTGGGCGGAAACCCGTTCGACAAAGACCCAAGATTTGGGCATGCGCAGTCCAGCGCGAATCGACCACCGCTCAGAAAACTTAAGACACAAGGACCTTTACCAAGAACCAGCTTAAGAATGATTACCTTATAAGGATAACCCAACAGGTTGCCAACCGCTTTTTAAAAAGCGGCCTAGCCAGTCCATACATGGACTCGATTCAAGAACGCGTAACAAACTTAACTGCTATCGATACCAACGCGAGGAGACAACTGCTTACAATGAAAAGTGACTATAAATTTCAAGCAATTGTTCCCCTTGCATTACAAAATAAATATCTTGTACACCAAAACGATGTTGCGAGAATTTCACACGCAACATATCACCACCACCTCCCGATAAAAAAAAAATGTGGAACATATTTTTTTTTTTTTTTTTTAATATCCAAGAGCATGCGATAAGCGGCTCAAAACGCACGAATTATGCGCGGATAATTAATTAAATTGCCTAACATGAGGCTAAATATAGAATGTCTGGTGAGAATATACCTCAACAGAAAAATAAATGTCTCAAAAAATATTCATATCGGGGAGGTGTCACCAACACACATCACGCTAGCATGTAAACACAATATACGTATGCAAGTTACCATAGACATCATTAAATAGCATAATCTAATATTGTCTTTAAAAATGGATGTACAAATCTGATAGGAAAATTTAAATAGTACATTATTTGACATGTAAAGACATTAGTACATAGTAACATTAAAGTACAAGACGATCCAGGACACATCCTCTGACGTTCCGAGGGTAAGTACACAATGTAGAACTCGTCATGCTTGATAATAGTAAGGTAAGTCCTCAGCTCATCAATGACATTCTGAGAAAGTACAAGCAATATAACGCTAATTAACAACTAATATGCTTCATAAGGTACAATACATTATTAATAATTGTGGCTGTTTAGTAAACTAACGGCCCTTATATTAACTACTCAGTCTTCCTCTATCATCTTAAAAAATGAAACAGAAGAAGATGATAACAAAGCACGATAGTATGTGTACATATAAAGTGAGTACAGATGTGCTAATCTATTGTAGTAATATAGGTGTGTTATGACTCTGTAATATATATAGAAATATAGGACAGAAGTATTAGTTGGAATCATGTGGGCATCTAGACAAAATGTCAGCCATCACATTATCCGCACCACGGATAGCTCGTACCGTGAAGTGAAAAGGTTGAAGAGCTATAGCATATCGAGTGGATCTCGAACTCTTCAAATTCTTAGTCTGAATAGCTGTAAGAGCTTTTTGATCAGTCTCTAGAATGAAATGTGCGCCCAGGAGGAATCTTTGTAGTTTGAGAATTGACCAAACCATCGCTAACAACTCACGGTCTAAAACCGAGTAGTTCCTCTCTGCCGCATTTAGTTTTCTAGAAATGTACATAACAGGATGCAGAGTATTTGCATATTCTTGCATAAGTGCTGCTCCAATCCCAGTGGATGAAGCATCACTCCGAAGAACAAAAGTCCTATCAAGAGTAGGTAATCTTAGGATGGGAGGAGATGAAAATATATTCTTGATTTGGTCTAGGGAAGATTGGCATTCTTCAGACCAACGGACCAGATTAGGCGAACCTTTCTTCAACAATGTTGAGAGAGGTGCCATGATCGAAGATAAATTTGGAATAAATCTCCCATAAAATTGAATTAAACCTAAGAGACTCCTAACTTGTTTCTTCGTTTTAGGAACAGAGATGTTCAGTATTTTGGAAGTATTGTGGTCTTCTGTCTTCAAGAGACCATGACCAACACGATGACCCAGGAAAGAGATTTCACCAAAACCAACAAAAGCTTTAGAAGGTTTTGCTGTCAAACTATTCTCACGTAGAGTGGACAGTAAGTCATATAAACCTAAATAGTGATCTTCCCAGGTATCACTGAAGAGACAGATATCATCTAAGTATGCGATGACATCTGAACGATGTGAAAGAATTCGACGCATCATGCGAATGAAAGTAGCAGGGGCGTTCATAAGACCGAAAGGCATAACATTCCATTGAAATAGACCCCTAGGTGTAGAAAAAGCAGTAAGAGGTTTGGCATGCTCTGCTAAAGGCACTTGCCAATAACCTTTAGACAAGTCAAGTTTAGTGAAGAATCTAGAATTAGAAAGTCTAATAAGTAGATCTTCTAGTAAAGGCATCGGTTCAGCATCGAACTTTGTGACTTGATTCAATTTGCGATAATCAACGCAAATTCGTATGTTCTTATCTTTCTTCCGGACAATAACCATGGAAGAAGAATATGGTGAAGTCGATGGTTCAATTATATTTAATTGAATCATTTCATCCAATTCCTTTTCCACTTGCGACTGAAAGTGTATAGGGATAGGATAAGGCCTAACCCTAATAGGATTACTGTCGGTGAGAATTATGTCATGTTCTATGACATTTGTGTGTCCAGGGATGTCAGTGAGAACATCCTGAAATGTTTGTAACATCGACAACACTTGTCGATGTTCCTCACCAGAAAGATTAGGAGAAACAAAAACGTTTTTCCAAGATTCCGTGGAATGTAGTGGAACCACTGGAAGAGGAAGATTGACATCCGAGAAGGTAGATTCCTCATCCTGTATGACCGACAGAGATGAGTAATGACCATGAGGTGTAGGAGAATCATCCGTTGCCTGGAAAATAGGCAGCAAATAGTCCGGACGTTCGTGAAATTCCGAAAGCATGTTTATGTGGAAAGTTTTATGCTTTCCATCAATATCGACCACATAGTCAACATCGGAAATCCGAGAGACTATTGCATACGGACCTTTCCATGCAATAAGAAGTCTATTTTCCCTACTGGGGAGTAGGACGAATGCTTTGTCACCTGGACAAAGTTGTCGTAGACATCTATTCTTGTTAGCAAACTGCCTTGCCTTCTCTTTAGCAATTTCTGATGAAGCAGTTGCTAGCTTACATGCCTCAATGATCTTTTGTCTAAGAGCAATGACATACTCATATGAGGATTGAGTTTCATCGCTAATATCATCGGCAGTGATGAGATCGTGTAATAAAGACATAGGGCCGCGTGGACGCGCGCCAAAGACAAGTTCGAAGGGAGAAAACCCTGTGTGTTCATTTGGGACTTCTCTATAGGCAAAGAGAGCCGCGGGTAAAACCCTGTCCCAATCTTGCGGATGATCTTCAGTTATCTTACCAAGCAAAGTCTTGAGCGTTCTGTTCAGACGCTCAACTAACCCATTAGACATAGGATGATAGATACTACTGAGAGATCGTTTAATATGTAAGGTAGACATTACCTGTGACATAGTGTCAGATATGAGTTGAGTGCCATGGTCTGACAATATTTCTCTGGGGAACCCCAAACGAGAAAATATCAGCCAAAGAGCATCTGCGATATCTGTAGTAGATATGCTCTTAAGAGGGATAGCCTCTGGCCAACGTGTGCACAATCAACACATGTAAGGATAAACTGATGTCCTCTGGCCGACTTGACCTTAAAAGGGCCAATTATATCTATGGCCATTTTCTGAAACGGTCGAATAGGAATGTCAGCAGCCTGGATAGGCGCAGCATGTCGTGGTCCTCTAGATTTGACCTCCTGACATACCTTGCATGATCGGCAGTAAATACGAATGTCCTTGTTGACAAAAGGCCAAAAGAAAGCCGCAAGGACTCTCGACTTCGTACGGGAAAAACCCATATGTCCAGCACATTGCGAGTCATGAGCATGTTGCAATATTTGCACTCTCATGCTCTTGGGAACAAGAATTTGCGAATGTGCCGACGTAGTCGAATCTTGTACCATACGTACAAGTACGCCGTTTCTCATTGCAATCCAAGATTTTCTATTTGTATCCTGATTCGGATCACCTTTCTTCGCAAGAATGAAGAATTTTTTTAGAGAAGGATCTTCTTCTTGCAATTTTATGAAAGAGTCACGAGTGATGACTAAGTGACTATCTTGGCTATCAACTTCATTATCACCATTCAGTGAAGTTTCGGGTGTTTGTAGAGCTTGTGCTCTTGTAACCACTGCATTGGTAGCTTGCATATTATTATCTTCCCAAGCAGCAATCTGCTGTGGGGTACACTCCCTAACTCCGTGAATACGACCAATGATAAGGTCCGCAATAGGATTAGGTAAGAGACAAGCATGCACATCTCCAGTAAAGAAAGGAGTGGCAATGCGAATTACAGCAGTAGGATATTTTTCTAGAGTGCCGCCAAATGTGACACATTTGATAACCTTTCCTGTAGCACAAGATGGATCTACAAGCGATTGTCTAACACCAATAGTGGTGCATCCGGAATCGAAAAGTAGTGAGACCGGAGTATCATTAACAAGACCCTTATGTAGGATTAAAGAACCCCTCCCGTCATGCGCAACAGCAGCAGGAAGAGCGGAAAGAGGGTGACCACAACTCAAAGTAGTTATGGTACCCGGTTCGAATAAAGTACTGCATTGGGGGCATTTGTTTGCTCTCTCAAAGTCAAAAGCAGAACCAGTGACAGCGTCAAAGTTTTTATTATCAACAACCTGATTACAGGCTCCCTGAGTTTCCTGTTGTACAGAATTAGCCTGCTGATATCTCTTTTTTTTTTTTGTTGAGATCTACCGCGACTATTATTACCTCTGAAGTTATCAGAGTTATTATTATCTCTGAAGTTATTGTTGTCTCTATTGTAATTGTTATCCTGGTTCGAATTCCAGTTTCCACGATTACTATCATGTCCACATTGATGCGAACATCTATTTGTTTGGTTTTGAGGTCTTCGGCAGGAATAACCTCTATTACCATATCCTCTTTTGAAATGTCTATAATTATTAGGGTGATAGTAACGAGCACTATCAGGTTGTCTCCAATTCTTCGAAGAAGAATCACCATGAAATTGATTTCCATGATTTTGAAAGTAATTACCGTTACTCTTTCTATCAAAATTTTGTTGGGATCTACGAGCAAAGTTTTGACCATACGGTGCTGCCAAAGCAACTGGTAAACCTTCTTTCACCTTAGAGTTACCAATGGTTATGTGTGGGTGCGCAGTTACATACTGGCAACAGAAATCTTCCATTTCTTTTATTGTTTTAGGTTTACGTTCATGAAGGAAAGCAAGGAAAGACTCATTGACAGACGACATGACTTTGTCTCTAAGTATTAAGTCCATAAGTGCTTCATAAGTTTTTTCCGTCTTAGATAGTTCAACCCATCGTGAGAAAGTAATGCGTATTCTTGCAATAAACTCGGAGAATTCAACTCCATTTTCAGGTAACATGTTTTTAAATTGTAGACGATAGCCGTCTTCGTTAAGCTGATATTTCTTTAACAAAGCGACCCTGACAACCTCATAATTGTTCTTGTCAGGTTCATCCACCATATTTAATATACTTAGAGCTTTACCTGTCAGTATCCCTGATAACTGATAAACATATTTTGCTTTGTCTATGTTATGAGCTTTACATGCTTGTTCAAATCTGTCCAGATAGAACATTATGTCATCACTGGAAGGACTAAATGTTGGTAACTTAATCTTAAAAGTATCATTATTAGCCTTATCCGAAGATGAACCCTTGTTTGCATCATTAGCATTACTCATGCTCGTCAATTTCAACTTCTCCAACTCTAAAGCTAAGAGTTTTTCTTCATGTTCCATTTTTGCTTTTTCTTTCCTCTCATCAGCCTCTCTTTGTAACTTCCTTTCTTCAGCTTGAGCCTGCATTTCTAGTCTTTTATTCTCAGCTTCTTTTTCAAGTCTTTTATTTTCAGCCTCTTTTTCAAGTCTTTTATTTTCAGCCTCTTTTTGAAGTCTTTCAGCTTCTATTTGTAGCTGGAGTTTTCTCTCCTCAGCTTCTGATTCCCTTTGTTGTTTTTCCATTTCCATTTGGAATTTTCTTTCATCTGCCTGCATCTGCAGTCTCAGATTCTCAGAATCTATCTTTTTCTGCTCAGCTTCTGCTTTCTGTCTTTTTTCCTCAGACTTCAGCGCTTTGTTATATAGAGCAGTAGCATACTCTTCCAACTTATCACCAGTCTTACCCAGGGATTTACCCTGTTCAATAAAGTACTCAAGTGTAGACATGTTGTCTAACATATGAGTCCAAACCTGAAATATTTAACTAATTTATTTCAAATCTAAGTGTAACAAGTCTTAATTAAGCACTTGTATATTCACATCACATTATATTATCCCAATCTCTGTGGGAAAACAAGTCTCCAATCAAAGAACTTGTATATGAAATATCAACACTCAATTCTTTATCATAAGTGCACTTCTCATTCAATAGTGCACGACACTATTCATCATTCATTTATCATCAGTGTAGTAGTAACAGTGCATTAGCATAGCCCATTAACTAATTACTATAACTGTAAACAATGACTATGTAAACACAAGCAGAATGTAAACATTGAAAATGTAAACAATGTAAACAATAACAATGTAAACAATAACAAAGATCAGCAACAATACAAAAACATTCGCAGAAATCAACTAAAAATAAAGCGGAAATTAAAGAAATATCACAAAAAATGTGACGATATCTGCGAGCATATTAAACAAAATACATGACACCACAGTGTATAAACAAAAATGTTGTATAAAACTAAACTATAGTCAAGAGTAGGCTAACAAATACAAACAAATCAAAACAAAACTAAAGAATGCGAAATAATAACGAAAACAATATTAATACATGTCATCACAACTAACATAAATAGCAACAGAAGTCGCTTAGCAAATTCCAGTATCGGAAATTTGCACACCCTACAGAACACTCTCAATAGAAAACCTCTGCTATGTGGTATGATCTATAGGAGTCGCCACCCAGCCAGACCCGCGAAATATAAACATATATTTATACAAATAACATATAAACAAATAACATATAACAATATGACAAAAGAATGAGATGAAACACAGAAGACTCAGCAGAAGTATAAGGGCACAGTTTACGTACAAACAGGCCACTTAACTTATAGGCTTCCAATCGTAGAACAGCAGAAAAAACGGATGTCAATCAACGTCCTAAAGAGCGAAGCTCCAACGATGATGGCACATCTGAACTGCTTCCACTGCTAACACGATGGTACTAGAGCTTCTGAAATACTGTATGTTGAGTTGTTTCGGCACTTGACCCTCTTATCCAAAAGTAAGTTGATGGAAATCGGTACTTGGCCTTCTTCAGAAAACAACCCGTTTCAACCGGCACTTGACCTTCACAAAAAACGACAGCACTGGAACCTTGACAGCAGCAACTTGCTTGACTTGCGTAAAAGATAACAGCAGTCCGAGTTATCCGGCAACATGTAACAACGCCGGGTACTGTCAAATTTCTGTTTCAGTCAAAAATTGCAATTTTGACATTTACCGGACAACGCCGAGTACTTTGAAAATTTTGAAGATGTTGACTGTCTTGAAGAATGTTAATTTCTTGAAGGATGCTGATGAATTCTTGTTGAAAATGAAGTGGGTAAGGGACCCCGTGTTTGCTGGTACCAGATCAAACCAGCTTATGGCCACCAAATGATGCGTGATGCCATATGATGATGGATGGTATCCGCCTGTCTGGTTTTGTGTAGTGTGTAGATGATGTACAGTCAAACAATGATCATACAAAAACAGGGCAATCCACACAAGGACGTCAGTTAACTCACGACGCATAAAGTCAATGATGCTTGTAACAGCTAGTGACGTTTTTCTGTATCATTTATTGTGGACGCCACAGTGACAAAATGTATACGCGAATATGTAGGTACATCAGACAGTCATTATCACAGCAACAATGTCAGCATAGCAATGGACGGTAGACAGCATTATAATAAAGGTGATTCACAGGCATGTCAATACATTATAAGGCTGTAATGTAGTCGGGAAAACTCTCCATCCCTTTCTATCTTAGCCAGGAGATAACCAGATGTATGAGATCAGTTCACTCTCCTTAATCTGACTTCAGCAAGACAGACACGTCTTCTAAAGTATAAATAATGTCCTCAAAAAAAAACCTCTAGATAACAAAAGGTTTCAAACCTAGTTCATGTAGCGAAGTAGCAAGTAATGGTCCTTGGGACATGCATCAACCCGATGCGGTTCAATGTAGCAATATGTGAGCTGAGAAAACATCTCGTGATGACGACTTTCAAAGACAGGCTACGAATCAAATGTCACTCACGGACAAAAATCGATAAAGTTAATGTAAATGTAATTTACCTTGCCTTCAGGAAATAACCACAGAAATAATACGCTTTTCCGGCGTGTGGAAATACACTAGAGGTATCATCTCGAATAAACGAAATATCCATAAGAGGACTCACATTCCTGACAGAATAAATTAGCAGAGACGCTCCACAGAGACGTCCCTTCGCTATCGAAATCTTCGCTCACTGACTGGTGGGCGGAAACCCGTTCGACAAAGACCCAAGATTTGGGCATGCGCAGTCCAGCGCGAATCGACCACCGCTCAGAAAACTTAAGACACAAGGACCTTTACCAAGAACCAGCTTAAGAATGATTACCTTATAAGGATAACCCAACAGGTTGCCAACCGCTTTTTAAAAAGCGGCCTAGCCAGTCCATACATGGACTCGATTCAAGAACGCGTAACAAACTTAACTGCTATCGATACCAACGCGAGGAGACAACTGCTTACAATGAAAAGTGACTATAAATTTCAAGCAATTGTTCCCCTTGCATTACAAAATAAATATCTTGTACACCAAAACGATGTTGCGAGAATTTCACACGCAACAGTCTGTCTACTTGGTCAGACCATATATTGTCCTAAGTCAATAATACAACTATTTATGTTATTTGTCTGAGTTTTACCGTCGTTACATCGACGATGGTATTGGTGTCACAGACATGTCTGAAGTCAACCTCCATAGATTCATTGACTATGTTGGCAATTTCCATCCTGCAATCAAATTCCCTTCTCAGATTTCTACCACTTTAGTTAACTTCCTTGACCTCACTGTCAATATTACTACTACTGGCCTTACTACCTCTGTCTTTTATAAACCTACTGATGCTCATGGTTTCCTTCTTTACACCTCTTCTCACCCTCTCAGCTGTAAAAATTCCATTCCCTACTCTCAACTTCTACATTTACGTCGGATATGTCACGATGAAGATGATTTCCGTGAACGAGCTCAAGAAATGCTCCAGTTTTTTCGCCGATGTCACTATCCTGAAAGAGTCTTATCTGATGCCCTCAATCGCATTAGTCCCGTCACTCGTCAGGTTGCACTTACTGCTAAACCTACTACTACATCTGACAGACTCAAACTTGTCTTAACTTTCCACCCTCACTGTTTGGCGGTGAAAAAAATTCTGTTCCGTCATCTGCCTATTCTCCACTCCGATCCTGATACTAGAGAGTTGTTTCGTGATACCTCTTTGTTGGCATATCGTAAGGATAAGAATTTTATGTGCGTAGTCGCTTGAGACAAACTAGTCCTTCTCACTTTGGTACTAAACCGTGCCAACGCCGCATATGTAAGACCTGTCCTTTTGTACTCCAAACGCAGTCAGTCTCCCTTCCAAACGGTAAATTTGCCATTGGGGAGTCTTTCATGTGCGAATCCAGAAACCTGATTTATGCTATCATCTGCAAGAGTTGTGACATGACCTATATTGGTGAAACTGGCAGACGTTTGGCAGACAGGTTTTGGGAGCATTTGAATGACATCCATCATGGCCCTTCACTTCAACAGCCCTGACCATTCAGGTAACTCTGACATTCATGTCACTACCCTCCGTTCATGTATCGGCGACGACCGAACTCGCTTTTCGTTGGAGAATCGTCTCATTTTTCAAATGGGCATTTTAGCTCCTGCTGGGATTAATGTCCAGCATCATTTTGCATAATTCTAGTTGCTTCTGTCATTATTTTCCTATCTATCCTTGTTTTTGCTTTGGTTCGTTTCGTTTCCTCAATTATCTGTTCTTAGCCATCACTAGCTCCTACGTCACTTCCGAATGACGCCTTATTTTTTTCAGCCATTTTGAATGTTTCTTTCTTCGATCCAGCTAAGTGATTTTTTACGCATTTTGATAGTGTTGTTCATTTCTGTCTTCATTTCGTTGATTATTTACTTTCTTGTCTCGACATGTCTTTCTGGTTTCACGATTTTCTTGCATTATTACTGTTATCGTTTCGCTCATCACCGTGGTTTCATCTGCTTGTATCGCTCATTTGAAGTTTTCCTCATCATCATAGACCTTTGTAGTACCTATATGTAGTTCTTGTCCTTGTCACCTGTTCGTAACTGTGGCTGACGAAGGGTAAAACCCGAAACGTCCCTTGTCTCATGTGTACTGTTTACTTGTAAAACTGATTTCATACCATATTATTTTTAAATTTAAATATATGTTATTTGTCTGCCTACTTGGTCAGACCATATATTGTCCTGAGTCAATGATCCAACTTGTCCTAAGTAGACAGACCACATATTGTCCTAAGTCAATGATCAGACTGTCTATGCTCTGTGCTCTACATATTTCCTGAGGTCTCTAAAGAAAGAAGCAATGACAGAATAGTACTACTACACCCCGTCATGTCGTACAAAGGGAACCAAAATGAGGTTGTGTATAAGGTTGGCAACCTCATCACGTAAAACATTACCACAGAAACCACTGCAGCAACAGTATGTGACTGCTTGGTGCAGGTTTTCTGCAGAACCAGCTCCAGAGGTGGCTCCATGCTCCCTAAGGAGATCAAAGACAAATGATGATGATAATAATTGATCAAATGTTTGCCCATATGCAAGTCACTATATGACACTCATCAAAAGATGGACACTAATGAGACCTTGCTATGGTTACACAACTCTTGAACACCATCACATCTACCTTATGGGCTGCCTTAAGCCTGATAGTCTTAACACCCAGCACTCTTTTGTCTGAGGTGACCTTCTACATATATGTTTTATTTCTGGATTTCTACCAGTTTCTTTTCTTTACTACCTGCCTTTCTCCTCACTAGCCAATTCCTGTTCACTTTCTCTTATTCCCTCCCACAACCCCCACCCCCACTACTTAGTTCTCTTTTTTTTCATTTATTTATGTAATTAGTTTTTACTGTATTCTCAAAGTCTGGTTCCTACCTGGATGTAGCAGCAATCTTGTGTATACATTGCCAGCAACATCAGCTACATTTTTCTATGGGCGGCACACATTTTTTATTTATTTTTCATCTTTTCACTTAGTTCTCACTTTCTTCCCCTTCTGTTTTTGTTTGTTTGTACTTGCTAAAGGCTTTGTGGCTGAAAATATTTTCTTTGTCCTTGTAAGATGTATTTCTTATTTTTGTTTACCCCGCCATTTTAAAACTCAAACAAAATTTATGCAGATAGATTTAGGTGACAAAAAGAAAGAGCAAGTGAGAGAAAAGTGAAAAATTCAGTTCAAGAAAGTGTTTTGAGTTAAGAGAGAAAGAGAGTTGATAAAGATAGAATAAAAACAGTGACAAAGAAAAAAGACCAACAGAGAAAGGCAGAACAGACTGGGAAAGAAAGACAAATAGACAGCCAAGGAAAGACAGACAGAGAGGGGTAAAGATACAGAAACAGATACAGCTAGACTGAGAGATGAGAGTTGGACCAACAGAGAGAGAGACATAGACACTGGACAGAAACAGAAAGGCAAAGATATCATCTAACCTTGAGCAGGTCCCAGCAACCAGTGTACACAGAATCATGTATGTGCTGAAGGTAAAACAAACAGCGGACATAGTTCCCCGAGGAATGGCTTTAGAGGGATCTCTTAGTTCACCTGAATGCCCAAAATAGAACAAGGGTAATGGTTATAAAACCCCATGGAAATATTTAGTCCATCAAACACAGGATAGATCAAACATTTAACAGACACATGAATCAAATTATCACATTTACAGACAAATTCTCATACTTTATAGCTAAATTCTCATAGTTACAGTTACTCATAATCAATTTTTTTTTTAACGTGCGCTCGCTATTACTCGAGACGAAATCTCAGGTTAGTATGTCTAACCTGAGACTGATTTTACATGAGTATCCTATTTTCCCTGTACGCTGATAGTGTCCTCTTGCCATTCAGGCAGATACTCGCCGTCTTCGGAGAGTACCCATTAGAGCTGGGTTGGCTCAGGACCCATTCAGGTTATTGCAGTCCATGGTCGACGACACTTCTTCAAATGTTCTCACCCGGGCTTGAACCTGGATCACCCAATCTCCAGCGCAGTGTGGTAACCAATACACCAGCGCGGCTCCCTAAATTTTTATATTTACAGTCATATTCTCATACTTTGTAATCATATTCTCATACTTACAATCAAATTCTCATCAATCAATCAATACCTTTCAGCTCCCCAAGAAGCAAAAGCCTTCAAGAAACACCAAGCCAAGTCAGCATGTCACATGCCATCAGCTCATTCTTTCCAAGTCTTCCTCATCATTTTCACTTCTGTCTCCAGTTCTTTTCTCCATGTGTTTTTTGGTCTATTTCTGCCTCTCTTTCCTAGGGGATTCCAGAAATAGGACTGCCTTGTAATGTTATCAACAGGCTTTCACAATGTGTGTCCTATCTATCACTTGCGTCTTCTTCTCATCTCTTGTTCAACTAGCACTTGTCTGGATCTTGTCATCAGTTCCACATTGGTGACCTTGTCATACCATTTCAATCCTTCTATTCTACGCAAGTCCCCACTTATGAATGTCTGTAGCTTTTTGATTGTTGTTTTTTACCAAAAACTTAAAAAAACAATTTGAATTAGTCAATATCTCATATTTATAATCAAATTATCATACTTACAATACAAGTTTTAAAGTGTACTTACAACCAAATTCTCACACTTACAGTCTAATTCTCATACTTACAATAAATTCTCATACTTAAAATCTAATTCTCACACTTACAATCAAATTCTTACACTTACAATCAAATTCTCATGCTTACAATAAAATTATTCTGATTATAATCAAATTCTCATACTTACAACTAAATTCTCAGTGTACCTACAATCTAATTCTCATATCTACAATGAAATTCTCATACTTAAAATGAAATGATCATACTTACAGTTAAATTGTCATACTTATTTTTTCATCTACACATCCATAATATCCTCTTATCTGAAATGCTTGGGGAATGGTGTATTTCAGAAACCGGGATTTTAAAAATTTCAGATTAAGTCCAAATCATAAAAGAAAAGTAGCCCATCTCGCCAAAAAATGGTCAAATTGTGATAAAAAAGTTGCCTGAAAAAAGTTTGCTTTTCAGAATATTTAGATTTTCGGATGTTCGGAAAAGAGGTTCGGGTAATATGTATTTGCTTACAGCACATGTAGAAAAATTTGGTGAACCATCAGTTTACGAAGGAGATAGTGTGCAAACTATCAATTTATAGCACAGATTGTGAAGATGCATAAACTGGTTATTAGTAGCAGAGGTTTAAGTCTAGTGAGAGCTCGAAGACAAAGGTACCTTACGGAGAAACCAAAGGTCTGCTTAAAATACTAAAGAAAGAAGACAATGGAATCACATGGAAAAATCAAACGTTTTGCTTAAAATATTAACTCTTTGACTCCATAATTATTTTCCACCCTGTGCCATAATTATTTTTTGAAGAATTCTAAACGGTGAAGTGTACTGACTTTTAGTGTTTTTTTTTTTTTTTTTTTTTTTTTTTTTTGCGTTCGCCCGCTAATACTCAAGGCGAAATCTCAGGTTATTATTTTTTATGTCTAACCTGACATTGATTTTACGTGAGTATCCCTTTATTTCTTGTACAGAGACAGGTGTCCCTCGCCATTCAGGCAAATACTCGCCGATTTCGGAGGTACCCATTGCAGCTGGGTCGGCTCAGGAGCCGCCAGTCCCTGGTCGACGACACTCCTTCAAATGTCCTCGCCAGGTCTCGAGTTAATCCAGTCCAAATCCCGGTCGACGAAAAATCCTCAAATGCCGTCGCCCGGGTTTGATCCTGTATCACCCGGTCGCCAGAGCGGTGTTGTAACCACTACGCTAGCGCGGCTCCCACTTTTAGTGTAAATTTTATGTTAATCTTTTTCTGTGAACATGTACTTATTATATACCAAACTGTAGGGAAATGGATAGAGAATTGTAATATATAACGTCTTTGGTAGTATTAACACAAGTGTGTTCGTTATACTTAAAACATTTTGCATGTAAAATTGAAAAACACTAAAAAGTTAACTGTAGAATACGATCTTACCAAAGACAAATTACTGTTGCAGACAATAAAACTTTCTTTTTAGTCTTCAAACGTCAAGTTAATCCATATACAAAGCAAAAAAAAACATGCTTATGGCCACAATTAGTACATTTAGTGTTATTCACACCAGTTTTTCTGTGGTCCTTGTAAAAAAAAAATAAATTATGCAATTGTGCATTACGTAATTTTCAAACAAATAAAGAATAATAACGTTATATAAAAACTTGTTTACTCTTGTTTAATGTTTTAATAGTATCCCTAGCTTCATCTTCTACCTAGGACTAGTGATTAGATGTTATGGTAGGTCTAGTTGTTTTGCTTTTGATCGGCCAGAATATGACTACGCCCCCTCATCAACTAAATCTAGTGTGTCTAGCTTTTATGCACAGATTCCGTATTTTGACAACGAACCGTGACTACCAAACAATCATCATCAATGTTTCAAAGTAGTTTGATACAATTATTTGCTATGGGGACTTAGAAAATGTAAATATAAAGCGTGACATATTTCTCTAGCAATAACAACGAAAAATGCAAACACGCGAATCGTCACAAAAATTGTGATAATAACATCAAAACTCGCACATGTGCTGCTTAACTACAGTCAGATTAGCTGTTTAAATAGTAGCGGAAATCATTCTATGAGTTTTAAAATATGAACTGCATTAAACGGATGATTTTTAGGATTTATTCGTGATAAACTAAAAACCACGCTCTGAGCATTGCTCTGGCACGGCGCGTTGAATTTTGCAATGCTCAGAGCGTTGGTCTGGAGTCAAAGAGTTAAGAAAAGAATCACATGGAAATCACAGTTATGTTCAAAATCCTAAGAAAATAAATTAAAAGGGGTCACACAGAGGGAATACCCATGTTTGCTAAGAATACACAAGAAATAAAAACAGATGTGTGTCCGAGACAGAATTACAACAGAATATCAGCTGACCTGACATGTTGGCACCATTGAGGATTCCAGTAACACTGCTGAACAAGATAGCAAACACTGTAGAATAGTCCAACATTCTGTCTGTGCTGTAATCAATGGTATAATTACCTGCAAGCATAACAACACAAGTATTCAGCTTACACTCTTAAGTAATTTAACTAATACAAATTAGAGCCTAAGGTTAACAGTTACACTCTTAAGTAATTTAACTAATACAAATAAGAGGCTAAGGTTAACAGTTACACTCTTAAGTAATTTAAGTAATACAAATTAGAGGCTAAAGTTAACGGCCTTGTATAGATTTTTAAATAAACTATGGTAGGTGTTAAAATAAACCTACATTTTAAAAAGTACACCAACTCTAACATACATCATTTTATTTAACATAAACTACTTTAATCTTTTATGTAAATCTCCATTAACGATATAAATTTCAAACTAAAGCGTATTAAACATTAGCATAAATTTATATTATAAATAATTCTACATTAACTCTTACATGTTCTATCATCATATCTTTCTTTTTACACCAGAAGGAATAAGTCTACTGTTCCCTCAGGCGTGTCAACAGAGGTGACTAATATGAAGTTGTACATGTGACTGACAACCTCATCTCATAAAAGAAACTGCTACAGATATCATGGTGCAAGTGCATGTGGTTTGACCTAGCCTTCCTGGAGGGAGTCATCTACATTGGTGGATCTATGGCTTACTATGGCAGAGAGATATTAAGACCACTGTTTCCATCAGGTATGTTATAAGAGGCGACTAAGAATTAAATTAAAGCATGTGGCTGGCAACTTCACCATGTAAAACAAGCTTCTACAGAAACCACAATTGAACAAGCACATTGGTGCTATGGTGCAGGCTTCCTGCAGTAGTGGTGGTAGCTCTCATGCTCCATAAGAGAAGTGAGGAAGGAAGGAATGACAGAGACAAGGACAGAGAGAAAGATAAATGAGAGCTAGATAATGACAAAGATAGAGGGAGATATAAACTGAATAATATACAGACTGAAAGGGACAGAGATAGACAGACACAGACAGAAAGAGACAACAACAGTGACACAAAGAGACAGAAATAGACAGAGATACAGACAGACAAAGGCAGACTTAATGAAAGGCATATAAAGACACAGACAAAAGCACAAAAATGGACAGGGATGGAGACAAAGACAGACAGATACAGGCAAAGACAGACAAAGACAGAGAGCATGTGACAGAGATAAAGAGAGAGAGACAAAGATAGAAACAGACAGCAAGTGACTGAGATAGAGAGAGGGACGATGGCAGAAGATACAGAAACAAAGACAGAGGTAAGATAAAGAGATACAAAGACAGACAGGGACAAAGACAGAAACAGACAGCAACACAAACAGAGAGAGAGAGAGAGAGAGAGAAACAGAGAGACACAGAAAATGACAAAGACCAAAGATGGAGACAGAAAGAGATAGAGACAGACAAACAGATAAAGATTAAGTGAGACAAAAATATAAAGGACAGACACTAGAAGTGAAGACTCAGAAGAAACAAACCACCTACTATACAGATTCTCCCTAAATGTTGCAGCACTCAGACCAGTATATATTCCATAAACTTTAGTGTCGTTGCCCGTCTGGTTGTGGCTGAGATGACTGTAGGCATAACTGTTGGTTCTGGGGATCTCGACAAGAATCTTCCCACTCTTCACAAAGGCACTGATGAAAACCGACAGTGTTGCTACAACCACCATCTGCCAAAACAGTTCAAAGGTAATGGTAAGTCCTACAGCAGATACCCCCCTACAGGACTGAAGTGATAAAGACTTCACTATACTAAATCTCAGCTTTATGAAGTAGCACAGTTGTTAGTGCACTGGCTTCCTATTTCGGTGGTCCATAGTTTGATCCCCAATTGAGGTGGGGTTTTTTAGACCGCAAACGGCTCCAGGATCGATCCAGCCTCATGAATTCGGTACCGGAGCAACTCTGGGAAGGTAAAGGCAGCCGGTGTGGCACTGACCACATCACACCTAGTGTGCTGATGGTCAAGAAAATATGGGCCTAACACCATATTCCAAATATGCTTCAATGGGCATGTAGCGGGATCCTTTTCCTGACCGTGTTCCTTTCCTCGCTGCCTTGCCTTCCTTTATATCAAGAGTAGATTCAGGTACCAATTTACAGCTGGGTACAATGGAGTATGAAACTTCCAGATTTTTAAACTGCTAATTTTGCCTCCAGAACCAAACACACTAACCAGGACTCTGTTGAAATCATTTGTTCCTTGTGGAGATGAAGGATAATAAATGAAGGAAGTAGATGATGTATAGTGTTGTTCCCACCAACTTCCATTTTTGTTTTGTTCCTCCTTATGTCTCAGACAATTTTAAGTAGCAATTTTAAATGTTCATATGTATTTTCCATGTGCAATCTTATCGAATGCTACTTATTCTGTTGAGACAAAGCTTTTTTTCTTATATTATCTCAGATATAAAAAAGATGCTCCTATCCTAATATATCCTACAAGTAACTAATATAATCAGAAATATAAAAGACACTCCTAATCTATCCTACAAGTAACTAATATCATCAGAAAAAGAAAAGACACTCTTAATCTATCCTACAAGTAACTAATATCATCAGAAATATAAAAGACATTCCTAATCTATCGTACAAGTAACTAATATCATCAGAAAAAGAAAAGACACTTATAATCTATGCTACAAGCAACCACTATCATCAGAAATAGAAACAGATACTCCTAATCTAATCTATGAGTAACTACTATCAACATTTATAGAAAACAGTTCACATATAATCTGTATTAGTACTAACAGAAACAAAAAAGTTACTCAACATCTAATATACACAGTAATTATTACCAGCAGAATGATGGCAGATGTCCTGGCAAACATGGCCCCTCCAACTATGCAAATGAGCAGGCAGATGAACAGAGAAACTGAGGCATACAAGTATTTCCACCAATCAGAATCCACAGGAAGACCAGTGGTATCTGTAGTAAAGCTCCCTGCACAGACATTGTAATATCTCATGTTACATTAAATACAGGGAGAGCTGACAGACTAGCATCAAGAGCACCGACAGTGGGGACACTGGATATGGACAAGGGAGAGATACTGAGAACAATTAATGATCACCTGTTAGAGAATAACACTGCAATAGATGAATCATCAAGGTTAAGACTGTTGGAATTTGGCATCAAATGTCAGGCTAGCAGAGATGAACGTATGAGAGGATGCATCTGTCGTGTTTATAACCAGCAAGCTACAGGAACAGTCTCTTCAACATATATTGAGGGAGACTGAGCACCTATAGGTTTGCCCGGAGTGCAATGATGTTGATTTTGTTCAACAATAACAATAACATTAAATATAGACAATGCACCAAGACATCACAATGTAACACTATACTTGATGAAAAGTCATAGCAAGTGAGTCTGAAAATACACAAGGGTAATACTAAGATAATGAGAATAAATGACATCACCAACCAGGAACTGCTTAGTCAAATAGGCATGCACACCATCACTGCGGGCAGACACTGGAACTGGGTTGGCCATGTCCTCAGAAGAAACCCTGACACCATCACCAGAACTGCTATGCTATGGACCCCAGAAGGATGGGGAAAGAGAAGCAGACCAAAGACAACCTGGCAAAGAACTGTGGAGGCTGAGATGCCAAGCATGAACCAGAGTTGGCATGCAGCATGAAGGATAGCCACTGACCGAGCAAACTGAGGACAGATTGTTGCTGCCTCACAAGATGCCACTAGGTGTGATGGCCACTGACTGCTTTGTCAGCCAGGGGCTAAGAATCCAAGAAGAAGAAGAATGAGAATAAATGCAGGAAATGATAACAACACTGCACTTAACTAATTACCCCTACAAAATGTTATATAAACAGAGTTTGTGGGACAGACAGTGATACCAAAATAAGAATACAAAAGGCAAGGGGAGCTTTCTCTGCCCTTGGAAATATAAGGAAATCAAGAGAAACCAAGTCTAACTAAAAAATCAGAATCTTCAACACAAATGTCAAGTCAGTCCTATTGTATAGCTCTGAAACATGGACAACAACCAATAAGCCACATCTCTCAGAAATGGGTGCTTGTGTAGAATACAATGACTGAAGTGGCATGACAAGATCACTAATGTGGAATTGATGACAAGAACCAGACAAGTGCCAGTGGAACAAGAGATGAGAAGAAGATGATGCCAATGGATAGGGCACACACTGAGGACACCTGCTGATAGCATTACAAGGTAGTCCTTGTACTAGAATACCTAGAATAAGACATGTAGAGAGAGATCAAAGAACACATGGGAGAAGAGAATTGGAGACACACGTGAAAGGAATGAAGAAGAGATGGAAAGACCTTGAGCAGATGGCATGGGACAGGAAGACATGGCATAAGTTTGCTGAGGGCCTATCCACCCCGAGGAGCTGAAGGTTGATTAATGAATGTTACACTTTGCCAGTATGTTACTGCAGCTGAAAGAGGTGTAAAGAATAGTAACATTGTAACCTACCATTCGTGTCAAAGAAGGCAACTAAGGAAGGCTGGGTATAAGGCCAACTACCCTATCCTGTAGAAACTGTAAGCCAAAAAAAAACAAAAAACTTCAACAATACTTTACAACAGGGTTTCTTAACCTGTGGCCCACGGACGCCCTAGGGGTCCACAAACGGATTCTAGGATGTCAGTGTACATAACCTAACAATTTATAATGTAAAATTTTACATTAAGCTATTACATACATTTTTTCCAAGAAGTGTCCCATGGCCTTTCTCGGACAATCAAAAGGGTCCATGACACAAAATAGGTTAAGAATCCCTGCTTTAGAAACTGATGAGGCATTATGGAGTCCCCCTAAAGCTCATTAACTTAATAAAGAAAACATAGAAAGACTTGAAGTACACAGTTCTTCATGAAGGACAACTTACAGAACCATTGTTTTTTTCTTTCTTTTTGAAGTACCAGAAATGTGTCTATAATGAAAGTTTTGATGTTATTAGAACTGCCTTGACCCTTACTCTGTTGACTTTCATCTTCATCATTATTGTCCTTTGCATTCTTTAAAGAGCATGAAGCCACCACTATAGCTGGTTCACTTGCAGCACACCTGCACCAAACATCCACTCACTCTTACAGCAGTGGTATCTGTGGCAATGTGTTTTTATATAATGAGTTTTCTGCTGACTATACTTCTTCTTCTTTGATCCTTAACCGCCGACCGTCAAAGCAGTCAGTGGCCATTACGCCTGGTGGCGTCTTGTAGTGCAACAACAAATTGATTCCACTTTGCTCGGTCGGCGGCCATCTTTCGTACAGTGCCCCAACTCTGGTTCATTCTTTGCATCTCAGCCTCCACAGTCCTCCGCCAAGTTGTTTTTGGTCGGCCTCTCTTTCATTTTCCTTCAGGGGTCCATAGCATAGCTGTTCTTGTGATGGCATTGGGGTCTCTTCTGAGGACATGGCCAACCCAGCTCCAGCCGACTATACTGCCTGCATTTAAAAAAAAAAAAAAAAAAAGAAGAGTCATACCTCCTATGCCAAAGTTCTGCAGCACACCCTCCACAAATCCAACGGTGTACAAGGCACATGACAATACCTGGGCTACATAAAACAGGAAGCCAATACTTCCACCAAACTCTGGGCCCAGTGCTCGGCTTATCATATCTGACAAGGGAGGTTAAGGGCAATACAGAAACACAAAAATACATTGACAGAAGAGAGGGGGAGACAATTTATTCTGTAAGCTAAAAGTGCTATAAAGTGTGCCCAAGTGGAAGAGAATGATAATTATGTTGATTATTTGTGTATACAGCTAACTATGAAGTATTGCTAGTTCAGTTTAGCTTTTGAGTGGTGCTGGTTCAGTTTAGCTTTTGAGTGTTGCTAGTTTGGTTTAGCTAGTGAGTGTTGCTGAATTTGTTTAGCTAGTGTAGCTGTTGAGGGTTGCTAGTTTAGTTTAGCTGTTGACTGTTGCTGGTTTAGTTTAGCTGTTGACTGTTGTTGATTTAGTTCAGCTGTTGAGTATTGTTGATTTAGTTTAGCTGTTGAGTGTTGCTGGTTTTGTTTAGCTGTTGAGTGTTGATGGTTTAGTTTGGCTGTTGAGTGTTGTTGGCTCAGTTTAGCTAATGAGTTTTGTTGGCTCAGTTTAGCTGTTGAGTGTTGCTGGTTTAGTTCAGCTGTTGAGTATTGTTGGCTCAGTTTAGCTGTTGAGTGTTGCTGGTTTAGTTTAGCTGTTGACTGTTGCTGGTTTAGTTTAGCTGTTGACTGTTGCTAGTTTAGTTTAGCTGTTGACTGTTGCTGGTTTAGTTTAGCTGTTGAGGGTTGCTAGTTTAGTTTAGCTGTTGACTGTTGTTGGTTTAGTTTAGCTGTTGACTGTTACTGGTTTAGTTTAGCTGTTGACTGTTGCTAGTTTAGTTTAGCTGTTGACTGTTGCTGGTTTAGTTTAGCTGTTGACTGTTGCTAGTTTAGTTTAGCTGTTGACTGTTGCTGGTTTAGTTTAACTGTTGAGGGTTGCTAGTTTAGTTTAGCTGTTGACTGTTGCTGGTTTAGTTTAGCTGTTGACTGTTGCTGGTTTAGTTTAGCTGTTGACTGTTTAGTTTAGCTGTTGACTGTTGCTGGTTTAGTTTAGCTGTTGAGGGTTGCTAGTTTAGTTTAGCTGTTGACTGTTGCTGGTTTAGTTTAGCTGTTGACTGTTGCTGGTTTAGTTTAGCTGTTGACTGTTGTTGGTTTAGTTTAGCTGTTGACTGTTGCTGGTTTAGTTTAACTGTTGACTGTTGCTAGTTTAGTTTAGCTGTTGACTGTTGCTGGTTTAGTTTAGCTGTTGAGGGTTGCTAGTTTAGTTTAGCTGTTGACTGTTGCTGGTTTAGTTTAGCTGTTGACTGTTGCTGGTTTAGTTTAGCTGTTGAGGGTTGCTAGTTTAGTTTAGCTGTTGACTGTTGCTGGTTTAGTTTAGCTGTTGACTGTTGCTGGTTTAGTTTAGCTGTTGAGGGTTGCTAGTTTAGTTTAGCTGTTGACTGTTGCTAGTTTAGTTTAGCTGTTGACTGTTGCTGGTTTAGTTTAGCTGTTGAGGGTTGCTAGTTTAGTTTAGCTGTTGACTGTTGCTGGTTTAGTTTAGCTGTTGACTGTTGCTAGTTTAGTTTAGCTGTTGACTGTTGCTGGTTTAGTTTAGCTGTTGACTGTTGCTGGTTTAGTTTAGCTGTTGAGTGTTACTGGTTTAGTTTAGCTGTTGAGTGTTACTGGTTTAGTTTAGCTGTTGAGTGTTGCTGGTTTAGTTTAGCTGTTGACTGTTGCTGGTTTAGTTTAGCTGTTGAGTGTTGCTGGTTTAGTTTAGCTGTTGAGGGTTGCTAGTTTAGTTTAGCTGTTGACTGTTGCTGGTTTAGTTTAGCTGTTGACTGTTGCTGGTTTAGTTTAGCTGTTGAGTGTTACTGGTTTAGTTTAGCTGTTGAGTGTTACTGGTTTAGTTTGGCTGTTGAGTGTTATTGGCTCAGTTTAGCTAATGAGTTTTGTTGGCTCAGTTTAGCTGTTGAGTGTTGCTGGTTTAGTTCAGCTGTTGAGTATTGTTGGCTCAGTTTAGCTGTTGACTGTTGCTGGTTTAGTTTAGCTGTTGAGTGTTACTGGTTTAGTTTAGCTGTTGAGTGTTACTGGTTTAGTTTAGCTGTTGAGTGTTGATGGTTTAGTTTAGCTGTTGACTGTTACTGGTTTAGTTTAGCTGTTGAGTGTTGATGGTTTAGTTTAGCTGTTGACTGTTACTGGTTTAGTTTAGCTGTTGACTGTTGCTAGTTTAGTTTAGCTGTTGACTGTTGCTGGTTTAGTTTAGCTGTTGACTGTTGCTGGTTTAGTTTAGCTGTTGAGGGTTGCTAGTTTAGTTTAGCTGTTGACTGTTGCTAGTTTAGTTTAGCTGTTGACTGTTGCTGGTTTAGTTTAGCTGTTGAGGGTTGCTAGTTTAGTTTAGCTGTTGACTGTTGCTGGTTTAGTTTAGCTGTTGACTGTTGCTGGTTTAGTTTAGCTGTTGACTGTTGTTGGTTTAGTTTAGCTGTTGACTGTTGCTGGTTTAGTTTAACTATTGACTGTTGCTAGTTTAGTTTAGCTGTTGACTGTTGCTGGTTTAGTTTAGCTGTTGAGGGTTGCTAGTTTAGTTTAGCTGTTGACTGTTGCTGGTTTAGTTTAGCTGTTGACTGTTGCTGGTTTAGTTTAGCTGTTGAGGGTTGCTAGTTTAGTTTAGCTGTTGACTGTTGCTGGTTTAGTTTAGCTGTTGACTGTTGCTGGTTTAGTTTAGCTGTTGAGGGTTGCTAGTTTAGTTTAGCTGTTGACTGTTGCTAGTTTAGTTTAGCTGTTGACTGTTGCTGGTTTAGTTTAGCTGTTGAGGGTTGCTAGTTTAGTTTAGCTGTTGACTGTTGCTGGTTTAGTTTAGCTGTTGACTGTTGCTGGTTTAGTTTAGCTGTTGACTGTTGCTGGTTTAGTTTAGCTGTTGACTGTTGCTGGTTTAGTTTAGCTGTTGAGTGTTACTGGTTTAGTTTAGCTGTTGAGTGTTACTGGTTTAGTTTAGCTGTTGAGTGTTGCTGGTTTAGTTTAGCTGTTGACTGTTGCTGGTTTAGTTTAGCTGTTGAGTATTGCTGGTTTAGTTTAGCTGTTGAGGGTTGCTAGTTTAGTTTAGCTGTTGACTGTTGCTGGTTTAGTTTAGCTGTTGACTGTTGCTGGTTTAGTTTAGCTGTTGAGTGTTACTGGTTTAGTTTAGCTGTTGAGTGTTACTGGTTTAGTTTGGCTGTTGAGTGTTATTGGCTCAGTTTAGCTAATGAGTTTTGTTGGCTCAGTTTAGCTGTTGAGTGTTGCTGGTTTAGTTCAGCTGTTGAGTATTGTTGGCTCAGTTTAGCTGTTGACTGTTGCTGGTTTAGTTTAGCTGTTGAGTGTTACTGGTTTAGTTTAGCTGTTGAGTATTACTGGTTTAGTTTAGCTGTTGAGTGTTGATGGTTTAGTTTAGCTGTTGACTGTTACTGGTTTAGTTTAGCTGTTGAGTGTTGATGGTTTAGTTTAGCTGTTGACTGTTACTGGTTTAGTTTAGCTGTTGACTGTTGCTGGTTTAGTTTAGCTGTTGAGTGTTGATGGTTTAGTTTAGCTGTTGAGTGTTGATGGTTTAGTTTAGCTGTTGAGTGTTGCTGGTTTAGTTTAGCTGTTGAGTGTTGCTGGTTTAGTTTAGCTGTTGAGTGTTGATGGTTTAGTTTAGCTGTTGAGTGTTGCTGGTTTAGTTTAGCTGTTGACTGTTGCTGGTTTAGTTTAGCTGTTGACTGTTGCTGGTTTAGTTTAGCTGTTGAGTGTTACTGGTTTAGTTTAGCTGTTGAGTGTTGCTGGTTTAGTTTAGCTGTTGACTGTTGCTGGTTTAGTTTAGCTGTTGAGTGTTACTGGTTTAGTTTAGCTGTTGAGTGTTGCTGGTTTAGTTTAGCTGTTGAGTGTTGCTGGTTTAGTTTAGCTGTTGACTGTTGCTGGTTTAGTTTAGCTGTTGACTGTTGCTGGTTTAGTTTAGCTGTTGAGTGTTACTGATTTAGTTTAGCTGTTGAGTGTTGCTGGTTTAGTTTAGCTGTTGACTGTTGCTGGTTTAGTTTAGCTGTTGAGTGTTGCTGGTTTAGTTTAGCTGTTGAGTGTTGCTGGTTTAGTTTAGCTGTTGACTGTTGCTGGTTTAGTTTAGCTGTTGACTGTTGCTGGTTTAGTTTAGCTGTTGAGTGTTGCTGGTTTAGTTTAGCTGTTGAGTGTTGCTGGTTTAGTTTAGCTGTTGACTGTTGCTGGTTTAGTTTAGCTGTTGAGTGTTACTGGTTTAGTTTAGCTGTTGAGTGTTGATGGTTTAGTTTAGCTGTTGACTGTTGCTGGTTTAGTTTAGCTGTTGAGTGTTACTGGTTTAGTTTAGCTGTTGAGTGTTGATGGTTTAGTTTGGCTGTTGAGTGTTGTTGGCTCAGTTTAGCTGTTGAGTGTTGTTGGCTCAGTTTAGCTGCTGAGTGCTGCTGGCTCAGTTTAGCCATTGAATGTTACTTAGCTTAGTTTTGTGACTGATATCAGTGCGATTTATTTTTTTTTACTAAAAGGGGCAAACGTCTTGTTAGTCACTTTTTATAACAATATTTTACTCACTTTTTAAATGTCCTATTAGGATTGGGATGTACTTGTTGTAAGCTATGCTTCTCAGGGAGGTGAAGGGTAGTGAATAAATGATGGGTCAAACTGATTCCATCTGAATGAATGAAAGATGGGTCCTACTGATTCCATCTGAATGAATGAATGATGGGCCCTACTGATTCCACCTCAATGAAAGAATGATGGGTTCAACTGATTCCATCTGAATGAATGAATTATGGGTCTAACTGATTCCATCTCAATGAATGAATGATGGGTCCAGCTGATTCCATCTGAATGAATGATTGAATGATGGATCCAACTGATTCCATCTGAATGAATGATGATGGGTCCTACTGATTCCATCTCAATGAATAAATGATGGGTTCAACGATTCCATCTGAATGAATGAATGATGGGTCCAGCTGATTCCATCTCAATGAATGAATGATGGATCCTACTGATTCCATCTGAATGAATGAATGATGGGTCCAACTGATTCCATCTGAATGAATGAATGATGGATCCTACTGATTCCATCTGAATGAATGATTGAATGATGGGTCCAACTGATTCCATCTCAATGAAAGAATGATGGGTCCAACTGATTCCATCTCAATGAATGAATGATGGGTCCAACGATTCCATCTCAATGAATGACTGATGGGTCCAACTGATTCCATCTCAGTGAATAAATGATGGATCCTACTGATTTCATCTGAATAATGATGATGGGTCCTACTGATTCCATCTCAATGAACGAATGATGGGTCCAATGGTTCCATCTCAATGAATGACTGATGGGTCCAGCTGATTCCATCTGAATGAATGAATGATGAGTCCAACAATTCCATCTCAATGAATGACTGATGGGTCCTACTGATTCCATCTGAATGAATGAATGATGGGTCCAACAATTCCATCTCAATGAATGACTGATGGGTCCAGCTGATTCCATCTGAATGAATGAATGATGGATCCTACTGATTCCATCTGAATGAATGAATGATGGGTCCAACGATTCCATCTCAATGAATGACTGATGGGTCCAGCTGATTCCATCTGAATGAATGAATGATGGGTCCAGCTGATTCCATCTGAATGAATGAATGATGGATCCTACTGATTCCATCTGAATGAATGAATGATGGGTCCAGCTGATTTCATCTGAATGAATGAATGATGGGTCCTACTGATTCCATCTGAATGAATGAATGATGGATCCTACTGATTCCATCTGAATGAATGAATGATGGGTCCAATGATTCCATCTCAATGAATGACTGATGGGTCCAGCTGATTCCATCTGAATGAATGAATGATGGGTCCAGCTGATTCCATCTGAATGAATGAATGATGGGTCCTACTGATTGCCCTGTTATATTTTGTAGCAAAATAACTTAACATTTACCAATCTCTGCATGTGTCCCCTGTAGTTCCCAAGGTCTCTGAGGAAGCAAAGAAAAAATAGGAATACTACATCTCAGGCATGTCATACAAGGTGACTAATATAAGGATGTGCACGTGGCTGACAACCTCATCAGTGAAACAAACTGTCACAGAAACCACTGCTGCAAGAGCATGTGAATGCATGGTGCTGCTATGGAAGACCAGCAGCAGTGGTGACTCTATGCTCCAGAAGGGGTGCAAAGAAAGATGATGATGATCTCTGCATGTATTCACCCAACATTTGCCTCAACAAGGACTACAAACCACAACCTGGTGCTCATTAAAGGATACAATAGGCACCTCCTCCTTCCACAGCGCCGTTGGTGGAGATGGCACATATGGACAGAACTGTCACCACCAGAATGAAGTAGGCAAGGATCATCTGTGAGTAGGCTTCCAGCAAGCCCGAGTTGCCCACCACAAAACCTAATATGAACAGGAAACACAAAAAAGGAGGTTAATGTGCATAGTTCAAAGTGTTCCAAGCAAAATAAGTGATTATAAAAAATGCAAATGTAATCATCATCATGATGTCAGTTTTCACTCCTTATGGAACATACAGCCACCACTTGAGATGGCCCTCCTTTGAGGCTTCCTACACCTTAATACAAACTTTTTCTATATGATGAAGTTGTCAGCTTCATGCACAATCTAATATGTTGTCATCTTTTACGACATGCCTGGGGCAGCAGTTTTGTCTTCTCACAGATCCCCTGAGCACAAACAGGGCACAAATAAAACAGTGAACTAAACTACACAATGCTTGAGTTCCTTCCTAGGTACTAATGTGACTAAACTACATCAGGTCTCCTTTTCATTCCCAATGGAGCAAAGAGTTGTAATTGTTACTAGCTCCTAATTTGTTATTTGGGCTCCTTTTTTTTTAGCTCTCCCAGTTAGTTTCTATAACTTCCTTTTCCATCCTTCCTTTCAAAGTTTTCTTTGGCCTTCTCAACTTTTCTTCCCTTGGGAGAATGCTTGGTTATACTAGCTGGTTTCTGCCAAAATTATGTCCCATCCTTCTTCAGATTCTTTTATATAAGCCCCAGCAACAAAATGATGTCCCACAATAACATTTTTTTGGTTCAACCTTGTTACGTTTTGCATTTTTACGGTCATAGGACCACTGATTTTTGTGAGTTTCAGTTATTAGTTACCCAGGAAAATCTAAAGAGTGACTCTGCCAATTCCCATGAAGAAATGTCAAGGTATAAAGACAGTGTTAGGACGTTTTAGAGCATCATGTGACTTAAATGTTTATTTTCTTGATGCCACTTAATGGGTGTGTGTAGTTTCTAAAACAGATTATTCCAATAAGTACCAAGTCTCTGAGCAGACAATGAAAGAATAGATCTTCTGCACCCTCAGGTATGCCATACAAGGCGACTAACATGAGGCTGAGCAGGGGCTGCCAAAATCATCAAGAAAAACACATTGCAACAGCATGTGAATGCTTGATGCAGACTTCCTGCAAGAGGACCTGCTATAGTTAAGGCACATGCTCTGTAAGGAGTGCAATGGAAAATGATAATCATCATGATGGGACCATTTATTTGGCTAACCACTTTTCAGAAAGTTCCAAAAACCAGAAACCCATGAAGTGGTAATACTTAAAATATGTACCAAGTAATTACTGTGACTGTTGCTGTGTTTATGGTGGCAGCACTATTGTGTGACTTTTGCTGTGTTTATGGTGGCAGCACTATTGTGTGACTTTTGCTGTGTTTATGGTGGCAGCACTATTGTGTGACTTTTGCTGTGTTTATGGTGGCAGCACTATTGTGTGACTTTTGCTGTGTTTATGGTGGCAGCACTATTGTGTGACTTTTGCTGTGTTTATGGTGGCAGCACTATTGTGTGACTTTTGCTGTGTTTATGGTGGACTCACTATTGTGTGACTGTTTTGAAAGATGTGTTGATGGTGATTCACAAGAATCACAGAATTCTTGTGATTTTTTAATCACATTTTTAGTGCCCTTTTTGATCAGCCTTGTTCACCTACCCAGTCATTATGATAAAAAAAAAGCCTGCAGAACAACCTGTTGGTGGCAGGATTGCCAAAATTCTGGCCTCTTGCGGCAAAGGTTCTGGGTTCACCAGTCGGTAGTGCATGCTCCAGTCCACCCAGCTGTAAATGGGTACCTGACTCTGCTCTTGAGTTATGGATGGAAAAGGCAGTAAGGAAGGGAACTGGCGACTGGACCTGACAATGCTGGATCTAGAATAGTGAAATCTCTAACACTTAACTCTCCTACAACAGTATCTGCTATGGGACTACCTTTACCTTTTAATGTCTCTTCATAAAATTCAAGAATTCTTTTTATAAAAGACCGAAACAAACAAAAAAACTTAATTTACAAATTATGTTTTAGAAACTGACTTTTAAGACAGCCTAGACAGGGACATGTATAGCATATATGCCTGAACTCCAGCCTTCAAATTCTGGTATGTCTATTGCATCGATTTCATCTTCCCCAAACTATCAAGATATTTGTGAATGTCAAGATATTTCTGAATGTAAGTTATTTCTGAAGCTATTTCCTCTGATGATAAATGCCATGTAGTGGATAGGAATCAACACAGCTCAATAAATATTTATTTCTCTCTCTCTTTTTTTTTTTTTCTTCTTCTTGTGTGGGCTTTTATTTATTTTTAATTGTTAATTAATATCTGGGTACATTTTAGGTTTTAGGCCTCAGCCTGGCTATTTAATTCCAGAAGAACCCCTTATTCAGCAACCCTTAGGTTCCAAATAAATGGTCCCATAAAGACTCCAGGACACAGCAGTCGTTGCCACTCTTATTCGTTTTTTTTTTTTTTTGCCTTCATGTCTCTCCTGAAAGTAAAGCTAATGTTCATATCTCTCATCTTTCCCTTCTTTAACTAATCAAGATGTTTATGCAGGGATTGGTTTCTATCATGCCCTATCTTGTGACACATTTTAAAAGCATAGCATTACACACACATTTGATGGGTTACCCCATAGGTCATCCACAGGTGAAACTGCATAACCTTACACAAAGACATTTGACCCTGTAGGTCACTGAAAGGTAGCATTTTGTTTCATACAAACATACATACAAGGAAAATCACATAGTTTGCTTCTAAACTTCAACATCGTATCCAGTGAGAAAGCAATATAGTATTAAGTTTAAGGTTCAGCTCTTTCCATGTTTTTAAAAAGTGTGGTAATGTTATAAATAGCCACAAATGAGATTGAATGAGGGTTAACAAAATATAAAATTGGGGCAACATGAAACAAAAAGTTTGTTCAAATAAACCAACCCTGAAAACTGGCATCCCATCACAAGCCCCTGGGAAAATTGGCCCAAAATACTGGTCCCTCATCCCTTAAGAGTTAAGCTTACAATGCTTTAAAATCCAACTTTACGTGCAGCATTGGGCAGAGCAACCTAACCTTTGAAGTGAAGACAGGAGTACGACAGGGATGCCCCTTATCAACCACTCTATTTTTAACAGTCATAGACTGGGTGATGCGCCAGACAACAGAGGGCAATCCAAGAGGAATAAGGTGGACTACATTTTCTACATTAGAAGATCTGGAATATGCAGATGACATTGCACTGCTAGCACATTCACATCAACACATCCAGGAAAAAACGGATAGACTTAATAAGTATAGCCAGCAGGTGGGCTTGAACATCAACCTAAAGAAGACAGAGGTCATGATGCTCAATGTGAGCAACCCTGAGCCCATATCAGTAAGGAATCAGCAACTGGAACAGACAGATGCCTTCACATACCTAGGATGCATAGTAACACCAAACGGCGGAGCAAGCAAAGACATCAACAACAGAATGAACAAAGCAAGAACAGCCTTTTTTAGTCTAAACAACATTTGGAAGTCCTCTCAGTACAGCACAAGCACAAAATTAGGATTATATCAGAGCTGTGTGCTTTCTGTGCTTCTCTATGGCGCGGAGAGCTGGAGAGTTACAGAGAAGGAAATGTCGAAATTGTCCTCTTTTCACACAACATGCCTAAGAAAAATTCTCCAAATCTTTTGGCCGAATATCATCACCAACCAAGATCTGCTTACTCGGAGCAAGCAAGAGGACATGCACACCATCATAGCTGGCAGACGCTGGAGCTGGGTTGGCCATGTCCTCAGAAGAGACCCCGATGCCATCACAAGAACAGCTATGCTATGGACCCCTGAAGGAAAACAAAAGAGAGGCTGACCAAAAACAACTTGGCGGAGGACTGTGGAGGCTGAGATGCAAAGAATGAACCAGAGTTGGGGCACTGTACGAAGGATGGCTACCGACTGAGCAAAGTGGAATCAATTTGTTGTTGCCCTACAAGACGCCACCAGGCATAATGGCCACTGACTGCTTTGACGGTCGGCGGCTAAGGATCAAAGAAGAAGCTTTAAAATAATCTTCAGAGAATTTACAACAATTCTATATACATTACGAGATAGTTTTTCACAAACATAAATGTTTGCTCATAATGTTAAAACATAATCTGTGCAAAAATGTGGGGCCCATGTTGGTATCTACATAAAACCTAAAAAAAACTGCCTTGGACAGAAAATGTTATTGTTATTGTTGTTCAGAATCGATATCAGTGCACTCTAGGCAAACCCATAGGTGCTTAGTCTCCCTCAGAAAACGTAGAAGTGTTATGACATAAAAAATACACAATTAGAATAATTAATTAACTTTTATACAATAACTCAGTCCATGCTTCGGAAGGTTCAAATGGGTTGGTTGCGGCATGAATGGAAAACATTCATAGAAGCTTTCAAGCTACAAGAGCTGGTGTGGGTATACTGTCCTGGTCATGCTGGGGTATGTGGTAATGAAAGAGCTGACAGACTAGCATCAAGAGCACCCATAGTGGGGGACACTGGATATGGATAAGGGAGAAATACTGAGAACAATTAATGATTGCCTGTTAGAGAATGACACTGTAATAGATGAATCATCAAGGTTAAGACTGTTGGAATTTGGCATCAAACGTAAGGCTAGTAGAGATGGACGTATGAGAGGATGCATCCGTCGTGTTTACAACCAGCAAGCTAGAGGAACAATTAGCATTCACACTCATCGACATATACTGATGAAGACTGAGCACCTATGGGTTTGCCCGGAGTGCAATGATGTCAATTCTGTATAACAACAATAACAATACAAAAACTAATTAGGCAATGTTGCCAGTAAGATAATGGTAGCAGTCTGAATATATTATCTACAGTTATTGACACAATATATCCATGATTACAACTTTTTAGGGATTGAACAGGAGATTTTGTCCATTAATTCAACAACAGTAAATCCTCTTAATACACTAAGTTTATTTCATCACACACTACCTTCAGACAAACTTCATTCATCACATGTAAAAATATAATGTTGGCTTAATTCATCACAGGTTAAAGTCACCATAAGCCTAATTTACTGTACGATAAATTTATTGCAAGCTTAACTGATTTTTATCAAAAATTAATGAAACAAGCTTTGGACACATAATTAGTACATGAAAATCAGTCTCATAAGACAATAATAGTTACAAGAGTGGTGCTGACAGTGGTAATAGTGGTAGCAGTATTTGTAGCTGCAGTGTCAATAGCAGCAACAACAGTATCAGTAGAATTTGATGCAGCAGAAGTATCGTTAGTAGTAGTAGTATCACTGATAGCAGTAGTTATCAGTTGTAGTATCAGTAGTGGTAGTAGTAGGTTATGAAGTAATAGTAGTACCTGAAACAGTGGTTGTATCAGTAGTAATATCCCCCATAGTAATAGTATCAGTAGTAGTATTCACTTAAGTAGTAGTAGTATCAGTAATAGTATGTACCATAGTAGAAGCAGTATCAACAGTAGTAGTATGTCATAGTAGTATCAGTAGCAGGTAGTAGTGGTGGTGATGGTAGTAGTAAGATCCATCACAAAACAAGTAGTATCCATAATAGTAGTGGTAATATCTGTGTAGCAGTATAAGTATCTATAGTAGTAGTTTCTAAAGTGGTAGTATTTATAGTAGTAGTATTTATAGTAGTATTATCTATAGTAGTAGTATCCATCTTAGTATTAGTATCTGTAGTAGCACTGAAGGTGGTAGCAACAGTAATATCAGCTTAAGCTTTTGTTGTACAGCTGTAGTAGTAGTATCAGTAGTAGGTAATAGTGGTGGTGATGATAGTAGTAGTAGTATTAGTAGGATCCATCACATAAGTAGTACTATCCATCACAGTGGTGGCAATATCTGTAGCAGTAGTTGTTCTATCTGTAGTAACAGTATCAATAGTAGTAGTATCAGTAGTAGGTAGTAGTAGTGGTGGTGATGATAGTAATAGTAGTAGTATCACTAGCAGCATCTGTAGTAGTAGTGGTGGTCGCAATAGTTTTATTCTTTGTTGTTGTTATTGTAGTAGAGGTAGCAGTAATAGAAGTCATAATATCACGTGGCAGAGGTGGTGGTGATGGTAACAATAGTTGTAGCTGTAGTAGTAATATTAATGTCAGTAGCAGCTACAGCACCATCAGTAGTAGTAGTAGCAGTGATGGTGGTAGTAGTAATATCAGCTTTAGTGTTTGCTGTTGTTGTTGTAGTAGTAACAGCTATAATGTGGCAAAGATGGTGATGGTAATTAAAGTAGAAGCTGCTGCTACTTTTGTTGCAACCGTTGTATCTGGAACATCAGATAAGTATTAGCTACCGCTAGAACCATTTCGTACGGAACTTTCCAAAAAAATTTTTTTAATCCGGCACTTCAAACCCAATATATTTTGCTCAGCAGAAGTTAACAAGTGGTAATCTTCAGACTTCGGACTGGTCACAACAGATTGGGATGCCATCTATCCAACAAGTTAAAGATAGGAACTACTGTTGAGTGTAAATGTGGCACTGATAAAATGACTGCTGAGCATATACTTCAAAGATGTGTAACATATGAGGAACAAAGAAAGCACATATGGCCATCACTAGTGCCATTCCTTGAAAAGCTCTATAGAGATGTCAACAGCCTCAGACTGACCACTAATTTCTTTGAACATATTCAAGTTGAAGTCTGAGGGTGAACAAAGAAGAAAAAACCCAGCATAAAATCAGTTCAACTTTATAAATGGCTCACAAACGTTAGTACATCACCAGGAAACCACATTTACATTATAAGACATTCACCAACACAAGCCTCTGCCCCATCCTTTGTGTGATAGTGTTACAGAGTGTTCATGTAGAGGCGTAACGTATATTAACTGATTCCGTACGCAAGATCTTTTAAAAGACGCAATGGCCGACCGCTGTGTCCGCAAGATCTTTTAAAAGACGCTGATTTATTTCGTTGTTTCTTTCTATTCTGATATTTTATACTGCCCGGAATTTATCTCGAACGGAAGTAAACACAAAACTGGGCAAATTTCAACAAGCTTCAACGTCTTTTATTTGTGTTTGAAGGGATTTTTTCACATTTATCTTCATCTTTAATCGTGTTTTGTCATTTCGCCATAATGGCCGAAAACACACAGGATATGCTACTAATATGTGAACAGCGAACAAACTGTGTGATCAACCATAACTTTCTTACTTTTTCTGTGTTTCTAAATGGATTACCTGCACAAAGAGAGCAGTGAAACTGTAATGTGATAACAATTTATGTTACAAGCCTTACGTAAGTCGAAAATTTTTGTTCAAAATTTCAAGTTATCTTTTTTTCCGTGTACATGTTATCTGTTATAGCATAAACATAACATAAAATTAGCTAGAAAGGCATATGGATTTATATTGTTCATCCAATGTACTTTAATTTGATATATAATATGTTATACTTAACTCATGATTAGACACACATTGTCAGTAAACGTAAATTATGTATATGTAAATTTTTGGGGCTTAAAAATAATTCCGTCCAGAGCTGAAAATAATTACGTACTGAATCAGTTAAGGCGCTGGTTAGCTGGCCCAATTATTAAAGTAATAATTCATGATCTGGTGTCTCTGATTCATTCCTTCAACTTCATGCTTGTGCCTTAATGTTATAATGTCTGCCTTTTAGAGCATCTGTGCTGATATATTACACGAATGCTGAGTGTAGAAAATATCAGCCTTAATTCACAAAGGTGACAACTCATTCCGTGTGAGAGTCCATCACACTTTCAATATTTAATGACAGTATAAACAGTTCATAGACAAGTCATCTCATAATTAAAATACATACTAATTTTCCCATCAGAGGTACAACCAAAATTAACGACGTTAGTTTTATTATTAAACATTTTATTACTGTCGATCATATCTACATTCGTATTAAGATCAGGTTCTCTCTGATCATGTTGACAAGATAATGTAGTTTGACAAGTAGGTAGATGTAAAGAACCATGATTGTCAGGAAAAGAAAATTCATCTTCCTGAAATAAGAATAGATCAGAATCATAACAAGAAGTGACGATCTTGACGTAGAGATCGTGAAAAGAAACTTGTAAATGTTTAGGACGGGTATGGAACACCCTAAACATATTATTAGAAAGATCGACTATTGACAGCTGAGAGTGCTGAGTCATCTCAGATTGTGTCATGAAATTCATAGATATGTCATTGGTAGAGTGATTAATCCCTGACATTTCATCACAGTCATGAGCAAAAGAGATGGTCATGAAAAGATAACTGACCAGTAAGATTAGGAGTAAATTGTTGAAATTTATGCATTTGTTCAAACGGATAGTTTTGATAAATCATACTGTAATGGTTGATTGGAGTCTGGACACTAACCAAAGTCCCTTGTTAAACGAATGTGGCAATGTAAAGCGAAACAATCCGGTGTAACGATCAATGTGAATCTCCGGAAGATTAAAAGGCAAATAACGCTCGCAAGTGTCTCTGAGCACAAAACCGCTGCAATCCCATCGATGTCATATCAAAAGACTTAGATTACGTTTAATGTTCTGACTTGAGACGAAATATATATAATCCTTTTCGAAATATCGACATATGTTGAAAAGGTCAGCATTCGCGTAATATATCAGCCTTAATTCACAAAGGTGACAACTCATTCTGTGTGAGAGTCCATCACACTTTCAATATTTAATGACAGTATAAACAGTTCATAGACAAGTCATCTCATAATTAAAATACATACGTTAGTGCAGTCCGACTACTGTCTCCTTATACATTCATCAATCATCAAAGTATCAACGTTTTTACACGCAATGTCGACAGGCGAACATTCTGTAGTGATCATTGACGTTTGAAGATATTATAACTCTAGGAATTCATCCATAAATTACTTATTCATTCAGGATAGCTTATCATAGCATCCATATATAATAAAGGCTGACCCATGCCTTACAATCCAAGAGAAAACACTGCACAATTCATAACGCGTCTGACTTCTTCAACGTCAGTCTATAGAAGGGTAAAGGAATCGCGTTGCCATGTCCCAGCCTATCAACTAACTACGTCATGACAATCCCTAGTCAACCCTATAACATCGCGGTCAATATAATGGCTTTAAGTGCAAAGCACCTTACATTGGTGGCATCTCAATATGTTCAGGCGTATTAAATTCAAAGTGGGTTACCATCACCCAAATACCTGTATCAGTTAGGGTGGGCGAAAAATGATGATGCTGTTGTGATATGTGATCACTTTCTTGCACACTCACACCCGACCGAAACAACAATAAAACTCTAATGCAGGGGCTGTATTTATTCATACAACCCTTTCAGTGACCCAAACCCACAAAGCAAACTAATGAACAAACACTAAACAAACATCAAACAAACACCCAGCCAGTGCCCAGTTGCTAACGTGTTCTCGTTTCTTTGTCCATCTCCTACCCACACAGGGCGCCTCGTTTCGCATGTTCTGTCTGTCGCTTGTTCGGTCTGGACTGCTCATGCGAATAGAAATCAATCGCTGGCTCGCGCTCTCTTTATATAGGCGGCTTGACCAAATCACGCACGGCATAGGGATTGGGTCATGAAAATAACTCAAATATGACGATAAGTGCTCTTGAAGAAGCGAAAACACAAATATTTCCTGGCTTTATTACGGCCCAGTCAAATATCTCTCTCCTGAAGATGTTGTGGTCCCCACAACCTACTCTCTGCCATTGGTTCTACATTTAATTCTCTTAACGCGCTGTAGTCTGGAAGATTCGTCCACTCGTGCAGTGTCGCTGCTTGCTTGTGAGTTCTGCTAGTCAGATTATGCAGTTGTTGACCTTGGCGGGGGATTGCTTCCAACGTGTTTTACATTTGTCCCCCGTGGATGTTGGCGTGCATTCCCTCTAATCTGTTTAAGATGAGTTTCCTCTCTGGAGCGTCGGCTTGTGTCCCCTCCTATCTGTTTAAGATGAGTTTCCTCTTCTGAACGTCGGCCACTTTTCTTGGCGCCCTTAGGGTAACAGTTGTCTCGGCCATCTCTTGGCTTGCCCCCTATAGGCAATCTAGTTGTGGCAGTACGTTTAGGGAGGAAGCTCCTTGAGGGACAGGCCGATATCAAATGCTCTGGGGACTTGCACTGAAAGCATCGTTTCAGAAATGGACCTTGGGGGCATTTGGCTGCCATGTGATCTGAGAAGTCTCCACAGTTGTAACACCTTATTTTTCTAGGCTTCCTCTGTGCCATAGGTCGCCTCCTGCTACCTTTACATTCCTGGCCGCCTATGTCTCATACAAAGACTGCTTCAATGCCCTGAACAGATGGTTTGCTATCGAACTCCACTCGCTCGTTTCTTGCAAAATATTGTCTTGGAGTTGACAAGAGCCGCACGACCGCTTACAATCCTAAAGGCAAGCCCCACTTGGCAAAAGTTTGTGAAAGAGGTAAAAACCGCGGGGATGGTAGGGCCCTTAACTGTAGAAGATCATTTTTTAATGAAGAAAACCATCCTGTTCAACCTCTGATGGGTTATAATTAGGATATATATCATCTATAAATTTAGATAGTATTCTCAAATGCCACCACCAGCTTATGGCATTACCATTACAGGCCCGTTGTTATCATCATCATCATCATTGAGTATTTATGCTCTGTATGGAGCATGTAGGCACTGCTACAGCTGCTTCCCTTGCAGGAAGCCTGCACCAAGCAATCACATGATCTTGCAGCAATGGTTTCTGTGGCTACTTGTTTTACAAGATGAGGGTGCCAGACCTCATGCACGTCACCTTGTATAACATGCCTGAGGGAGCAGTTGTTCTATTCTTTATTAATCTCACCAGCGACCCCACCCCCGGGGAATAATAAACGTGGGCCCAATTATTTTACATAGGGTAAATTAAAATTTCCAACTTATGCATCTGGTTTTTTCCCCCTTTGTCCTAAAACTATAGTTGTTCATACTTTTTATGTTGTATGTGTGTAAAGTACGTGTGTATATACTTTATATTCATATGTATAGCCTGACAAGACACTTGGTTTAAATCACCCGCATGCAACAGCTTGTACAGTACAACAGTCGCATGGTACACAAAAGGAAGCGATAATTTATTCTGTGTGTACTGAAAACTTGATAGTGTATTTGCTTGCACAGATGCGTACAAATTATTACAACTGACATGTTCATTATCATCATCCCGAGTCACTGGATTCCTGTTACTTTGAAAATAAATCAATACAACTGAATTGTCATTAATTTGTTTTTCTCATTTAAATACTGTAAAAGGTAAAGGATCCTGTTTACACACCCATTGAGGCATATTGGGAATATGATTCTTCTTCTTCTTCGATCCTTAACCACCGACCGTCAAAGCAGTCAGTGGCCATCACGCCTAGTGGCGTCTTGTAGGGCAACAACAAATTGATTCCACTTTGCACGGTCGGTGGCCATCCTTCGTACAGTGCCCCAACTCTGGTTCATTCTTTGCATCTCAGCCTCCACAGTCCTCCGCCAAGTTGTTTTTGGTCGGCCTCTCTTTCGCTTTCCTTCAGGGGTCCAAAGCATAGCTGTTCTTGTGATGGCATCGGGGTCTCTTCTGAGGACATGACCAACCCAGCTCCAGCGTCTGCCAGCTATGATGGTATGCATGTCCTCTTGCTTGCTACGAGTAAGCAGATCTTGGTTGGTGATGGTATTCGGCCAAAAGATTCGGTGAATTTTTCTTAGGCATGTTGTGTGAAAAGAGGACAATTTTGACATTTCCTTCTCTGTGACTCTCCAGCATTCCGCACCATAGAGAAGCACAGAAAGCACGCAACTCTGGTATAATCTTAATTTTGTGCTTGTGCTGTATTGGGAGGACTTCCAGATGTTATTTAGGCTAAAGAAGGCTGTTCTTGACTTATTCATTCTGATGTTGATGTCTCTGCCTGCCCCACCATCTGGTGTTACTATGCTTCCTAGGTATGTGAAGGTATCTGTCTGTACCAGTTGCTGATTCCTTACTAATATGGGCTCAGGGTTGCTCACATTGAGCGTCATGACCTCAGACTTCTTTAAATTGATGTTCAAGCCCACCTGCTGGCTAAATTTATTAAGTCTATCCGTTTTTTCCTGGATGTGTTGATGTGAATGTGCCAGCAGTGCAATGTCATCTGCATATTCCAGATCTTCCAATGTTGAAAATGTAGTCCATCTTATTCCTCTTGGACTGCCCTCTGTTGTCTGGCGCATCACCCAGTCTATGACTGTTAAAAATAGAGTGGTTGATAAGGGGCATCCCTGTCGTACTCCTGTCTTCACCTCGAAGGTTAGGTTGCTCTGCCCAACACTACACGTAAAGTTGGCATAGAGGCTTTTTATGATTGACACTATGCAGCTTGGAATTCCATAAGCCCTCAGTATTTTCCATAGACTGTCCCTATGTATGCTGTCAAAAGCCTTTTCAAAATCAACAAAATTTATGTAAAGCTGTCTTTGCCATTCTGAGCACTGCTCTATAATGTTCCTGAGAGTGAATATATGGTCTACACATCTTCTGTTCTTTCTAAATCCTGCTTGTTCTTTCCTCAGTTTGTAGTCTACTGCCTTTGAAATTCTCTGTATAATTATCCTGCCTAGTATTTTGCTGGGAACTGAGAGAAGAGTGATTCCTCTCCAATTATTGCAGTCTGAAAGATCTCCCTTCTTGGGCAATTTGACAATTATTCCTTTGTTCCACTCTGATGGTGTTGTCCCCGTTTTCCACACTTGTGCAAATAGTGGTTCTAATAGTTCTGCTGCTAGCTCAGGGTCTGTCTTAAATAGCTCTGCATTTAAGTTATCATGGCCCGGAGCTTTACCGTTCTTTAACCCTTTGATTGCTGTGATGATTTCTTCTTTTTGTGGAATGTCTGTATTTACATCTAGATCGTTTTCAGCCTCAGGAACATTCAATTGTGTCTTTGGTATTTCCTTGTTCAGAGTTTCTCTGAAGTGCTCTGCCCATCTTGTTTCCTGTCCCTCTGCTGTCTTAATGAGATTTCCTTGCTTATCTCTTACTAATGTAATATTGTTTGCACCTTGTTTTCCGCTGATGAATTTAGTTATTTTGTATACTGTGCTTTGTTCATTTCTCAGTGCTGCCTCTTCTGCCTGTTTTGCAAGATCGTCTAGGAAATTCCTTTTGTTGGCTCGGGTTTGGCGTTTAACTTCCCTGTCCAGTTGACTGTACTGTTCGCTATATAGTTGCTTTAACCTGGGGGACTTCGCTTCTGTTTTCTTTCTTTTCATTTCCTTTCTCATCTTTATGGTGTTTAGTGTTTCTGGTGTTATCCAGTCTTGCTTCTTCCTTTCCTGGAATCCTAAGCATGATTTGCTACTTTCCTTATATATTGTTGAAATGGTGTTAAAATTCTGGTCTATATCATCAGTCAATGTCTTTTCCTGGCTTTTGGCAAATTGATATCGTTTCTTAATGTCGGCCGCAAAAGCTTTTCTGGTAAGGGGGTCCTTCAATTTGCTGATGTCAAACCTTTTCTGTGTAGTTACAGTTGGTCCAGCCCTTCTTAGTTTCACTTTCAGTTTTGCTACTACTAAATGGTGATCGCTTCCCACATCTGCACCTCTTCTTACCTTCACATCTTGTAATGCATGTCTCCATCTACCGTTAACCATGATGTGGTCTATCTGGTTTCTGTCCCGACCATTTGGTGATTCCCATGTTAACTTGTGAATTTCCTTATGTGGGAAAAGTGTTCCTCCAATGACCAGGTTGTTAATGCTACAGAAATGGGAATATGATGTTAGGCCCATATTTTCTCGACATTTTGTACACTAGAGGTGATGTGGTCAGCATCACGCCGGCCGCTTTAACCTTCCCAGAATATCATTCAACTACTGTACTAACCAAATAACTTCTCTTCTTCATAGACCATCAGACGTCTACTTGAATTTGTTCAAAGAAAGCAGTGGTCAGCTTGAGGCTGTTGGTATCTCCGTAAAGTTTGTCCAGGAATGGTACTGGTGACAGCCATTTGTAATTTCTATGTTCCTCATATGTTGGGCAACTTTGAAGTAGATGTTCAGCAGTCATTTTATCAGTGCCACATTTACACACATCTGTAGTTTCTATCTTTAGCTTGCTGAATTGATGATATCCCAATCTATTGTGGCCTGTGTGAAGTCAGAAGATTATTACTTGTTCTCTACTGCTGAGCTAGTAATATGCATCATTTTGTGTGTGTTCTAGATGCTCTGCATCCCATTTGTTTCTGTATCTGGTTCTGATAAAACTCTTTGTCTCTTCAAAAGTTATGCTTGTATCAGGTTAAGGTAGCTTTCCACCTTACTTTGGCAAACCAAATAAGTTCTGATATTTGTCGTTTGTCAGTTCCTGTATGCCTTTCTGTATTGCTCATCTTAGTTGGTTTATTTATTTTTTAATCTGTTTAATGTTTCCTGTGTAATTTTCTCGTAAGGTAATAATAAGGCAGTCCCACAGCAGATACTGATGGGGGGGAGAGAGTGTTAGAGACTTTACTAAACTAGGTCTCAGCTTTATGAAGTGGAGTAACCGGTTAAATCACCCATGTGTTACCGGGGCCCGCAAGGTAAACAAAGAACAGTAACACTGTTCCCTATCAGGCATGTCATAAAAAACAACTTAGGAGCATTGAGCATGGGACTGGTTACCCCATCCTGTAAAAAAAAAAATGTTAAACCACAAAAACTTACAACAAACAATGGACAGGTCACCTAAGGATAATATAACTCAGCCATACAAGATAGGAAAAGGTCCTCTGGCAGGGAGGCCCATGAAACAACACAGAGAAAGCCAAAAGGTGTCTGTGTTGCTGACTAACCACCTGTCTTCTAGGAGAATCTCCAGATTTGGCACCTGGAATAAAGGTATGAAGAAGACATGGAAAGACCTTGAGCTGATGGTACAGGACAGGAAGACTTGACATGGGTTTGCTGAAGGCTTATGCTCCTTTGGGAGTTGAAAGGGAAAAGAAGAAGAGGAACTGGTTCATTTCCTTGCTGCCTTTACCTTCCCTAACTCAAGAACACAGTCAGGTACCCATTTGCAGATGGGTAAACTGGAGCGTGACACAACCAAGATTTGAATTCAGAAACTTTACCTGAAGAAGTAAGCATACTAACCACTCTATCATTCAGTGTTTTATTTCTTTCTTTCACTTCATTTATTTTTCCATAGTTCCACAAGGAGCACAGGCCTTCAACAAATGTAGGCCAAGTCCTCCTGTACTGTGCCATCTGCTTAAGCTCTTTCTGTGTCTTCTTCACTCTCTTCATTCTATCTATGGTTCTCTTCTCCTTGGGTTTTTATTCTCGCTTTACCTCCCAAACCCTGGGGATTCCAGAACAAAGAACAAGGACTGTCTCGTAATGTTACCACCATCTTCTTCTCATCTCCTGCTCCACTGGCACTTGTCTGGTTCTCATTTTCTCACGTTTTAACAATGGTCTCATATTCTATCTATATTTCTCATCTTTTGTCTCCTGGTTGAAACTGTGGCTGATGAAGGGTACAACCTAAAGTGTCCCCAACAGAAGAGACATGGTTGAAGCGGTTAAAAACATTGCAAAACTGATGGAAATAAAAGGAAGACCATATAACATTGAATAGAAATAGAATGCTGAGACATGGTTAGAAATAGAAGGAAAACATTGTGACGTGTATGGAAACATAAGGAAAACATTATGACATGGACAGAAACACAAGGAAAACATTGCAAAACTAATGGAAATAGAAGGAAAACAATACAAAACTGATGGAAATATAAGGAAAACATTATCTTTGAATGAAAATAGAAGGAAAATACTTTGACATTGGTGGAAATAGAAAAAAAATGTTTGGACATGGATGGATATAACAGAAAAATATTTTGACATGAGTGGGAAAAAAAAATTGTAACTTGAACTGAAACAGCCTATCAAAGTATCAAGCATCAAGATAAAGAGATGTGCAGGATCTACTACAGCCAATCTTTTGATACGCAGACTTCACTTGATGAGGTTTGATCTGCATTCCTGATAAGACTGATAACACATAACTATTCATCATGTGACGTATTCTTTCCAGAACGTTGTCTCCATTACAGCTGCTCTGAACGCATCACGATTCTGGGCAAGTCGACCTGCATCAGCCAAAGACAAGTTCAGACTCTCTGTGATGTCCTGGGTCCACCGTCGTCTAGGTCGACCCCTTCCCCTTTTTTCCAGGGACCATGCCTTCCATCACTGTTTTTTCCAGACTATTATGTCTTTTTATATGACCGAAAAATTTCAGCTTCCTTATTGCGCTGGTATTTACTTCTCTGTTGGTCTTTTTTTCTGTCCAGGGTATTCTCAACATCCTTCTGTAGCATTTCATTTCGAATGATGTAATCTTTTTTGCAACTGTTTTATTGAGTGTCCAAGTCTCGCAGCCGTATGTTGCTACTGGGAATATACATGCTCTGATCAGTTGTAACTTTGTTTCTTTGCTTGTGCCTTGCCATAGGTTTTTCATCTGTATTAGCTTATGTGAAGCAATTGCAAGTCTTCTTTTAATTTCTACTGCACAGTCGCCAGAGCTGTTAATGATTGATCCTAAGTATTCGAATTCATTGACACTTTCCAGTTCTTCGTTATCAATTTCATTTCTGGTTTGGTCTTTACTTTGTCTGTTGTCAATACTTTGGTCTTCTTGGTGTTTAGGTATAGATTCTGGGCCTCGCTGTGTTTTTTGGTGGAAGAAGTAATTGTTCAAGTCCTTCTGGGTTGGTCGATAGGAGGACTGTGTCGTCAGCCTGGTACCCGCCGATGTTAAATGAGTCAAACTCTGTGTGTTCTTGGTCATCTCTTACTTTTTCTCATGATATTCTCGGCATAAATGTTTAAACAGGTAAGGGGAAAGGGTACAGCCTTGTCCTTACTCCTTTCTGTACTTCAATTTGATGTTTCCCCTCTATTCTTACGGCTGCCTGTTTGTTCTTGGTAGTGCGATGAGTTGTATAAGTTTGAAATCCCAATTTTTCATAATCCCCAATAACTGCTGATAATGAAACAAGTATGTAGGTCAACGTTGAATTCTCTACACTTTTCTATGATGATCCTCATGTTGAATATATGATCCCTAGTGCCTCTACCTGGTCGAAAACCCGCCTGTACTTCATTTATTTCTGTTTCTAGCTTTTGTTGCATCCTTTTCATTATGATTTGTAAAAGTATTTTGCTGGCATGGCTTATAAGAGCTATAGTTCTGTAGTTTGTGCACAGTTTCAGGTTGCCCTTTACATAACTATTACACTGAAATATTACACACGATGTTCTTTACATTACTACCATATCATAAATTATCACATATAACTGTCCCACTTTCACAGATACCAAAGTTTGAAACATACACCAGTCACAAACTGAGAAGGTAATCCAAGCTCATGCCCCATTTAATACTAAGTTAACAATGCATAATATCATATGATATCACAATTATGTTTAGAAGTAAGAATGAAGTTGCATATTAAGTTATGCCACATGCAGTACAAAACAAGTAGTGGTTAAAAAAAGTACAATCATGTAATAAAACAAAAAAAGTATATTTAGCAGTGTGACCAACAGTATAATCATACAGTGTAATAAAAATTCAAATTTCCCTTTGCGCTCCTCATGGAGCATGGACGCACCACTACAGCTGCTCCCACAGGATGACTACACCAAGCTTGCAGCAGTCGTTTCTGTGACAATGTTGAGGTTGCCAGCCTCATGCACAACCTCACATTAGTCACCTTGTATGATATGCCTGAGTGTGTTAACACCATACACAACCTCACATTAGTCACCTTGTATGACATGCCTGAGTGTGTCAACACCATGCACAACCTCACATTAGTCACCTTGTATGACATGCCTGAGTGTGTCAACACCATACACAACCTCACATTAGTCACCTTGTATGACATGCCTGAGTGTGTCAACATCATACACAACCTCACATTAGTCACCTTGTATGACATGCCTGAGTGTGTCAACACCATACACAACCTCACATTAGTCACCTTGTATGACATGCCTGAGTGTGTCAACACCATTCACAACCTCACATTAGTCACCTTGTACGACATGCCTGAGTGTGTTAACACCATACACAACCTCACATTAGTCACCTTGTATGACATGCCTGAGTGTTAACACCATACACAACCTCACATTAGTCACCTTGTACGACATGCATGATGGTGCTGTACAGCTGTAGCTCTATTCTTTACTTGTCTCTTCAGACCTCAGGGAACTATACGAGTAATAAATGGAAGTAGTGAAATAAGTAGTATATAAAGTCTTCATTTTCCACTTCAGAGCCACCCTATGTAGTGGTTACCACACTGCACTGGCGATCGGGAGATCCCAGGTTCAAGCCCAGGCGAGGACATTTGAAAGGGTGTCGTCGAGCGGGACGTGGACTGGAATAAATTCGAGCCCTGGCAAAGACATTTGAAGCAGGTGTCGTCGATCAGGGACTGCAATAGCCTGAACGGCTCCTGAGCTGACCCAGCTCTAATGGGTACCTCTGAAGATGGTGAGTATCTGCCTGAATGGCGAGAGGACACCTGTCAGCGTACAGGATACTCACATAAAATCAGTCTCAGGTTAGATATAGTAACCAGAGATTTCGCCTCAAGTAATAGCAGGTGTACGATTAAAAAAAAAAAAAAAAATTCTCCACTTTTCCCCCCATAACTTCAACAGTAAGCATTAAAAAATCTACCATTTTCGGTAAAAAAAAAAAAAAAACACCTACACCTTGAAAACTTGCATGCGCCCTAATTACAATAACTGGCCAACAAGGATAATGTCATACTCAAATAGTTGCAACTGCACATACTGTGTATAATTAAAGACATTACATATATCCTAATTATGCATAGAGGTATATCTGGAGTCATCCTTATATGACCACCAGCTTATGCACAATGCTATAGTATGTAGATTTGGATGTGAACCTCTGTCTGTGAGGCTAATTACACCCTCACTGATTCTTAAAATCATCCACACACTTACAGGGATTCCTCCTGTGGTGAAACGTGATGAGAACCCAGCATTGCACACTACGCTTGGAGGAGTCACTTGAGCCCCAGACATAACTCTGGCTTTTACCTGGTTGCCTGCATGCAGGAGGACCTCACTATGGACCCTGTGATAGACAGGGGGAGCTGAGAAGTGGCTCTGTGTAGGACGTGACAATTCCTTGGGAGAGCCCAGAACCAGAGCACAGTATTTTAGCTCTGCATAGTTGGACAGCCCCCTTGGATGGCGGGGAATGCACATTATGCCACATGCTTCTTCCTTCTACTCGTAGCTTGGCACCAGATGTGATGATCCTTTAAATGTAAGCCAAGTTGGAGAAACTGAGCTCACGACATCAACTTAACATGTTTCAGAATGGCAGAATAGCCATGGGAAAAGCCTACATCTACAGTGTAGATAATATCACAAACTCTTACACTTGGTATTGGCTGCAAAAGAGCAAAAAGTTCAACAGCCCTAGTTAAACAACAACAACAACAACAAATATATCCTAATTAAAACTCATCACAGTTTGAACAGGATATTTTTCTTAATTAAAACAAAAAAAAAAACGTGAGAGAGAGTATAAGGTTTGTATTTTTACAGTACATTGCTACATAAAATTGACTCAGTGGCAATCCTAACCATTTCACAGTAAACATGTTGATGGTCTGTCCATGCAACATCTGCAGCTCTGTATTTTTATTTTTCTGTGTCAAGTAATGTGGAATTTTACACTTGTTTTGCTGATTTTTTAAACTCACACCTACATAATTCAAGACAAATCTATGTTTTGAAAACATTCTAGCAAAACTAATATTTTAATGTTTATTCACTTTTTTGGATACATAAAAAAAAAAATTAGTATGGAAGAGACATTCACACACAATAAGCTGAAACTCTCTACAGGGGTCGACAATCGGTCGATCATATGTTTATTCACTTTTTTGGATACATAAAAAAAAAAATTAGTATGGAAGAGACATTCACACACAATAAGCTGAAACTCTCTACAGGGGTCGACAATCGGTCGATCATGATCTACTGGTAGATCACAGGTGAATGATTTGGTATCTCTAGATGACAGAGGGTTCTTCAAGAATGTTTAAACTTGAGAAAGTTCAAACTGTCCTGCCAGTATTTGAAAGCATGGCATGCCCAGGATTAAAGGTGCTTATTTTTCTGTGTTCCCAGTGAAAACCCACAAACCAACTTACTTCTTCTTCTTCTTCTTGCGATCGCATCTTTGATGATTACACCGTCAGACGAGTTCTCATGATGAATTCGACTGTTGTTTGAAGTTCCTCTTTAACTCCATATAGCTTTGAGTTTAGTGTTGAGTCATTGGGCCAGTATATCTTTCTTAACTGGTCATACAGAGGACAGTCCTGTAGAACATGCTCAGCAGTTTGTTCGTTTAATCCACATGTGCACAGTGGTGAAGCAGACAATCGTAGCTTGTGCATGTGTTTATTCAGTTTGTTATGCCCTGTCCTGAGTCGAAAAATAGTTATCTGTCCCTGCCGGTCGAGAGTGTGATAGTCGTCTTTGGGTTGGTTCTGTTCTCTTCTGATAGTCTGGATAGCTCTCTTTTTCTCAAAGTATGTGACTTCATTATCTTCTTGTTCACATTCTCCTCCCTTTTTTGCAAGTTTATCTGCCTTTTCATTTCCGGGTACACCACAATGAGATGGTACCCACTGAAGTATGGTTCTCTTTTTGGCAGCTACCTTGTTTAGTTCATTTCTCAGATGCGGGAGTTTACCACCCTTGAGAGCTTGCAGGACAGACAGTGCATCTGTGAGGATGACTACCTGGTGGCAGTCAGAGTTGGTGTTATAAATCATATTTGCAGCTTGCTCTAGAGCTTGAACCTCAGCTGTATAGTTGGAACAGAATTTACCAGTGGGAATGTGCCTAGTCTCATAGTGGTTGTCAGGATATGAGATAAAGATACCGGCACCTCCATTCCTAACAGCATTAGTTGCTGATCCATCTGTATAGGCATGTATCCATGATTGATCGGGATAGCTTTCTTGGATCATACTCAATGTAGCAGTTCGTTTTTGCAGATCATTATACTCACATCCACTTGTGAGACCACTGACTGATGTATTAATTTGGAGGGCACTGCTGGCCTGCTCCCATGGTACAGGGTATAGGGTGGGCTTCAGTGGTGTTGTCTTCATGGATAGGTCTTCTTGATGCTGTCTTATAAGTCTTTTCCCCCGATGCACAAAGCTGCTACGCTTTAGACGTCCCAATGCCAGATCATCTAGTCTTGCCTTCATTGGGTGCATTGGCATACTGTTGTACTTTTCCATCTGGATCATGGTTTTTGTGTCTCTTCTATGGGACAATGTCTGTAATCCAGCAACCTTCTGCATCTCTGTTATTGGTGTAGTTTTCATGGCTCCTGTAATGAGCCTGAGAGCTTGATTTTGCACCTTGTCCAATGACTGCAGATGTGAGTTAGCAGCTGATGACCATGCTGCTGAGCTAAACTCTAAGTGTGGTCTTATTACTCCATTATAAATCTTCTTTAGATTTCGTTCATTTGCTCCCCAGTTGGTACCTGCTAATTTTCTGAGTATGCCTAGTCGTCTTCGGGCCTTTCCTTCTGCATTTTCAATATGCTTATTCCATGTAAGCCTTTGGTCAAATGTCACCCCAAGATAGGTGGGGTAGCTTTCTTCCTTGATCACGGTTGTCCCTAGGTGTATGTTAGCTGATTTGTCCTTGGGGGCGAGGGAGAACAGTGTTGTGGAGGTTTTGTCTGTGTTTATTGTGATAAGCCATTTCTCTGCCCATGACACTAGCATGTCTGCTGCCCGCTGCATTCTATAATTTGCTGTGGTGACATTTTCATCAGCGCACCAGAGTACTAGGTCATCTGCATATAAGGCAGCTTTAACTCCTGCAGGGAGATCTTTCACCAGGTCATTGATGTAAACAAGGAAGAGTGTTGGGGAAATTACTCCTCCTTGAGGTACCCCCTGATGGAGCAACACTTTTCTGCTCTGCAGACCGTCAAGAGTGACTCTAGTTCTCCTGTTATGCAAGTATGACTGGATCCATTTCATCATGTTGCCTTGGATTCCACTTCTCCTAAGTTTTGCAATGAGGCCATCTTTCCACACCTTGTCAAAGGCCTGCTTGAAGTCGACCCAGATCGTTAGGACCTTTTTCTTCTCCTGGAAGGCATCTTCTATTGCTTGAGACAAGTAAGTAACTTGGTCTTCTATACTGTAGCATTCTCTAAATCCAGCTTGTTCCGGCACCAGGATCTGCTCAGACTCTAAATACCATTTCAATCTGTGGTTGACTATTCGCTCCATAGTCTTCCCAACACAGCTTGTGAGACTGATTGGCCGGTAACTTGCAGCCTCGGTCTTACATTTCCCTTTCTTTAGTATGGGTATTGTGATGGCTTCTCTCCATACTTGGGGTACCGTTCCTTTCAACCAGCTGTGGTTGAATATCTCAAGCAGTTTTGTCTTTGCTGCCGAGCTCAGATTTACTAGCATTTCATTGCTGATTTTGTCTGGGCCGGGTGACTTTTGAAACTTAAGCTTGGAAATAGCCTTCTGTAGTTCTCCTAGTGTGATGGGTTCCCTCATTGGGGCAGGAGTATCTGTCTGTCCCATGGTTGCCAGTATTTCTTTTCTTATCTCTCTCTGATGATCTATGTTAATGGGTAAGTTGCTTTCTGAACTGTATCTTCTAGCAAACAAGTCTGCAGCTTGTTTTCCTCTGAAAAGTTTGCCACCTTCATCCAATGTGATAGTCTGCCTAGGTGAGGAACGCTCTTCATTTAGAGACTTGACTAATCTCCAAAGTTTCCTGCCGTCTTTCTCAAGGTTCAGCGATGCCGTTTTAGTTCTCCAGCTTTTCCGTTTTTCTTCTAGCTTTGTTCTCTGAAACTCTGCTACAGCCTTTTTCCATTTGTTGTGAGTTTCAAGTGAAGGCTGAGACTCTGCGTCCTTTCTAGCCCTGTCCATAGCTTCCTGACGTTCTTGGAGTGTGCTGGACCAGTATGGTATGTAGTTACGCCGGCATCCTTTGGGAATGGTTTCTTTTGCAGCTTGTAGTATGCATCTGTTGAAGTCTTTTACCACTTCATTAATGTCTCTGTTCTGTACCTTGAGGGTAGACAGCAGCGTGTTCACCTGATGCCTGAATAACCCCAGTTGGCTTTTTTGTAGTTCCATCTTGTAATGGCTGGGCCTGTACTGAGAGTTGCACTCTGGACAGTAAGAAAGATTGGGCGATGGTCGCTTCCCCCTAGTTGGTCTCCTACTTCTCTACTAATAGATCCAGCTATATCTGGTGTGGAGAAGGCAAGATCTGGTGTTGAAGTTGTGTGCCATCCTCTGGAGTAGAAGGTAGGAGTATCTGTGGCATTATTGACTAGGATTAGGGAGTGATCATCTTGCCAAGTTTCAACCTCTTCACCTCTGTGATCCAGATGGTTATAGCCCCAGCTCTGGGAGTGGCTATTAAAGTCTCCAACTGCTATAAAGTTGGTGGCTGGTACCTGTATAGAGCTGAGACTCAGGGGTTTGTTGTTCGGACAGTAATAGTTCAGGAGTTCTATTTCCATCTTGTCTACCTTTATCTGCAACAGCTGATATTCTGCTCCATCCATGAAGGTTTTCCTTTCGTGTGCAGGAATGTTATTCCTTACAAGAGTAAGTACTCCTCCTTTTCGTCTATCTTTTCTGTCAGATCTGAAGCATTGATATCCCCTTATTTTAAAGGTTTGATCTGCTTTCAAGTGAGTCTCTTGGATACAGCAAACACTGACTTGCTTCTCATACAAGATGTTTTCCAGCTCTGTCTTTTTGCTGTATCCAGCCTGCTTGCTGTTCACTCCCTCTGCATTCCAGTGCATCATGACAAGTGGCACTCTGGGTTTCTCTTTTTCTGTTTTGTTTTGGTCAGTAGTTCTCCTCCGCCGTCTGCTGACTCCACAAGACGGTCTAGAGGGTCCTCCAGTAGCTGAGGGTGGGCTCTGTTGAGGCTCAGAGCCCGGCACTGCACCTGCCTGGTGGAGCTCCACAGGGCGAGCACCAGTACGAGATTTATTTGACGGTGTACTCTCCATAGAAAAAAAAAAAGCGAGTTGCGTGATACTGTGGTTTCCGGTGCGCCTTCTGGCCCAGTATCTACGACTTTAGCACCTGTTCAACGGGAGAGTGGGCTCATCCCTAATCTGTTTATGTTCCCAGTAGTAGACTATTCGCAAGCAGCCTGGGGGTGTCACTGCTCTGCGCGGACCTTGTTTACCGAGGCGGCGTCCGAGCTCGTATGGTGAAAATATGGTTGCGTTATCTTCAAAACAGCCCTGTCTTTCCCATGGCTTTTCTGCCATCCTGCAACTTTGAGTTAGGGAGTTCTGAGCTCCAGTCTCTTTCCCAGGCATTTTATCCTGGCCTGGCACGCATACAGAGGACCCCACTTCTGGTTCTAAGTTAGCAGTTGGGGATAGGTGGGGTAGCACACTGTGCATTCCCCGTCATCCAGGGGGCTCTCCAACTATGCAGAGCTTGCACAATGCTGTGCTCTGGTTCTGGGCTCTCCCAAGGAATCCTCACGTCCTGCACAGAGCCACTTCCAGATACCCACCACCTGCCAACCCTCCATTGTAGAAATCTCCTGCATGCGGCCATCCAGTCAAGAGCCAGTATTAAGTCTGGTGCCCAAGTGATCCCCCCAAGCTCAGTGTGCAATGCTGGGTTCTCATCATGCTGCAACACAGGGGGGATTGTGATGCTCAGCCATCTCTCTCAACTCTGCACCGATAAGTGACATCGGGGACTTAACTGTGCCTCAGTACTGGGAGGCCCCGTTTCCGGGTACACCACACACAGCCAATTGAGGCAACGGTCGTCGTGGGCGTGTCTTCAGTGGGGAAGTTGTGGAGTCTTCCTGTCCATGTTCTTGCACATCCTAACACTGCCCGCAAGACATCGGAGGTTTGGAGAGTGGCCTTCTCTACCAACTTACTAAAATTCACTTTATTCATTAACTCTTTGGCTTCGCAATTATTTTCCACCCTGTTCCGTAATTTTAATTCATGATAGACTAATAACAATGCTCAGAGAGTTGTTTTGGCAAGGTTGTCAAATCTGACCAACACCCTGAGCGTTGTTCCGGAGTCAAACAGTTAACTGTATTAGCTAAGAACATGATATTTTTTCAGTAAGTGAAGTTAACATTTGGTAACATATCATTTAGTTTCAATTTTCCACTCCACTCTGTCCACTGAATTGGAGGATACAGACTGTCCATCTGAGATAGAAGTTAACGTTTGGTAACATATCATTTAGTTTGAATTTTTCACACCACTTTGTCTACTGAATTGGAGGAAGCAGACTGTCCATTTGAGATAAAAGCTGACATTTGGTAGCATATCATTTAGTTTGAATTTTCCACTCCACTCTATCCACTGAACTGGAGGAAGCAGACTGTCCATCTGAGATAAAACTTAACATTTGGTAACATTTAATTTAATTTGAATTTTCCACACCACTCTGTCCACTGAATTGGAGAAAACAGATTGTCCATCAGAGATAAAAGTTAAGATTTGGTAACATATCATTTAGTTTGAATTTTCCACTCCACTCTGAGCACTGAACTGGAGGAAACAGATTGTCCATCAGAGATAAAAGTTAACATTTGGTAACATATCATTTAGTTTGAATTTTCCATCCCGCTCTGAGCACTGAATTGGAGGAAGCAGATTTTCTGGCAGAGATAAAAGTTAACATTTAGGCTGCACTTATTTCAAATTCCAGATACTCTGAAACCTGAACACAGACAAACAAATAATCAAATGTTCTTTATTTTCAAAGGGTTAAGAATAGAGCACGCAGGCCTGTCTGTTATTCTGCCCTTCATCTCTCTCATCTTGCATACTGTGCCCTTTCATTCCAACATTTTACTTTAAGCATTAATTTAAAGACATGCAACAGATATTTTAGTAGATCTTTAGGGAACTCAAGTGTTTCTAAAGTAAGTCATTACAGTATCCGGGTCACCCACCGCTGCTCTAATTTTTTTTTTTAAACAAAGTAATTCATTCAACCCTTAATGGGTTATAATTAAGATATATAGTGTTGTAAATTACAGATAATAAAATCTGATTTCCGATTTCTAAATATAGTATTTTCTTTCCACTCAGTCCAAATATAGTAAATCAAAACTTTAAAATGTTTGAATGTATGTGTGTGTGTTCCCTTCCAAAAAACAACAAACAAACAAACAAATAAAATAAAATACAAATACAAAAAAAAAAAAAAAAAAAGGTAAAGTCTCTCATAACTGCCCTGTTCTGGTCATACTAAAACAGGAATACTGATGCTCCTAACAAAACTTCTTGAGTCATAACAAAAACAGAGCATTTCCTACTAAAATGGAAAAGGTAAAAAAAACACAGAACCCCAATATTAGATTACTGACAAGCATAGAATTCACATATAATTATAGAACAGGTGCTGAGAACAGACATTACTAGTGAACTGCACAAAAAAGACAAACAGTAATTAACAAGAACAAAAATTAATATTTAATAGTATAAGTATAATTCTACAAGTCTTGCAGAAATTATGTGAGGACAGCAAACCATAAGTCAGAAGAGTTCAGGACCACCACTGGTGTAAGACAAGGTGATATCCTATCACCTTACCTCTTCATACTCCTTATGGACGATGTCATCAAGGCATGTAAGGAGAGAACAAGAAAGTATTCAGTGGGGTACTGGAAGATGAGACAGGTCTATATTTCAGAGCTGGCATTTGCTGATGATGTTGCCCTGATTGCTAAATCAGAGGCACATCTCCAATCCAGCCTGCAAGTCTGGAAGGAAGAGCTGGAGAGGAGAGGGATGGTCATAAGCAGCTCTAAAACAAAATCCATGGTGATATCACGAGAAGAAAGAAGACATCAGATTAAGCTGGGAGAACAGGTCCTGGAGCAGGTCGACCACTTTAAATATCTCGGAGCTATTATAGACCGAAAGGGAGGCATCAAAGAAGAGTTGGCCACTCGAAAAGCAGCAGCTGGGAGACTTTTTCAGGCCATAAATCGAGGATTCCTCAGCAAGAGAGAGGTTGGTAAGAAAACGAAGATGGCTGTATACCGCTCCACCTATGTCCCAGTCTTGACATATGGATGCGAGTCATGGGCAATGACTACAACCCATAAAAGCCAGATCCAAACCTCAGAAATGAGATATCTGAGGAAGGTGGTTGAAGTAACAAGAAGAGACATGGTACGCAACCAGACGATACGTCAAGGCCTAAAATGCCACCCCCTACAGACCCAAGTAGAACAGTCCCAACTAAGATGGTTTGGCCATGTCTGCAGAATGGGAGAAGATCGGCTACCACGACAAGCATGGGAAACAAAGAGCCAAGGATCCAGACCCCGAGGACGACCCAGAGTCCGCTGGGAGGACAACATTAGACAATCTTTGAAGGACCGAGGACTAGAATGGAACCAGGCCAGGAGGAAGACAGCCGATAGAATAGTCTGGCGCTCTCTCTTCCAAACCTCTACACCTCACGGTAGAAGGGGAACGACTAAGTAAGTAAGTAAGTATAAGTATAATAAGGATATAACGGTAAAGGTAGTTCCATAGCAGATACCACAAAAGTGGAGTGAAGAGTTAGAAACCACTATAGTAAATCTCTGCTTTATGAAGTGGGATGTCCGGCTTTCTTCCTAGTTCTCTTTGCCTTGTTAGATACCCACTCACACCTGGGTATGCGACCAAGTTTCAAACCAGGTAGCTCTGATTCGAGAAGCAAGTGCTTTAAGCGCACTACCACTCAATTCAATAAGAATATAAAGGTCTAATAAAGAATTAGTAATGCACATAGCTAATGCCAAGTGAATCTTAAATTAAATATTGACCCATATTCACCACCCCCCCCCCCCCCCCCCCCCCACCCCCCACCCCCCCCCCCCCCCCCCCCAAGAATTTTTTTTTAACATACAAGTATGAAGAAAAAAATACTATTTTAGGACAAAGAGAAACAAGAGAAAAAGCACACATATGCACACACAACTTGTAAATTTTCAATTACCCTATTTTCAATAACTGACCAGGAGGGATAATGCCTCAAGCAATTAAACGCATCCAAAAACATTAAACAAAATTTTAGTTATTTTATATCTTAATTATAACCCATATTTTGTGGACAGACAAAGTGACAAATGTTGAGGCATTATCACCGCTGGCCTTCAAAGCATGCACACACTGCTTAGACAGTGCAGACTATGCTGGCTTGGCCATGTCGGCCGTATGGAAGATGGTCGCATCCCAAAAGATATCTTCTATGGACAACTGGCAGATGGCAAAATAACAGTTAGACGGCTGCAGCTGAGATTCAAAGATGTGGCAAGAGAGACATGAGGGCACTGGACATAAATCTAGCAACCTGGGAGGACGAAGCTGCCGATCGCACCAAGTGGTGATGCTATCTACGGCGCCACCTCAGATTGGGCGAAAAGAAGCTCTCACAACAAGTAGAAGAGAGGACAAAACATCGAAAGGAACACCAGAAAAATAAGCAGCTGAGGGCTGTCACCTCAAGAGCGCATTCTCATAGTCAGATGACTGAAGGGGCTGTTATTATTATTATAAACCCATCAGAGGTTGAACAAGATATTCTTCTTCTTTAGTTTAAAAAAAAAAAAAACTGGGTAATTTTCTAATACTCATGGCTGAACGCTCAGCAGTGAATATGTGTATAATATTTGTAGTTTCGTACCATTTAGAGTTAGGGTTAACCCTAACCCTAAATGGTACGAAATTTACACATTATACTCATATTCTCGTCTACACAACGATTTAGGAAAAAACGACTTATCACAGTGAGGTTGAGAAATGCAAGTGTATCTGCGAACTTAAAAAAGTACGGGCCAATATCATACAGCTGTGGGGAAAAACAGTTCAGACAATACCCCTTTCACGGTTAATGCGGTTGGCTGGGTTGGGGTAAAGACGTACAAATACCATAAATTTAGATTTTCATGTCATCTTAAATTCCGATTCTTGAAGTATTATGCTAGTTGGCGTGAATAATCATGGATCTCAACAACTTTCTGTTCCCAGTTCTGTTTTTGAACCTGAAGCAAGAGGTTGTTAGAACCATACAACACAACCTCATATTTTATTAGTTGTCTCTTACGATATATGAATGCCATGGTCAGCTTTACAAAAGGAATGACCAATTCATGGAAGAGGTCACTGTGGAAAGAAAGCTTTTTACTCACAATAGAAGGGATGGAGTGGGAAGGAAGATAATACATCTTACAAGGACAAAAGATAAGAAAAAATAAACCTATGTTGCTACCACAAGGCCTTCGTCAGGGACAGACGAACAACAACAGATAGGAAAGAAAGTGGGAACTTAATAAAAAACATGCAAAATATAATCGAGTGCACCTGATTACAATCACATGGCTGGGAAAAAAAACGATGTTGTTTAACTAGAGCTGCTCAGCTGCTCGCTCTTTGGCAGCCAACACCAAGTTGAAAACTCCTTGGTATTATCTACACTGTAGATCTAGGCTTTTCCTATGGCTTTTCTGCCATTCCAAAATGTGTTGAGTTGAAATCATGAACTCCAGTTTCTCCAGCGTATCTTGCATTTAAAAGATCATCCTATCTGGTACCGTGCTAGGAGTAAAAAGTGTGAGGCATACTGTGCATTCCCTGCCATCCAAGGGGGCTCTCCAACTATGAAGAGCTAAAATACTGTACTCTGGTTCTGGGCTCTCCGAAGGAATTTTCACGTCCTGCACAGAGCCACTTCTCAGCTTCCCCTGCCTATCACTGGGTCCATAGTGAGATCATTCTACATGCAATCAACCAGGTCAAAGCCAAAGAATTACGTCTGGGGCTCAAGTGACTTCTCCAAGCTTAATGTGCTATGTTGGGTTCTCAGCAAGTTTCACCACAGGGGGAAAAAATGAGAAGGGAGCCATTCACTTTCTTTTGACATTTTACGAGAAGAGCAAAGCTGTAATATTTTCTGATAATAGGAAAGATAGAAGGCGAAGGAGGCAGAGGACGACAAAGAGAGAAGATACTGGATATTTTAACTGTAGCATGGAAAGCAGTCAACATCAGGACTCTTAAATAGCACTAGGGAAAAGAAATTGCGGAGACGTTATCACCTATGCCAGATGGCAGGGGCGTACTTAAAGTATGTGGCACCTGGGGCGGGTCCTTCCTTTGGCACTTCCATAAAACACCTGAAACATATATTATACGTGCAAGTAGATGTTTAAACAATGCAGTATTGTCATAATAGTGTCCGACGGCACCTTGCTCCTGGCTGTCACCCGGGGCGGACCACCTCCTCGCTCTCCCCTTCGTACGTCACTGCCAGATGGCATAGCAGACGATGAAGAGCACACATAGTTTCGTTATATCCGTATGATGTACGTAAAAGTTTAACTGTCATATTCTGTACAGCTGACGATAAAACATTAATAGATAATAAACTGTTATCTTAATACTCAATCAGTATGATAACGGTGCAGTAATGAACTCGATTTTGATAAAGTCGGTGTAACAGCGCGAGACAGAAAGCATACGTATAGAGTTGTGCAAAGGTTCTCAATTTACGTTACGCAAGCCGCACCCCGCCCCCCCCCCCCCCCCCCCCCCCCCCCCCCCCCCCCCCGGGAGTATACGCGAAGATTGTCAAAGAAGTATGAAGGCTATGTAGTAAAACAAAACTATATAATTCTATTGCTATGTTATCTCTGGGAATCAGAATTCGCAACCCTGCTCTCAATGAAATCAATAGAAAGAAACAAACTGAAGGCTGAACATGATAATCGAGTATCTTAAAAATAAATTTAATTAATAAAAAAATCTAATGTCAAGAATGAAACTGCTGGGTGACAATAAATAGAATCGATAGTCTCACTAATTGATCTGACTGAATCAGATAAACATTTAACAACCATATAAACAAGAAAAAGATTGTTACATACGGAATAAAATTGTAGTTTAAAAAAAATTAATTAATCGGTTTATTTATAATCTTATGTACATGGTAAACTCTACAACTTATTTCTTTTCACATAGAACAGGGAGTACGGTAAGGTTTACTGAAAGCTATGGGGATACAGGGACTGAAAAAGTTTGGGAACCTCTTTATTAGGGGGCGTTACTTGCGAACCTGATTTTTTACACTGGTGAACTTGTGAGGCCTTCGATTAATTATTAGACCTCTCTCTCTCTCTCTCTCTCTCTCTCTCTTGAACTCGGCAAAGCTGGCAATATATACTATTTTTTTAACTTCTTCACTTCAGCAAATCTGGCAATCTCATTCAAACCTACCATTTTTGTTGTTGTTGTTTGTTAACTAATTAAATCTTATATTTCAATCTACTTTTTGTTTCAGTTCCTCAAAATTTACTGTGACTAAATTAAAATTTTTCTCTGTTGTGAACAGACAAATTGCCAGCTAGGTGTGATGCCACTTTCTCATATCGGCAGTTGTTCATATTATTTGGAATTTAAAACAATACATATCCTACTTATAATCCATCAGAGGTTGAACAGGATATTTTTCATAATTAAATTTAAAAAAAAAAGCTAGGTGGATAGATGCACGGGTACAGACAGGCAGAATAGGCAGGCAGGCAAACAGACTGTCAGACAGACATATAGACAGAGAAAATCAAAAGAAGTCAAATCCACCGCAGAAATATATGAATCTTAAGACCAATATCAGGTGCATGAGTAGCCAACCAATGATCTGCAGGAATCAAACAGTGAGCTTTCTAAAGATCTACTTTGATAAAATCATACCAGTTTCCAGTTTTCAGAGTATATGGAATTTGAAATAAATCCAGCCGATATGCATCTTTTATCTCTGATTCCTACAATGCCATCATAGAGCGGTTGAAAATTAAAAACTAAATATTTTACCGAAAAATAACTTGGCTTCATGTGATGAAATCATTTGTGCCCTTTTCATCAATTTCGTTCTCTCCTGCATTATTAACTTATTTCTTCATTTTCCTCACTCATCATCCTATTATTTGGCATATTTTATGCACTTACAATTTTTTTTGCTCTGACCACTCCCTAGACTTGTTTACGTTTCACCAGGTGAATGGTGGTATAACAAGGCTAATTAGACAGGTCAGCGGATAATACTTTTATCACTTAAGTCGTCTAGCCACCTTTGATAGAGACGATCTTTGTTGACACAAGGTGGTCGCGCACGATTGATGGAAAGCAAGCCAGATTGGCTGTATAAGAAATTCGTCTGGGAAGTGTACGCGAACACATGGGGCAATATATAATCACTTTCGCTGGACAATCTTTGTAACAATAGTACGAATAACCTTTTAGAGGAGACAATATGGGCGGAAGGTATTTGTTACCTCGTGTTTATGTGTAATTGTGAATATTATCGGTAACACATGTTATGTCGTGGGTTGGCATGTATAACATCCACATGTAAATGCAGTCAGACCAACTTGAAATAAGTACGCTCAGTCCATCGTACAATTAACACGATTTTAATTGACGATATTCACAACACTGAGTACTTCACACATTAAGACATTTGTATAAAAATGATGCTCCATAATAACCGTATTATCTCTGGCAGTAAGAATTGATGAACTGTACAGCTGGCCGTTAGAGGTCAAACTGTCTGCAAATATTCCAAAACGACATTGTCATGAATGTTAATTTGTATTACACAGTTACGTACTACCTTCTGTCTGCCGTCTTGCCACACGTCACTCAAACACACATTCTTGAAGTAGTGTCAGTAGATAATCTGACAATAATTGAATAGAATGTAGGACCCCAGTAAGGAACTCCTAAAACACACACTGTCCATTAGGACGAACACCTCGAATGCCCGTGACCCCCGAACGTTAACCGTTCGTTTTTCGCCGCAGACATTGCCTACGTCATACACTCATTTACATATAGGTCACACCTTAACAAATAGCTAGCGTTTAGCACTGGTCCGTCGCGTGTACCTCTCAGCTGTGCACAGCGATGCCTTAGCAAGCCTGTGCAAAATGAGTGGTAACACTACCCCGCCCCCCAGCGAAAACTGAAAGTTTTCCTCAAAGGAGGATGACAAACCCTTGACCATTTCACAAAACGTGAAGTAAAAGTCGTGTATGTTAGATATGATTAATTGTCCATAGAAAAGATGTCAAGAAATGGAAAAAAAAAAAAAAAAAAAAAAAACTAAATGGAGATGTCAAATGATGAAATATGATAATAAAATTGTGATGCATGATACATGGAGAAGTTCAATGAAATAATTAAATGATGAATCAATTTAACTAGCTAATTGAATGATATTAAACCATATAAAAAAAAAAAACAGAAAAAAAAAACTGTAAATTTAATTATGTCCATGTGATAATGTCTAAGATGTGTTCATCATCTTGAAATAATGAAACTAGTTAAAGTTCTTAAAGTAAGGCATAGGTATTATCACTTCTTAATTTTATCGTCCCTTAAATGGTATGGTTATGAAAATGTTCCAGATGTGAATTTCCTTTACGCCAAAAGTCAATCCGATTTTAAGCATTCTGCACAAGATGTGTCAGTAAAAGTTCCAGACACGTAGTATTTGTTGAAATAACAGATGATACCAGTCAATACTGCTTGATAGTGAGTTGGAGAAGTCTGTGACCATGTCCTTAATTCTTGATCATCATACACCTAAGTTTCAAAGTACCCGCAGGAAAGAAAGTCACTTACAAATGTCTTTGGATAGCTGTGTGGCCGAAGTTACCATTGAGCATGTGCCGAGACCAACAAAAAAAACTTAACCATGCATAACAATGTCTTGTAATGTCATATCAAAAAGTCCGGAAATGACTATCAAGCACCTCATACTGTGGGTACCCTCGACATCGTGATTCAAATCCAATGGTAGATGTAGAGGTTCAGCTCTGTGCCATGGTCAGTGTATAGGCATTAATTTATTCTACACAATGCCAAATGCTTGAGAATCTGTATTATCTGTCTGTGGGTAACGCGATAGTACATCAGCCATTACGTTGGACTTGCCATCAATTGGGTGGATGATGTAGTCATATGCTTGTAAGTTTATCGCATATCTTGCGACCCTTGGGTTTTTCATCTGTGCACTCTGTAAATACGAGAGAGCCTTCTGGTCTGTCTCAATAATGAAACGAGACCCAAGAAGGTATCGCTGAAGTTTGGTCACCGACCAGATAATTGCTAGAAGCTCTCTCTCTCAATTATGGGGTATCTGCATTCAGTTTGAGAGAGCTTACGCGAGATATAGAGAACTGGATGAAGTATTCCATCCACCTCCTGCATTAAGGCACCACCGATCCCATACTGTGAAGCGTCCGTTCTGAGGATGAAAATTAATTTTGGATCAGGTAATTTTAATATAGGCTCAGATGAAAAGAATTCTTTTAAATGGGCTAGAGCTCTGTCACAGTGCTCAGTCCAGACAATCCTATTAGGAGAGCCTTTTGTAGTCAACTCAGATAGAACTGAAGTAATGGATGACAGATGTGGCATAAATTTATTGTAGAACTGGACAAGACCCAGGAGGCTTCTTACTTGTTTCTTTGTCCGAGGAATGGACAAATTAAGAATTTTTTGAAATAGTGTTGTCTTCAGTTTTGAGAAATCCGTGTCCAACTCTGTGACCTAAGAAGGAGATTTCGTGGAACCCTATGTGAATCTTAGAAGGCTTTGCAGTAAGACCATGTGACCGAAGAATCTCGAGTAGAGATTTAAGTCCAGAAACATGTTCGTCCCAAGAGATGTGGAACAAACAAATATCATCTATATAAGAGATAATATCAGATCTGTGAGAAAAAAGTTTTCTCATCATGCGGACAAAGGTAGCTGGTGCATTCACCAAGCCAAAGCACATGAAATTCCAATGAAAGAGACCTTTAGGAGTAGCAAAAGCAGTGAGAGGTTTGGCTCTTTCTGTGAGAGGTACCTGCCAATACCCCTTGGATAGGTCAAATTTACTAAAATACTTAGCTTCCGAAAGTTTTGCTAATAATTCCTCAAGAACTGGCATTGGCTCTGCGTCAGACTCTGTTATACTATTGAGTCTACGGAAATCAATGCATAATCTAATACTCTTATCTTTTTTTCTGATGATGACCATCGGGAAAGAATATGGTGACTCTGAATGTGAAATGATATTAAGTTTTAGCATCTCGTCCAATTCCTTTTCGACCCGATCCTGAAAGTGGATAGGGATAGGGTAAGGTTTCAAGTGAATAGGACGATTATCTGTGAGTTTAATATCGTGAGAAATGATAGACGTCCGACCAGGAATATCAGTAAAGACTTGTTGATAGGACTCAAGAATTGCAAGGACTTGAGTTTGTTGAGCAGCAGACAGATCAGGACAGATAGAAACATTTAGCCACGATTCTGAAGGCTGCAGTGATATTGCAGGAAGAGGTAAGGGTATGTCAGGGAATGCAGTAGCTTCTTCCTGAATAACAGATAAGGAGGAATATGACGTAGGACGATCAGAGGATTCGTCCAAAACATCAAAAAATAGGCTTGAGATATGCAGGTCTATCATGGAATTCCTTTAGCATATTGACATGAAATGTTTTATTCTTGCCATCAACGTCAAGAATATAGTCAACATCTGTGAGTTTTGACATAATTTTATATGGTCCCCTCCAAGAGATAAGAAGGCGATTTTGTCTTGTTGGTAACAATACAAAAGCCTTGTCCCCTGGCAGTAATTGTCTAAGCTTTTTCCGTCGGTTTTGAAGGGACCGAGCTTTTTCTTTTGCCTTTTCAGAAGAATTTACAGCAATTTGCCAAGCCTCAAGAAGTTTCTGACGCAGGTTAACCACATAGTCATAAGATGACTGAACTTCGGGGGCTATTTCTGGACCTGACAGTAGCTGTTTTATCATTGACATGGGTCCTCGTGGTGGAGCACCATAAAGGAGCTCAAAAGGAGAAAACCCAGTGTGTTCATTTGGAACTTCCCGATAAGCAAACAGCACTGCTGGGAGCATTCTGTCCCAGTCTTGTGGATAACTAGTGGTCACCTTACCTAGCATTTGTTTCAAAGACCTATTTAGCCGTTCTACCATACCGTTTGACATGGCATGATATACAGAGCTCAGAGATCTATCTATATTACATAGATTCAAGACCTGTGACATGACGTCTGACACAAACTGTGGTCCCCTATCAGATAGAATTTTATCTGGGAAACCCAATCTCGTAAAAATTAGGAGAAGTGCATCAGCCACATCACTGGTAGCAATATGTTTAAGAGGTATTGCTTCAGGCCACCTAGTACACATATCAATACAGGTAAGGACAAACCTGTGACCTCTGGCTGAAGGAACCATTAGTGGACCTATTAAGTCTATGGCTATTTTTGCGAATGGTCGCACAGAGATATCAGCAGCCTGAATGGGTGCATTATGATAAGCTCCTTTAGTAGCCACCTCTTGGCATATTTTACAAGAACGACAAAACATTTTGACATCCTTCACCACTCCAGGCCAATAAAAGTCAGACAAGACTCTGTATTTTGTCCTAGCAAAACCCATGTGACCTGCACAGTTTGTGTCATGTGCATGCCTAAGAATGTATGGCCGAACCACAGTTGGTACAAGAATTTGACTACGCACTAACGTAGAGTCTGTATAATTACGCATTAAAATATCATTTTTGATAGAGTACCAAGGACATGATTTTTCTGAGCAATCAAAATCATGTGGTCTCACCAACTTAAAAAACCTTTTCAGGGATTTGTCAGTCTTCTGCATTTCAATGAATGAAGTCTTGGTGAGCACAGGTTTTTGATGTTCATCATCATCGCCAAGCACTTCAATCTGACTTTGAGCATGTGATTGTGCTCTTGTTGTCACCACATTTGCGTGCAGCCTATGCTGTCGTTCCCAGATTTCAATATCTTGTGTGGAACATTCTTTTATGCCAACAAGATTACCCAGGATCAATTCAGCAACCGGATCCTCCAATAAACAAACTTTAACTTGCCCTGCAAAGAATGGTGTGTCAATGTGTACAATGGCTAGTGGATAGAATTCTGCCGTTCCACCAAATGTAATACATTTTACCATTTCCCCTGTGCAGCAGGAAGGGTCAACAAGGGACTTGCGTACACCCACAGTGGTGCAACCTGTATCTCTTAAAACTGAAACAAGATTGTTATTTAAGAAACCCTTGTAAAAAGAAAGTGACCCTTGTTCATCATGGGAGGCTAACGCTGGTACCAATGTAGGGATGGGATGTCCACAAGATAGTCGCGACACCACGCCTGGCTGAAATAAAGTGCTGCACTCAGAGCAATTTGATGTATTGAACAAGTCAACAGCACAAGCATTAGCAAGGTTGGTGTTTACATTATTCTGATCGACCACCCCTGTGTTGCTATTATGACTCGAGTTCGAGTTTGAACGTTCCACACTTCGTGAGCGCTGAAAGTTGTTTTTTCCACGATAGTTATTTCGGTTTCCTCTTCCGTTCTGATGATTATTAGAATGTTGAGGGCATGTGCACCCTATACAGTGTTGAAAAGGTGGAGAGTTCTGGCTGTTCTCATCATTATAATATCTGTCACTTCTATACATGTAGGAATTATCAGGCCTACGCCATCCTCTGTTTGATCTATTGTACATTTGAGATGGCCCATTACCTCCAGGATATTGACGAAAATTTCTTTGATCTTGAGATGGTCGAGTATCGAAATTGTACCGTCCACGAAACGATCCGACATTTCGGTCTCTGTTCTGACCAAAATTCCGATCCATGCTTTTTGATCTGGCTCCTGGGTTTTGTATTTGCACAGAACGAGCCGAAGCAACCGGTAATGACTCTTTCACCGTGGAGTTGCTCACAACCTGCCCCGGATGAGCTGTCATAAATTGTCGACCTAAAGACTCAACAGCTTGTAAAGATTCAGGTTTTCGTTCATGCAAAAATGTTAAAAATTCTGAGCTAATGGAGGATAAAACTTTGTCCCTCAATATGAGATCCTTAAGACCCTCAAATGTATGTTCAATCTTAACCAAACCAATCCATCTATCAAAACATAATTTAATAGATGAAATGAAATCCGAGAAGTCCTTGTTCATGTCGGGTATGAGTTTTTTGAACCTCATTCTATACCCATTCTCATCAAGTTGGTATCTTCGTAGAAGTAACGCCTTAGCTGCCTCATAGGATTGCCTATTGTTCTCATCCATAGTTAAAATAGCAGTCAAAGCATCACCTGTAACTATTTGCATTAAATGGACCACCCATGATGATCTTTCAAGTTTGTATTCTGTACATACTGTCTCAAAACGATTTATAAAGCAAGATATGTCATCAGAATTCTGGTTAAATTTGGGTAAATGAAGTTTAATTGTGTTAGGAAGTACTTTCTTAGACGAACCTGTCACTTCCTGATTTTGTGAATTGCCAGATTCTATTTTAGATCTATTTAAATTTAAAGAAGCCATCTTCTCTTCATGCTCAAATTGAGCTTTTTTCGCTGCTAAATCTATCTCATCTTGTCTTTTCCTTTCTGCCAAATCTTCCTGTCTTCTTCTCTCTGCAAAATCTTCTTGTCTTCTTTTCTCTTCGATCTCTTCTTGTCTTCTTTTCTCTTCTCTTGCTTGTACCCTTTCTTCTCTGGCAATATCTTCTAGCCTTTTTTGTTCCTCTTTCTCCAATCTACTCTCTGCTCTTGTAAGTTGCTCCATGGCAAACTCTTCCAAAGCTTGTCCCTGCTTACCAAGTTTTTCTCCCAATAGAATAAAATGCTCCAGAGTAGCCATGTTAGAAGGTTATAAATGACTTACTTGTGATGTAAAATGTGTACTATATAGTAATTAGCAGTACCAATGCAAATTCTTATAAATGTCAAGATAAAGCAAGAGAAAAATATTATGTGAGCATATGTTAATCTCGTGAAGTAGACAAGACAAACTATGACCCGGACACAGTACAACAAGCCAAGAAAGACAATACTAATGTAGAAAAATAATAAAAAAAAATAAAATAAAATAAATAAAAATGTATTTAAGTAAAAATAACAATAACAATGCTTAGTCTAACAAAATAACAAGACAAACACGCTTTACTACATTTAATACACACAGGAACTGAGGGACAGTAAGGTACGATCAACTGTGTACAAACAATAATGTTGCCAAAACGAAATAATCAGAAACACTCAACGAACTTGAACACCAAGCATCACGTGACAACACAACTAAACGGAAAAAAGGATATGATTAATTCAGGTGAAGCGTTATCCACTCGGCCATGTGCGCCGGACCCTCAATCCTGAAATAATCACCTACCAATCCTACAGACAACCTTGATCTTAGGCCCAGCCAGAGCGGGATGTTTTCCTATGATCAAGTCCTTCACTGACCCCCCTTTAAATACACAAAGAAACATAAAACATGCAGAAAACAAAAGGCTCTGCACAGGATATATCTAAACTAAGCCGACAAGAGATGGACCACTTAGCTTATAATGAATCCTCCCCAGGTATGGTACTGGACAGAATGGAATCGATTACTCTCACTACAGGAGGATGATAGTGTTGAAATTCTTCATTGTTGTTTACAAAAACAATGATTTTTTGTTGTTGTTGCCGAATACGCCATCTTGTCTTGTCTGACTGTGCAAGACGTGGAGGGCTGGAGGCTGAAAATCTTCGCTGAGCTTGATCAATTTCGAAGAAAGTTGAAATTCTGCTGCCAAAACTGATGCAAATACTTATAGAATAGAAATGTCATTAATGACAATAAAAATAGTTCAAACTCTTGACCGCATCAAAATTACTAAGTTTGTAGTAGGCTTGTTAACGTTTTTGGATCCTGCCGCTAATTCGCTGCTGACGTGAAAAGGTCAACTAAAGCTGCGCAGTGCAGTTTGTACGCGCTGAAAAGTATGGCTCGCCGATAGCGCAAATTTTGTAAAAGTGGCTCAGACAGAAGGCTTCATAATGATTAATTTCGAATTGGAGAAAAAAAACAAACTCCCGTTTGCTGGCCACCATTGGGTGTTACCTCGTGTTTATGTGTAATTGTGAATGTTATCGGTAACACATGTTATGTCGTGGGTTGGCATGTATAACATCCACATGTAAATGCAGTCAGACCAACTTGAAATAAGTACGCTCAGTCCATCGTACAATTAACACGATTTTAATTGACGATATTCACAACACTGAGTACTTCACACATTAAGACATTTGTATAAAAATGATGCTCCATAATAACCGTATTATCTCTGGCAGTAAGAATTGATGAACTGTACAGCTGGCCGTTAGAGGTCAAACTGTCTGCAAATATTCCAAAACGACATTGTCATGAATGTTAATTTGTATTACACAGTTACGTACTACCTTCTGTCTGCCGTCTTGCCACACGTCACTCAAACACACATTCTTGAAGTAGTGTCAGTAGATAATCTGACAATAATTGAATAGAATGTAGGACCCCAGTAAGGAACTCCTAAAACACACACTGTCCATTAGGACGAACACCTTGAATGCCCGTGACCCCCGAACGTTAACCGTTCGTTTTTCGCCGCAGACATTGCCTACGTCATACACTCATTTACATATAGGTCACACCTTAACAAATAGCTAGCGTTTAGCACTGGTCCGTCGCGTGTACCTCTCAGCTGTGCACAGCGATGCCTTAGCAAGCCTGTGCAAAATGAGTGGTAACAGTATTGGTCAGGAAATAAGTTCACCGATGTGTTTGTGAGTTTGTACAAATACAATCGGAAGTATTACTGCCATATTTGAATGAGGTCACGAGTTTAAATTTTAAAATTGATATTTTTATTTAGAAATAATTTAAGACCCCGATCCTACATAGTTCTAAAGAGCTTATTATTGGTTTAATTTGACAGCCGGAATAGACTATGGCTTTCATTGGCAAGGGTGTACCATCTGGGATTTGCACTGAGGAATGGAAATATAATCTAGCGAAATCGGAGACACAGATCAGACTGCATCGCAACGTCAAACTAGCAACTCCTAGTAGCCAGAGAGAAGGATCGGACAAAGTATTTCAGAATTATTAGTGACAGATCAAAGTATTTGGGCGTCTTTATAACTTAAAAGAGAACCCGCAATTTTAAATACCAAGACTGGAAACTTAAGGAATCAGAGCACCCGTCATAAGAGGAATACTAAAATGTTCCCGACGAAGTGTTCAAAGCATCTAATCAAAGTTGCTGTGTCCATTCATCTGTGCCAGGAGATTGTGTTCCCAAGAAATTTGGGGTAAGTTGTGAACATATATTTTACAAAAGTGAATGTGACATGTTACTTGCTAAGTGGTTATACAAGTCATACGGGGCTGGCAACCTCAACCTACGAAAATAGTATATTTATAAACCCCCACAGCAAGCGCCGGTGATTGCTTCTAGCTAGTCGTACAGAAAAGCGAAAGCAGAAGCGACCCCAGATTCCGAAGGGAGCAGTGAGATGATTACCTCACATGTGTCTAGGGTGTATAGTATCATTTTGTGAGATGTGTAATTTTATAATGTTAGTTCAGGCAAACCATTACACTCGCGCTGTCCAAACACATTTTCCCCATTTAAGTGACCAGAAGAATAATGGTGATTTCTAATCATATTCCCTGAGTTATACTGTGTATACTCAGGTAGAATAATTATTCAGGGAGGCTAACATTGATGGGTGGACAGCGCCTGTCAATCTTCAGCCCACAAATGTACTTAGCAGAGGCATTTAATCTTTTGTTTTTCCTAAAGTTCGTAGTTCGAGGCTACAAGACGGTTCTTAGACCAGACCAGTCTGAAGTAAGAATCTTCGCCACTATCTTGTGATTCAAGAAACTGGGTTTGCCAGCAACTACCTACAGTGGACACGTTGTGAAGACACCCACCTTGACATTAGGAGTGAAGTTCATCTAGAAGCCTCGAGAGAAGAGGCCTCATCACTAAAAAACCTGAAAACGACCTATTGCAGTACTCAGCAAGTTAAGTCTTTTGTAACAGGCATGCAACGGACACTGATAAACATCAATTAAGTCTCAGTGAAAACAAATTTTAAAAACCTGTAAAGTTACTTTCATCCATATTTATTTAAATTTGTTAAAGACTAATTGATTATTAAATTTGTTATATGTTATTTTTACTAATTCATAGTTGATTCAGTTCTTATAGATAAGAGAGCGCATGTATGATCGAGAATCTTTAATATATACATATATATACATATATTTACAGCCAGTGAGCCAAAAATACTCATAAAAGGAATTTCTCTGGATTAAACTAGCTGGGGGCTCGAACAAGCCAAACCATTGCTTAAAACTTCACAAAAGGTGCCAGATCATATATAAGTTAATAGTGCTCTGCCCTATGCAGTATTGTTCTTGACTTCAGAATTATCTAATGAAGACTACCTTGAGATAGATGCGTCATTATCCTTCTATCTACAACTCTGCCAAGAGTAATCTTGTGCGAATGTAGACACCTTTGACGACCCATTTTAGATACTCTTGAGTTTGGCCACTGGTGGACCACGACTGCAGAGCAAAGGGGAGGCAAATCCCGTGACACTTCAAAGAAAAGATTGCTTTATATCATACAGTTCACGAATAAAATGAATTTTAGCAAGCTAACTTGCGAGTTTATCCACTGGAAATGCGGTGAAGGTATCTTTAAACATGGGAACACAGCGCTGTTAAGACAGGTGACTTATTGGAATCGACCATACAGTTACACGGGCTTTGAGTTCTGACAAACTTCTGGAATTTTTATGTGCCTGTGGTAGGAAATTCTCTACTCAGAGAGGTATGAAAATCCACAAAACAAAAAATGGGTGTAGGAGCTCATCAGTGGTACCTCAACAGCGCTCTGTTTCGACAGACGAGACGTTAGAAGACCTCAGCCATGAGTCAGTTCACATCGCGGAGAATATTCAAGTTGATCTGCCTGATGATGATCTCACACACTTCTTGGACGGGAAAAGAGATGCCATCAAGTTTTCTCCTGCCATTGCAAAAGGGCTTCTAGAACAGCTGGAGGAAGCATTGTCAAAAGAGTTGGATAACAGCCTGAGGCAGGTAACCCTAGAGAAAAAGTTGGAAATTTTGGGCAAAGTAATATATCTTCACTGTTGCAAAGTGTTTGTTGCAATGGAAAGTAACCCACCACAAAAAAGTAAAAGACAAATGAGAGTAGAAGAAAGTATTTTTTTTTCAACATAGGGGTTACTTTCACACTATTGCCTCCAGCTGGCAGAAAACAGGAGTGAAGATGAAAGCAGCAACCAAGGTGGGTTGGGTTCAATTCTCTGCTCAAGACAACAGGACGCTGACACTTGGGAGTCATGACCCAAGTGGGCCCGCCCCCCTTAGAGTGTAAAGGATATTAAGGGACCGATACACGTGATCGACGGGGGACTATTTCTGATGATTAGATTGCCTCCTGTTGTAACGCTCTGTATAGAGTTTCCTATCATCGTCTGCCCTGTGAGAGAAGGTTAGTCCAACATTTGCACAGGTTAAAGTTTTTTCCCCACCGTCACCTAGAGATCTACTGAATGACGTTTTGGGATCTCCATAGAAGCCTCGAATCTTGAGGATCTGGTGTGGGGGTCTAACGTCCTGGAATGAAAAGGCTGATAGATTAGCTTCAAGAGCGCCTATAAAAGGTGCATTGGATATTGACAAAGAAGAGATACTGAGGACAATTAATGATCGCCTATTAGAGAATGACACTGCAATCGATGAATCATCAAGGCTAAGATTGCTGAAATTTGGCATCAAACGTAAGGCCAGCAGGGATGGACGTATGAGAGGATGCATCCGTCGTGTATACAACCAGTGCGCAACATAAACAGATAGCATTCATATCCTTCGACATATGCTGAGGTAGACAGCACCTATGGGTTTTCCCGGAGTTCGGTGATGTCGGTTCTGATCAACAATAACAATAACAAAATATCGACCGGTTGTCGACCCGTGATCTAGTGTAACATTAAGGCGGAAGACAAAGGCCATTGGAGATCCATGGCCATCGTCTTTCCGTGTGAAGTTGACCTTTACAAAAATTTGTCGTTGTGCTTCTGCTAGTCTGGTGCCATAGGAACCGCCAAGTCTTCCTGTTGGATGGTTATACTCTTACCCAACATGCACAACAAATTGCTGCAGAAACAACAGTTGCAAGATCATATGAAATGCCTTAGGGCAGACTTCGTATACAGAAAAAAAGTGGGGGGAGATCAACGTCAATCGTTATTGACAAACGTCAATCCCTTCTACTTACTTTTATATAACACGACACGAGGTTTATATATTTGTGCTATTTCATATCTTTGACCCTAAAAATCTCTATGCACCCCTCCTCGCGGAGAACTGAAACTTTGCGTGTGACTCCCTTTTATCATCAAGTACCATGCCTAGTGGCGTAGGAGATCATGTCTCTGCACAACTTCCTGTCTCCAGTACAATTTATCAATTCTGTTGTTGACTTCTTTCCATGCCACGATGTCAAACTGTCCAGTATTTGCTCTCTGTGTCTTCCTCCATCTCTTGTCCCTTCAATCTTGCCTGTTGTTACGATATATTTCAGCTTTCCTCTTCCCATAACATGCCCAAAAAAGGTGGATTGCTTCTTTCTAACTGTCCTTAATAAATAACAAATAAGTTTCCTTTGCGCATTGGCCTCTTTCAAGACATACTCATTACTCATTTTGGTTGTCCATGGTATTTTAACATTCTTCTGTAAAACGACATCTCTGTGGTCTCTAGTGCTTTCTCTACTTGTTTACTAATTGTCCATGACTCACTCCCATATGTCAGGATTCGTTCTATGTAACACTGAAGAACTCTGTTTCTTACTTCCAATGACAAAGAATTGTTGCATAAAATACTCTTCATTTTATAGAATGCTGCTTTTGCCTGAGCTATTCTGCTCTTCACTTCTGAGATGTATCTTCCATCTGTTGTTATTAATGTGCTCATGTATTTGAATTTATTGTTTTAAAACGGTTCCATTTACTTTGATAGTGCATTCTTGGGAAGCCCTTTTCTTTGAGACGACCATTACTTCTATCTTTTTGCTATTAAGGCTGATACCTTTTTTTTTTACTTTCTATCACTACTGTATCAACCATTTCTTGCACCTCCATTTCATAGCACATTTTAATCTGTCATTTTTTTTTTTTACCGGCACTGGCACAGCCAATTTTATACAGGGTGAATGACAAGTCCCTTCGTATTTTTAAATTTTAAAATGATTCACTCCTATCCAACAAATTCATGGCAAATAAGTGTAAAAAATAAATACAATTAACTGCTTTTTTGTCACATAAAATCTATGCCTCATTAACATTACCGCTCGTTGTAATATCCGCTCTATTCACCACGTGATTTCATTGCGAACATTAATTTTTGCTGTCTCTAGCAACGTCAAGTTATGGACAATTTAAGTAATCTCAGACCTAAGGGTTTTTTATATTTGGACATGCGCCCTAATATAACCGACTAGGTTGAACGGGACGGGCCTGGCCAAAACGAGGCAAACTTTATTTAAAAAAAAAGACTTTATTTTATTTAAATTTGTTTCAAGGAATTAAAAAGACAAACTTATTTGTCAAGTGACAGGTTAGTTCCCATTGTTTTGATATTTGTTTCATATACATATCCAATAGATAGAAGTGGACATATATACAATTACAAATTGGAATTAACTTACAACCAACCTGGATAATAACTATATAAATTATAAAATAAAGTGGAAATAACTTATAACGTAAGGGAAATGGAATGGAATTCCCCGCTATACATCGGAACTGTGAAAAAGTCATTTGACAATGTAGACAGATAATCACTTTGGAAATTGATGAGGCATTATGGAGTTCCCTTGAAGATCATTAACTTAATAAGGAAGACCTATGAAGACATGATATGTAGAGTTCTTCATGAAGGACAACTTACAGAACCGTTTAGGATTAGAACGGGAGTGAGACAGGGATGCCTCTTGTCTCCATTTATTTTCTTACTAGCAATAGATTGGGTTATGATAACATCGACATCACACAACAGAAATGGAATCCAGTGGAATCTGCCTAAACAGCTTCATGATCTGGATTTTGCAGATGACTTGGCTCTTCTGTCCCATAACCATAATCAGATGCAAGAGAAAATTAAAATTCTAGATGAGAGGTCACAACAAGTGGGTCTGAAAATACAAATGGAAAAGACATAGATTATGAGAATAAATGCAAGAAATGATAACAAGGTTGAAATTGAAGAAACACCACTAAAAGATGTAGAATCGTACACATATCTTGGAAGTAATATAGACAAAGTTGGAGGGACATACAGTGATATCAAAATAAGAATACAAAAAGGAAGAGGAGCTTTCATTGCATTGGGAAACATATGGAGAACAAGAGAAATCAAGTCCAACACCAAAATAGGAATCTTCAACTCAAATGTGAAGTCAGTCCTATGTATGGCTCTGAGACATGGAGAACAACAAAATATACAACCAAAAAGCTACAGACTTTTATAAACGGGTGCTTGCGTAAAATAGGACTGAAATGGTATGACAAAGTCACAAATGTGGAATTGATGACAAGAACCAGACAAGTGCCAGTGGAACAAGAGTTGAGAAGAGGACGCTGGCGATGGATAGGACACACATTGAGGTAACATGTTGATAGCATTACAAGGCAGTCCTTGTTCTGGAATCCACAGGGAAAGAGAGGCAGAGGCAGACCAAAAACACATGGAGAAGAGAACTGGATACAGAGGTGAAAATGATGAGGGAAACATGGAAAGAACTTGAGCGGATGGCACGGGACAAGAGGATTTGGCATGAGTTTGTTGAAGGCCTATGCTCCTTGGGGAGCTAAAGAGTCAACTGATTGAGTCAAATTGATTTATTGTAAGGGAAATAATTAACTGAGAAACAAAATGAGCGGGCGTAAGATGGTGAATGATGATTTGCTGACTCAGTCAAGGCATTTCTTCAAACAATTAGTCATCGACGAGGCCAAATGACTAGTGATTCCTTTGTTTTAACCATAGTGGTACATTTTAAACTACCATCTTTTGACCAACATTGACACACCGGATTATGACTTTCCGCATTGCATCTAAACTTCAAACAGTACAGTAATAAATTATGCCCTCTTTCCAGTCATCAACTGTTTTATCGCCGCCCAACTCTTTTCCCACTATTTGGTTCTTTCATTTTAATTTCGCGCATAGTTTTCTTATGTGTCTGTGAATTTCTGACTTCGATTTACGAAAGTGAAAACAGTTTTTTTCTTATTAGTGGGAGGCTCGTGTCATTTGTTTTATTTTTTGTGCATTTAAATTACCGATCTCCTTTTCTCTATTTTCGTTTCTTTGACACCGACGAAGACACAATGGTTGTAACGTAGATATTTTTTGTGCGTCTTTTTTTGAGTCCTAGTAAGACAGGGCTTCTTGATCTTGTTTGTGCCATTGTTGAGATACACTTTGCGCGTCAAATGGGAAATCTAATTTGAAAGTATTTGTCTTGCAAAAGTGTTCGGTGTAGATGAGTTTCTTGTTGCTATGTGATGACGTAACTTGGTTTTTATTGGAGATGTTGGATGATTATCGTCTGGTGTGTGGCTGAGAAAGGCCCTATTCCATGTGTTAGAAAAGTGGCTCTGACCTGTATAGATTGTTCATGACAATTGAATAGAAATCTATTATTATTTGAAGTATATGGACTTGCGTTATAGTGGAATGAAATAGGTCTTTCTGTGAGAAATAATCTGTTGCTGAAATGGAATAAAATAAGCCTTCTGAGAAGTACTACGTTGGTAAATCGTACATGAAATTTGTGAATTTAAAAAAAGGTGGCCATATAGCAGATTCTGCCGTAGGGGAGGGAAGTGTTAGAGCACTATACTAGGTCCATCATCGAGCTGGCGTGACCAGTTCCCTTCTTCGCTGCTTTCTCCTTCCCTAACTCAAGTGCAAAGTCAGATTCCCATTTACAGCTGGTTAGACTGAAGCGTGTTGTACCGTGAATCTAACCTGGCACCTTTGCCGTGAGAGAAAAGCGTTCTAACCCCTCTGTCAATCGGACAGAATCTTACCTATGAATAACGGACACATTATGAACATATCTGTATAATAAATGAATTGGATCGGTAAATCACAGAGCGTGTCGGAGGTTAGAGGAGTTGGTCATTGTTGACTCTTGTCAAGTTGATTTGATTGAACATTTGATAAAGATTCTCTTTAGCCTTTTAAATTACAGAGTGATATCCCCTTGTAATGTTTGTCTGGTCATGTATCGCATGGACAACAAACATTACAAGAAGAGGTCATTATAATTAAAAAGCCTAAAGAGAACCTTCATCGAATATTTAATATGTGTGTTGGACCGAGGACTAGAATGGAACCAGGCCAGGAAGAAGACAGCTGATAGAATGGTCTGGCGCTCTCTCTTCCAAACCTCTACACCTCACGGTAGAAGGGGAACGACTAAGTAAGTAAGTAAGTTGCCTTTTATCAATGAGTAATGCGAGCCATAGAAGAGATGATTTGAAGACCAGTTGCTTGTGCCTATTAATAGACTAGCTTGATCTTTTACAGTCATGTATCGTAGCCTTTTGATTATCCAATAAAGGCTACGGACTCCACCTTTGAAAAAGTGTACATAAACTCATAATTAAAAATCGTACATTTTAATTTTAACTTATGTACACGGACTCTCTAGAATGTATTCATGGACCTCTTTTGGGGTTCTTGGATCACAGGTTAAGAAACCTTGTAGTATGACATACAGTCATACACTACCTATTTTGGTTCACTCCCAGCAGTTATCCACTCAGTGCGCATGCCCAAGACGCAGCTTCCAGCTGTTATCCATTCAGTGCGCATGCTCAAGACGCAGCTTCCAGCAGTTATCCACTCATTGCGCATGCTCAAGACGCAGATTGTCTTCTTATTTCATCCAGTATTGCATTTCTAGGGCTTCCGAGTGGCTAAGCGGTTAGAGAGCTTGTCTCTCGCGGAAACGTTACCGGGATCGAAATCTGGTATCGACTAACTCCTGTCTTTCCAGCTGTAAATGGGTACCTGACTCTGCTCTCGAGTTAGTTATGCAAACGATAGCAAGGAAGGAAACTGGTCCCCCCACATAAAAAAGTTACCCCTAATATAGTGAAGTCTGTAACACTTCACTGCCATACGGCAGTGTTTGCTATTGGACTACATTTACCTTTACTGCCTTTCTAGCGTGCAAGCGTCAAGCCAAATAACGCGGCATCTTATCTTTTCTGCCCAATATAATTCCAGGGGTTCTCTGAACAGATAAAAAAAAAAGAATAAGACAACTGGACTATTACACACTCAGGCATGTCGTACGAGGCCACTAATATGAGGTTGTGTATGAGGCTGGCAACCTCATCATGTAAAACAATTTGCCACAGAAGCCACTGCTACAAGAGCATGTGAGAGGTTGATGAAGGCCTCCTGCTAGAGGGCCAGCTACAGTGGTTGCTGCATGCTCTGTAAGTAGGGCAAAGAAAACTGATGATGGTGATAATTACCTGTCCTAAGAAACAGCTGCGATAACTGACCCAATGCGATAGGCGCAACCACTCCATTGTATGTTGAATGACGTCTCCTGGAAATACCACCAACTGACCCTCAAGCGTCTGAGCTCTTTTGATAGGTCCCAAGCATAACGCCAGTGACCCGGTTCAGAAAGCTGTTCAAAAATTTAATTGGTGCAGATTTCCCCGTGCAACCTGCTTGATTATCTATACTCGCCTCGTCCAGGCCTTCGTTGGTTAATTTAATAAAACTGTCCAGGTGTATGACACTCGTAGCTGGCGTGTCCAGAAGCTGGACCTCGCACCACTCACTGCCAGAATTAAGCGCTCTTGCTTCAGAGGTTGAAACACCCACCTTCATGAAATCGTATGCCTTCTTCATGGCTAATGCTAAAAGGTAAATGTGTGTGTCATATAAGTTGATATTTTCTCACACTGTTGACAGTCCATTTCGATACATGCTGAGATATGGCTGGTCCTCTTCGAGTAAATATTTCCCTGTGTTTCGCTATGTCTGTGTCACGTTGTCAAACCGTAAGAGGATATGCGTGCTTCACCAAAAAGCTGAATGAGTCACCATAAGTCTGATTGCGTCACCAAAAGGCAGGCTGAGTTACCATAGGACTGATTGTATCAAAACAAGTTTATTTCGTCACCCGCTATAAGGCTGACTGTGTCACTGTAATGCGGTTTATGTCACCTTAAGGCTGACTGTGTCACCATGTGCCTGAATGTGTCATCTTAGGGCTGAACGTGGCACTATAAAGCTGTGTCACCATAAGGGTAATTGTGTCGCCATAAGGTTGATTATGTTACCATAAAGCTTAATGTGTCATTGTAAGGCTGACTGTGACATTATATGACTGACTGTCAATATAACGCTGATAGTATCACCATAAGGCTGACTATGTTACTATAAAACTGACTGTCCTTATAAGGCTGAATATTTCACTATAAGGCTGGCGTTTTCATTATAAGGCTGTCAGAGTCACCATAAGACCGTTTATGTTCCTATAAAGCTGACGGTGTCACCATAAAGCTGACTGTACCACCACAAAGCTGGTTGATTCACCATCAGGCTGACTGTGTCACCAATACGCTGACTGTCATTCCAAGGCTGACTGTCTCTACAAGGTTTACTGTGTCACCATAAGACTTAATGTCGGTCTACAGCTGAATGTGCAAAGATAAAACTGAAAGAGCACGCTAAAAGCTGATTGTACCACGGTAATTGTGGCTGTACCACCCTGCGTGACTTTACCATAATAAAGCTGACTGTGCCATAATAGAGCTCACTGTTTCTCACTACGGCTAACTATGTCAATTTGCCTGATATGATGTTATTCAAGAAATAGAACGAACGTGAACATTTTATCCAGCAAACAGAATAAGCTTTGCTATTTTATCCATTAAAGAAAATGAGTGTAGGTGTTTTATCCAGCAAACTAAATAAGCTTTGCTATTTTATCCGGTAAGGAAAATGAGCGTGGGTGTTTAATCCAGTAAACTAAAAAAGCTTTGCTATTTTATCCAGTGAGTAGAAAAAACGTGAGTATTTTATCCAGCAAACAAAATGAGTGCTGCTATTTTATCCATTAAACAGAATGTGAGTGCGGATTTTGTATCCAACAAACAAAATGAACTTGACTGCTAAATCCAGTAAAGCGAATAAGCGTGGGTACATTATCCAGCAAACAAAATGCGCTTTAGTACTTTATCCAATGAGAAGAATGAGCAAGCTTATTTTGTTCTACAAACAAACTTATCTTTCATGTTTTATCCAAAACAAAGCAGAATGAGCTTGGGGTTCTTATCCAACAATCAAAATAATCGTTGTTATTGTCTTCACGAAGAGTGGTTCCGGGCATTTTACCCAACAAATAGAGTGTTGCTATTTCATGCAATAGGTAAAAGTGTGCTCGTATGCTCTACATCTTCTTCTTCTTCTTTGATCCTTAGCCGCCGACCTTCAAAGCAGTCAGTGGCAATCACGCCTAGTGGCGTCTTGTAGGGCAACAACAAATTCATTCCACTTTGCTCGGTCGGCAGCCATCCTTCGTACAGTACCCCAACTCTGGTTCATTCTTTGCATCTCAGCCTCCACAGTCCTTCGCCAAGTTGTTTTTGGTCGGCCTCTCTTTCGTTTTTCTTCAGGGGTCCAAAGCATAGCTGTTCTTGTGATGGCATCGGGGTCAATGCTCTACATAATAAACACAAACTACTCCATAATGAATGTTTTACTCGCATCCAATCCTCTGTATGCTGTTTCAAGAACTATGAACTCATACTATTCAAACACAGAACTAAGTGCCTGCAGGATTACTATATTTATAAACAGATGTGAGACTTCGCTGACAGGGCATAGACAAATGATTCAGCGCATTTTGCTTCAAGCTATCAAAGCGGACAAGTTTCAAATATGGCTGACAGGAGACGATCGGATTAGTGACAAATGAACACACAGCACACTCGGATTCAAGACAAACCCACATATAAGTAGTGGTACTTTTGAACAGGTAAATAAAACGAATATCCTTTGATGGATCATTCACTGACATTCCAAAGAACAAAGAGATCTTTGCGTTTGACAAGCCAGGTGAGTGGTAATATTTCTTTCCACTTTTTTTTTATAGTTTTCTTAATGTTCCCTTAGGTAATCATCATCATCATCATCATCATTATAATTTTCCTTTCCCTCCATGTGGAGATATGCGATACCACTGCAGCTGGTCCACTTTTACAGGAAGCCTGCATAAAGCATTCACACAATCTTGCAGTGTTGGTTTCTGTAATAATTTGTTTCAGATGATGAAGTTGACAGCCGCTTGCACAACCTCACATTAAGTTGTCTTGTACGACGTGCCCTAGGGGGCAGTAGTCAGATTATTTCTTTGTCTCATAAGAGACCTTCGGGAATTACGCCAGGTAAGCTCGGCATTAAACCTTCCTTGTTATTGTCAACTGGGTTTGAAAATATACAGAGAAAAGACAAAAATTATAAGAGGTTGAATGGGTTCAATTCCCAGCGCAGGCTGGAAAGGCAACAGGAGGCTGATACTTGAGAATCATGACCCAAGTAAGCCCGCTCCTCTTAGCGTGTAAAGGATAATAAAGGGCCGAAACACGTGTCTGACGGAGGGGAACAGTTCTGATGATCAGATTACCTTCTGCTGTAACGCTCTGTATACAGCATCATAGCCATTTTTGTGCCATGGTTTATGATTGTACGTCTTACATGACGGTTCAGGTACGAACGTCTTCTTTTATGGCCTGTGACTAGAAGTCTTTCAGGAAGGCTCGTGTGAATATCCTCGGATATAGCTTCTGACTGGAAGTCTTTGTATGTAGCTTGTGACTAGATGTCGTTGAGACAGTTGATATTAATATTATCAGTAATTGGTATGTGGCAGTAATGACAAGTACGTGGAAGTGCTATGTTGCCCAGCGCCAAATAGCTAAGTCCTATTTATTGAGTATTTAGACGTGAGGAGATAATGCTACATCTTCAGTAATTGTAGAAGAATGTTCCTACGTGCGTGGTGCTGCCTAGTCTTGTTTTTCTCTATTATAGAGCTTTTATACCCTGTTCAACCTTTTCGTTATATTTGTGGTATAGTCTGGATATTCCCCTTCGGAGCTAGCTTGTTGCTAGTCCTGAAAAGGACTGGTCCTGAAAAGGACCGATGGCTGGCTGTCTGGATTCCTCTCGTCCTTTTTTTTTTCGGCTGTATCTAGTTTATAACTTTCTCTTTTATTGTTGGTTGAAGATCCACTAGGATTTCGATGATTTTTTAATCTTTGGTTTCTTTATTGCTTTCTATTCCACGAGTGCTTTTATTTGCAATGTCATCGATGATCCTTCTCTCTTGTTCAATTCTTTTGAGGATCTTTTCGTTCTTCTTGTTTAGCTCTGAAATTTTGGCGATATCAGCTTATTCCCCATGTGGGGAAACTTGTTGAGAACCCAGCATGGCACATTAAGCTTGGAGAAGTCACTTGAGCCCCAGACGAACCTCTCTGAACCTGTCTGACTGCATGTAGGAGGATCCCATTATATACCCAGTGACAGGCAGGGGGAGTGAGAAGTGGCTCTGTGTAAGACGTTACAATTCCTTGGGAGAGCCCAGAACTATAGCACAGTATTTTAGCTCTGTATAATTGGATAACCCCTTGGATGGCGGGGATGCACAGTATGCTACACTTTTCTTACCCCTAGCTTGGGACCAGATGTGACGATATTTTAAATGTAAGCTAAGCTGGAGAAACTGGAGCTAATGACTAACCCAATACATTTCGGAATGGCACAAAAACCAAAGGAAAAGCCTAGATCTACAGTGTAGATAATACTAAGGAGTCTTCAACTTTGTATTGGCTGCAAAAGAGCGAAAAGCTCAGCAGCATTAGTTAAACAACAACAATTTGTTGCTGTATCGATGTCATGTCGTGTATCACAGCCTGGGCGCTTTGTAAGGCTCTAATTGTGTCATCACCACCGCTATTTGGGTCTTCGGCGTACTGCCTGTTTTTCTTCTCAACCTGTAGTTGTATTTCTATGTCTCTCACTGAGGTCAGCTGTACCAGTTGCGTTCTTGTGTTCAGCCGTGGCATTTGCAGGCAGTCTGAGAGGTGTACGCCGCACTGAAGTTTATATCGTTTTCTGGCCGGGAGTGTATCAGTGTAGCAGTTTAGTAGTAGCCAGTATCTACGTGATTAAGACTGTACCAGAGGTTTGATGGATGTAGGTAAATATTACCAGTGTAGTTTTGTCCTGCTTGTGTGTTGCTGATGAACTGTTATTGAATCATAAATATAAATGGAACTGAATCGGCGTTCTGTCAAGTTAATACGTCTGTCACAAGTGCGACTGTTTTATGGCGCATGTAACACCTGTCATAACTCCAGCGATTTTCAACCAGTGTGCCGCGAGGGGTCTTAAGATATGCCGCTGGAGTTCAGGGAAGGTCGAAAAGATGCAAGGAAAAAAATTGAGGAATAAGAAAAATCGTCGAGGTAAATTTGAGAAGTACTGTATATTTTTCATAAAAGGCTGATACAAATGAGAACAATAACAATTTAGTTTTTTTAAAACAAAAGCTATTATAGTAAAGTTCCAAGAACTTCGGTCCCTATTGTTTCAGATCCAAAAATAACTTTGCAATGTGCTATAACCACCCTACCTTTCACCATTGTCAAGCCACCAGTATTAGTCTCCAGTAAGCTGTTGTTCGGATCGGGTGTGTTATTCCGTGTTAATTTTCACTTATTGTCGTATGGTGTATATTGGTGCACCTACAACAGTAGTTGTCGCCGGGGATGGCCTATGAAATATTATTGTCTCCAGAAATTGGCTCGTTAAGAAAGAAAGAGACCTATTCGAAATAAGGACAAGAAGATGCTTTCCACTAGATAGTGTTTTCTATTAAATTATGGACAGTGTTCTGTTTCTCCACGACCGTAGCTTCTGCCCTTAGACCTAGAGAAAGAAAGAGCCCCCAATCCCATATAAATGTAGAATTGTACCTATATGTAAATATTTAACACCGACAGCACGAATGATACAATAACGAACTAGATAATAATCAAACGGTTATTGAGTTTATTAATTAAATATCTACACATATGGGGCTAGTAGTAATTCCAACGTAATGATAGTGAAAGACACTTCACACAGAAAACACACAAATGAGATATAAATAATGTAGTTAATTAAATAGGAGAATGAACCTATGTGAAGTGAAGTGATGATGTGATATGATACTTGTTACCAAACTGATGTCTAATCTACTCTGTCCATGTGTCTCTAAATTATTCACCCGTGTATGATGATACACATGTATGCGTAGAGTGTCCCTGGTAGGTTATATTATGTTGTGTGGGTTATCTTCAAGACGAAGAAGTACTGATGAAAACGTGTGTTGTAATGAGAACTTTGACGATATACAGTCCTTCAATGTTTGGAACTATCTCTGTAGCGTTGACAAATCGTTGACTGTTGTCTTAAGAAAATGCCTGCTGCCCAATCTCTGAAAGGCACTGGCTAGACTGGCGCTCCTCACGAAATGATCTTGGTATGTAGACTCAACAACTTGAGTAGGTACTCTTGATTAATAAAATATGCTTGAGAGTAAGTTACGCGTGCTAGCTGTTTATGCGAATCAGCTTGTAAATATGGAATCTTGCTTCATAAAATATGCTTTTGAGTAAGTTGAGCTTATAGCTGTATATGTGAATCAACTTGTTAATATGAAATCTTGATTCTCAAAATGCGATCTTGTGAGTGAGTTGACCTTGATATTTGAATATGTAATCAACTTGTGAGCAAGTGATAAACGGTGAATAAAAATGGTGCGTCCACCGTCTTAATCGTGGGCAGGAAAGCTTCCCTTTTAACTTAAGAAGTGAAGGATGTCCTAAATGGGGAATTCTGCTATCCAGACGTACACTGTGCTAGCTTCTTTCTGGTTAGACGTCAAACACGTAAGGTGTAGACTCAGACTTCTGTTGGACTGAAGACACACAATAGGCTTCGTAAGTTTTCACACTTAATATCAATGGTTGACTTTCTTTTATACTACTCATCACAAATGATTATTTCAATTCTGTAGTAATTATGTATGACATGAGATGCACCTGATAAGTGTTAAATATATTGTGCATGGGAGTGTGTGCACATGTAAATGTGAACGGATGATCTAACAATGTAGATGAAGTTGAGGTATGAACTATCAATTGCCTTCTATCGTCTCAGGGGAAAATAGTTTGATTTAATGAATCATTTATGAGAAGGATTAATCGAAAAACTGTCTTCCGCACATTTAGTTATGATGCTAAGTGCAAAAGTGATCTTAACTAAAGACTAAGAAACATATTAATAGTTTTTAAAAGATTCACTAACCTCCTTTTCCCTTCGCTAATTCCTTAAGAACATTATAAACTCCACATATATGAATTAAATATCCACACAGGAATGAACACGTTTATTCAGGCTAAGCTCTGGGAAAATTTTCTGCCTCACAAATGTTGGAAACTTCGTACTCATCTCCAGGGAACATTACGCTACATTATATTTCTAAAACGTCCCAGTGTCGTGTGAAATTCTAATCCACATATATAAATTAAAAAGTAAATGTAAAGCCTAACAAATAACTTCAATAAAAGGAAAGAAGAATGGTAAAGAACAGTGCTGTCACAATGACTGTACTCGAAATCCCCCTTGTTTTCTACTTCGTCTGCAAATTGTAACGTTTCCACGTTGATAGTAAAAGCCTATAGCAGCATACACGCGTTTCCACAACACAATAAAACGTGTACTGCATTTCTAAGAAAAACCTTGAGATACGCAGGCTGATTAATGACCTAAATTAATACTTCCATTAATTTCATTTTACACACGGCGTGATGAAAAGACAGATGAACTTAGGATAGAGAGAAGGGAGGGCTGAAAGCAGGAACGCATGCAACGCTAACACGCGTCTCGCGATATACAATTAATACCACCCCTTCCCCCGCGTAAGGCCAGAAGCACTAACTTTTTTTCAAATCGACAGTGATAAAAAACACTACCCATACGAGAGTTAGGTTTAAAAACCTGAAAAACGCTTATTGATAAAACATGACATTATACTGGTTTACGTTTGAAAGCCTGACAGTACCCAGACACCACATCGTATTCGAAGTGAACAGGAGGTAGAAGAAAATGCACATTTTGAACGCAGCCACCTAGCTCCCTTAAATTTATATAATTGGGTTCCTTAGGACTTGCTGACAAAGAATATGTTAAACGTTACGCAAATAGTCTAGGAATTAACAAATTATAGCCAAAATAAAAGGGTGGTGCTGTCAGACAACACCAAAATCAGAATTGCGCAGTGGCAGGTTTTGGAACCACCATTGTACGGGAAATAGGCCAACATGTTACCTCCTATTTGATTGGCGGAAAGCAAATGTAAGGCTAAACACGATTAGTCGGACTATAAATACTACTTCTTTGTTGTTAGGGGAAACAGTAGTAGAGGTACTTTTTTGAAAAGCTGTGTAAACATGGCACGATTGGTTAGACCCGCCAATATAGTCAATTAGGAGCGTCAGTTCAGTACCACATTTTTCAAATAAACTTACTAAAGAACCAGTGCGTTGAGCGCCAGTGCATATTTTTCTAAATAAAAGCCTGGGACATCGGCAGATCGAAATTGTGCTATATTCATTGCCAGTCAACGTAACTGTGTATTATTTCCATGAATTGTGGTAAGCTTGATATATTCAATATCTTTTTAATGAAAATTGAATGTAAATTGATAAATTATGTCTATATATGTGTGTGGTTCAGTAGCGAACATGAGGCAAGGCCTATATAGTGCTCCAACCTGAACAGAAGGTGTCGGAGAAAAGTAAAACTGCATGGAATTGCCAAACAGTACACTGACACCTATCTTATTGACTAGAAAGAACTAATGCTGGAATTGCAGAGGCGTGGTAACCATTAGGGAGGAGTATACTGGTGTAAATTGTTTCAGATGAAGCTGACAGTTGGCCTACCGCTCTGAACTCAGTGTTTGTTATGTATTGTGTTCAGTCTGGAAATAGATTATAAATTAGTTCTGAAATAGGAGGTACAACCTTCTTGTTTCAGGGACCGTGGTCCTATGTTATTGAAGCAGCACCTGGTCTGAGCTTTGCTGAATCTAGAGGCTGACAGCATACTCCTGGGTCCAGATAGTGACCAGTGAGGTGTCTCCAGAACACAGGGAAGCAATCGAGCAGAGGAGTCTTTTCCTGCCGCCATCACGAAAGTTAAGCTTATGTGGCCAGAGGAGCTCAACATTATGTGTCCCCCTCAAAACTTGACATTATAGTAAAACAGAGGGTCAATACATTGTTTAAATTGATAGGAACGGTGAAGTTTCCCCATACTATTTCCAAGATAAACAAACACTTGAAGTCATGATGACAAATAACAACATAGCTTGAAAAACAAAACCAGTATTACCTCATAGTACTACTACACAACTGACACACATAGGATAATACTAATACAATATGTCACTACAAGGTTCATATTTATAAATTATGTACATATAAATTGTGATTACATTTGAATGTGATTCCTGGTTCACTGTGTAGTTGAATCAGGATATATATTAGTGAAAGTAATTAATACATATATATTTGAACTTTTACCATTGACTCAATTAAGATAGTCTTATAGAGTGTTAAATGTGTGTGAGTGTCACAGTGTTGTCAAGTGTGGTGGAATAAATTAAATTGTTTATCTGTCTGTTGTTGTTGTGACTTACAGTTCATCATTTACATAACCCTAGACATTTAACGTAGTCATCACAATATTCCAGAATAATTCTGACTGAGGTATAAATGTGGTAGCAAGTAAGGTTATCTGTAAAACACTACACCTATTAGATACAGATACCTTCACAGCTGATCTCAGTCAGTACACTAAGTCCCCTATAAATATTTATAACATCCCACTTTACCACACCCAGGTTGGTTCAATGAGCCGGTGACGTATAACTCCGCCCATAAACCAATTGCCAAGGGCCCATCTGGTCGCTCAGGCATTGGTTCTCTCTTGTCTCCTGTCAGTGCGTGTCACTGGCTAAAATGGAATGGAATTCGCTACAAACTTTCAATGCAGTGCTGCATGACAAACAGAAGTTTGATGATTGGCCTGCTAATGCAAAAATGAAAAAAAAAATCACCCGACTTCTAACTGTCACAAAGCTTTCTGTCTGTTTATCGCTTTGCGTGTCAATTTTGTTTCATTATCTTGCCTGCGGCTTCCTTTCTCCTTGTTTCATATCTAAAATTCCTATCCTTCTATCGTCGGCTACCATCTGGAAACAAAGATTGTCCGTGTCATGGGCCTTTGATGTCCCACGCCCGGAGTCCATTGTTTGCGTGCGTCCATTGTTTTCCAATGTGATGACATGTCGTTTGTTTGAACAGCGGATTAGCTATGAAAAGGCTAAACTCTATTGTCCAGCCAGCTCCTTAAAAAATAATCAATATCCCAAGTCTGACAATATTTACAAGGGGGAAAAGATATCAAAGAAGTTGTACCATGCCCATGTGTGTTTCACTAGATTTCTCAAAAGGCAATCTGGGATCGGCACGATAATGTCAATTATAAGAATAAATCAAAGGCGTGTGTTAAAGTCCAGTGGTGATTAAAAGATTAACTTTGACAGCGATAAAAGAGCAAAATGTGCTTGAGAATGCAATGAAGGAAGATGATGGAAAAGAGAGCAATAAGTAACATTTCTGAGGAAGATGAGGTGGTGGATGGAAGCAGAAGTCGCCTGATGTTCATATCAGACGACCAAATACTTAAAAAGAGGCATTTGTTTCCTCTTAGTCTGTGGTACAAGTTGCCAACAGTCGACGCTAGACACCGACAGCAGACGGGTCTTGAAGACGCTTGCCTGAACAGTCTAAGTAAGCAGTTACCCAGGCCTTTCTGTAAGGGACGTGCTGTTGCCACAATATTTGACTATTGAAGAGAAGGACCAGTCCAAAGCACCTGTGGGAACTAGCAACGACTGAAGCAGACATCAACCGACCCAGGAACCGGCAGCTAAGTACCATAACAGCGCAGCCACTGGACACTTACAATCTTTTTATTTTTCAAAAAGAACTATCCACCTACAATTTAGATCGATCAATAAAGAAAATATCAGTACTACATTTTTTAAATAAACAACTCTGTTTCTTTTATTCTTGCTAAACTATAAGTGATTATTAAAGCTGTTTATCTGTAACTATAAATCTATAGTAGGATTAATCACTATTGAGTGAGTGGTATGTCTGCACTCGTATGACTCATATTGTTCTAAATTTTTTTTTTTGCACTTTTCGCTCCGGACGATGTTTATTTCTGTCTTTCTTTATGTTTTTTTTTTTTTTTTTTTTCAAAATGGTTAGCTAAAAAGATAGTCTTTAGTTTTACGAAGGAAGAAAACTCCTCTAGCACATACCAAATTTCATGAACACCTTGCGAAGTTGAAATTTGTGATAAGACTTTTTATCCAACTAGGAAGCGGTTTAAAAAAAAAAAAAAACAAATAAGTCATTTAAAAAAAAGGAAAAATTGAAGTTTTTTTCTTCTTACACAACCGACTTGCAATAGACTTGATATTCTTTGTCGGGAGGGGGAACCACACAAAAAGGTAGGCTAATAAATAAGCAAAATTAAACAGACTCAATGAAAAATACTTCACTATTCAGAAGAGCACTGTCACAGATGAAAATAGTGCAGCAGTAATCATCCACCTTTGCCCCTCCCCATCTAGAGTATATTTTTTGCTGCATGGACGAAGGATTCACCAGTGTAATTAACACGTGGGCCATCTGGCAATTAAGCCCTATGTGAAACAGAGAGCGAAGCGCGGAGCATTGCGTAAGAGATTCTTTGATCAGGGGAACACACGATATTCAGTGACACGAACCTTGGATTGTAAAACTTTCAGATGAAAATTGCGTAGCTGATTTTCGGCAAGGAGGAAATGATGAAAGTCAAGAGGTGGTAAAATTACCTTTGATTCAAGAAATCGAACGGCAAACTGGCTCAGGTCTGGCAGTAGGTGTGACTTTCACATTAAAGAACGATAGTACGGAACATATCAATATATACCATGTCTCTCCGATAGCCATGATCAGTTGCCAGAAATCTATTTGAATTCACTAGCTCGTTATCTTATGATTTCTTGTACAGAGTGAAAATTAATAGATTCCGTGGAGTGTTTCATTTTTCTTATTGCGGTAATTTATATACTAGCCTTGAAGTGATTTAGTGTGTTTAAAGTTTTCAATATATATTTCACTGAGATTTTCTGTGCTAATTAAATAACTTATAGGTAACTTTCCAGCCGTAAAGTAAATTTAATTACTCGATATTTTTCCAGTAAGAGATGTTTAAATTGACTAGTACATACATTAAATAACTGTCTACTGACGGCATATATTATTTACTTCTATCCATTTTATGTAATTTTATAAATGACTAGTGTTCATATCACGCGTTAAAAGAACGATAGGATAAGCTAGACACGTGTGGTTTAAATCTAATTTAGAACAGAGTGGTGAAGAGGTCTTATTTTAACACGTGCTAGATATGATATTAATAATTTGGTTAAATGTTTATATTCTCTTTTATATAGGCTGATCAAACCTGAGTACTAGTGGCTTATTTTCTTCTGGCCATGTGAACTTATGATCATACGAACTTATAATATTGGAAGCATCCAAGAATATTTAATATTGATGAGCTTCTTGCTGTGACCTGTTCGGTCCCATTTTCCTCATTTTCATGAGAGAAACCAGAATACAACCATTGAATTATAATATTAACTGGGCCAGAACTATTACCAGACTTACTTAAATGTATATCTCTTCAGCCAACTGTGGCAAGATATTGTCAGCAACATTTGTGTAACTTAAACCTAGCGTTTCCGCCACCTGAGGCTAAAAAACCTAGGAACTGTATATGTTCTATTTATTCTACATCGGCGATCACCACGCATGAACCTTACTCCAACCAACTGAAGGCATAGATAACTTATTGTATCCAGTACAAATTTAACACCGACTCTAGCGACTCCTGTGAAATTTGCAGTCAGCAACTACGGAGAGTCTGGGGCTGGATTTGGCGAACTTAAATTTGACACTATATATATATATATATATATATATATATATATATATATATATATATATATATATATATATATATAACTTATTAGTATATTTCCTTGGAATGCCTGCGACAACTACGGGGGTAAGTGCATCTGAAAGTGGCCACTGCTTGTATGTGAATTGAATGAACAGAGAAAGAAACTTATGTCTTTTGTTAACATCATATACTTATATGGTTTCTTCTTTCTTTTTTTTATCTCAATAATCTGAATAGTCACGAGATATCTTACATTAGGAACCTATTCTTTTCCCATACTGACTATTTCATAACTTATTGTTAACCTTTGATCTTTTGAGTTAATTAACCTCTGTTGGGATCGTCCTTTCTTTTCCTTTACCAGAGGGGAGAACCTATTTGATTAATTTTCATTTTGTCTGTAAACCATGATCTCTTGATGCATATGATTTATGTTGTGATTTTCTATTTATAATAAACTTTATTAAACATTTAGTTATTGTGTCGGTCATCCCCAATCCATTATATGTTATACATAGTTTGTTTTCACGTTCGTGCGTATTTGTCACAGAATTGTGTGCATGTGAGTGCAGTGTAACTTGTATTTTCGTACAAGGAGAGAAAGTGCGTCTGATTTAAATATCGTCGTCCAGATAGGCTGGATTAGATAAATTATTCTATCCAGAGACTGTCCTTTCTCTTACACGATCACCCTCGTGGAAAAAAAACTATATCTTACCCCCTTACTTTCACATTGTCATCACTATCACCTCTACTCAGACAGAACTATAAACATCTACTACCTATCTGATAAATCATACACGACAAGCATTGACAATTATTATTGGATTATTATATTTACAACTTACTGATCACGATAAGGTACCGTGAGCTGTAGATATAATAATTGTTATGCAGGGGTTCCCTGTGATCTGAAAATTATTTCAGGGTTCCTCCGGGATCAAAAGGTTAAGAAATGATGATTTTTAAATATGTAACAAATTGTTCTTAATCCCACTCCCTGATGTAACAATATATATAACCGAACTTTCACCGTAAAGTGAACTCGTCAAGGCATTGTCCTCTAAGTTACACACTCTGTGAAGCCACTTTGCGACAAAAGGAGACATATATATATATATAAATAGTGATTCTATAAATAGGAAACCCAACAACCAAAACGCTACAAAATGTCATAAATGGGCGCATGCGTAGAAACTTCTTCTGGCTTTCTTTAGGTTTTGTCATATGCCACCTTACCAGAAGACCTTCTTCTGTCTTGGATGGCTGAGCTGAAGCTTTTTCCTTAGTTGACGTTCACAGTGGCGTATTAAATGGGAGAGAGGTGCGAGGGAGGTGGTACGCCCTGGGTGACAGCCATGAGGGGGTGCCACGACACTATAATGACAGCACTGTACAATTTGAAAATCTACTTGAAAACACAATATATTTGTATGTGTTTTATAGCGCGTGCCAAAGGAAGGATCCGCCCCTGGTGTCAAACTCTTTAAGTACAGCCCTGTTAGCCCAGATCGTTTTGTTGAAGTTTTTTGATGGCTTAAATTTTCTACATGATGGGATACCCGGTCACATGTCCAACCCTCCTAATCCGCTTCTTACGACATGCGAGCAACATCTTACAGCAACAAAGTAACCAACGACAACTACGATAACTTTACCTGTTCTGAGAAACAACTGACTGGCAAACTGCCCAAGAGCCACTGGTGCGAACACGCCAGCAAACGTTCCTAAAGTTCTCCCTACGTCTGCAGCCTTCGCAGAGAACTCCGCATACCCTCGTTCAGCATCATTACTTCCTCCAAAGATAAGAGTCTTGAGTCGTAGTATTCGCCCCCCAAACGTTGTTTAAGCCGTTCTCAACATGGACTCCAGTGGAGTTGTAGATTAATTTCATTGTCTTTGCTTTTGTTGCTGATGCTGATGATAAAAAGAACGTAATTTTTGTGACATTATGTTTAAACAATATCCGAACATCTCCGGCTGCTAGCTTATATACAAGTTCATTCCTTAAGAAAAGTAACCTTTAGTAATTCAAAAGTAACTTACACGTTAGTAAAAGTGAAGTAGCCGTCAGTAATTTAAATACTGAGAGCTAAGGGAAACGTGCATGAGGAATACAGCGCTATAAGTGGGAAGATAACATCAAGAGATGGACAGGAGAGAGTCTATCAGAGTGTACCATCAAGACAAGAGATGGACAGGAGAGAGTCTATCAGAGTGTACCATCAAGACAAGAGATGGACAGGAGAGAGTCTATCAGAGTGTACCATCAAGATAAGAGATGGACATGAGAGAGTCTATCAGATTGTACCATCAAGATAAGAGATGGACAGGAGAGAGTCTATCAGAGTGTACCATCAAGATAAGAGATGGACAGGAGAGAGTCTATCAGAGTGTACCATCAAGATAAGAGATGGACAGGAGAGAGTCTATCAGAGTGTACCATCAAGACAAGAGATGGACAGGAGAGAATCTATCAGATTGTACTATCAAGACAAGACATGAACAGGAGAGAGTCTATCAGAGTGTACCATCAAGACTAGAGATGGACAGGAGAGAGTCTTTCAGAGTGTACCATCAAGACAAGAGATGGACAGGAGAGAGTCTATCAGAGTGTACCATCAAGACAAGAGATGGACAGGAGAGAGTCTATCAGAGTGTACCATCAAGACAAGACATGGACAGGAGAGAGTCTATCAGAGTGTACCATCAAGACAAGACATGGACAGGAGAGAGTCTATCAGAGTGTACCATCAAGACAAGAGATGGACAGGAGAGAGTCTATCAGAGTGCACCATCAAGACAAGAGATGGACAGGAGAGTCTATCAGAGTGCACCATCAAGACATTAGACAGAAGACGTCGGAGATCCATTGCCGCCGACCTTCAGTGTGGAGATGGCACCTGAAGATTATGAAGATGAAACGGTAATAAAAGTAAAGTTTACCCAGCTTTAAACATGTACATGACTCTGCTCTTCAGTTAGGGAAGGCAAAGGCAGCGAGGAAAGGAACTGTTCACCCCACGTCATAAAAAAAAACCTGAACCTAGTTCGTGGAAGTCTCTAACACTTCACTCCTCTAGGGCATTATCTACTATGGTATTACATTTGCCTCTTTTTAGTAAAAGTAACCCTCAGTTATTTATTTATTTACTTATATATTCGTTCCTCTTCTATCGTGAGGTGTAGAGGTTTGGAAGATAGAGCGCCATACTATTACATCGGCTGTTTTCCTCCTGGCCTGGTTCCATTATAGTCCTCAGTCCTTCAAAGATTGTCTAATGTTGTCCTGCCAACTTCACTGCTGGTTGATCCATGCTGCCGGCTTGAGGCAATTATGAAAGTAACCATTATATTGTACATAAATTACACTGACTAACAAAAAAAAACTTTTTTTTTCTTTCTCTAACATTTCTATGTTTTTCTGGTCAATTTTAATGCGCTGTTTTTAAATCTGCAAACCGTTTTTCTCTATCAGGTCGGGATCTCTAGAAATACGCAATTGAAGTTTTTTAACAACGCATACAGTATTACAACATCATTCGTACAAGAAGCATAACAGTTATGTAGGCTTGAATTTCTTTGCAGTCGACTTTCGTCGGTGAATGGCATGTGGTACATCGCGATGAAGCATCCAACAATAATCGGCAAGCATGGTCACACTCCACCGTCCTTGATAACGTGACTCCATTACGGCGATATCTTGATGGAATCATTCTCCATGTTCATTGCTGACTTCGCCAAGGTTGTCAGGGAAAAAGTTAAGATGCGAATCGAGCAAATGGATTTTGAGGGACATGTTACAGCCCATAATTATGTATGCATCTATGCACTGCTTAACAATATGCAACATAGTCGACAGATTTGTGATTTTCCAGAAAGTTATCGACGATCGATTTGAATGCCATCCATGCGCGAAGTTCACTACCATGTAACAAGTTCTCGAATTGTTTGTCTGCAATAACTTTCCTAATCTGAGGTCCTACAAAGATACCTTCCTTTATCTTTGCATCGCTAACTTGCGGAAACTTTTCTCGAAGATAAGTGAAAGCTTTGCTCGTTTTATCTAACGCTTTTACAAAATTCTTCATGAGCCCCAACTTTATATGTAACAGTGGTAAAATGAAGGTGTCTTTGTTAACTAATGGCTCGCGTATTACATTTTTATGCCCGAGCTGCATACGATCCCGGATAGGCCACACCTTTCTTGCATAATGTTCCTGTCTGTTGCGGCTGTCCCATTCACATCGGAAGCAACAAAATTTAGTATACCCAGTCTGCATGCCCGTGAGAATTGCAATGACCTTTAGGTCTCCACAAATCCGCCATTGGTAGTCATTGTACTTTATTTTTTCCAAACGTATAGCCATATTGTCATAAGTTTCTTTCATATGAACAGAGTAAGCGACTGGAATTGATGAAAAAAAATTTCTGTTATGCAATAACACGGCTTTTAGACTAGTCTTGGAAGAATCGATGAAAAATCGCCATTCGTTGACTATGTGCTCATGACCGTTTACATCTTTGCAATAGCAAATGTCATCATCCATCTCAAAGTATTGAACAAGTTCTCTGTGTCTATGACGAAATTTAGATATCGGAGTATTGGGCGCTAAAAGATTCCATTCTTTGAGTCGCGAACCGAGTAATTCCGCTTGTCCTTTGGTAAGAGCGAGATCACGTATTAGATCTGAAAGTTCTGAATGGTTAATTAAGTAAACACCATCATTCACCGGTATGTAATCTGAGTCAGAATTAGTTTCTAAAGCAGGTAAACTATCACTTTCTGATGGTTCATTTACGTCCAACGGATATTGTTCTGGTGGTACTGGATCGGACACGTGATTGGATCATGAGGCACTGGTTTCGAAACCGATTCAATATTTGGATAAACCACAGACTTTCTAGTTTTAAAAGTGAAACCATGGATATTTGTCAAGCAGAAGTAACAATCAGTAGTGTGATTTGTATGTTCACGCCATATTACTGGCACGCCAAAAGGCATCGACTTATGCTTCGGCGATTTTAGTAACCAACCTGCCAATGTATCGAACAAACCGCATTTGGCTTCCAAGATTTATTTGCATCATCAACTTTCGAATCGAAATAAAGTTCATATGCTATCTTTAGTAATGGTGTAAAGTTTTTCTGGTCAACACGATCGGTAAAATATCCGCACACGTAACAGAACAGATCAGCCGAATTTCTACAACTTCTAGAAGCCATATTTTGCTCAGAATTATTTCAAAATACAGTAACTATTTGAAAAATCGCGTAACATATGTCATGCATCTTTTAGCAGTATAAAAAGTAGAATTATGTTGCTTTTTATTAATTTTTAATAAGTTATATAGTAAAAATGAAACGGAGCAAATAACGGTTTCCCAAAAATATATTTATTCACAAATATCTTAAGAACCCGACGTGATAGAGATAAACGGATTTCAGATTTGAAATCAGCGCAAGAAATTGACCTAAGAACACTTATTCTTATATAAGAAAGAAAAATGTTGTTTGTCAGTGTTATTGTCCTGAATTCCACAGCCCGTTGAGGTTACTCCACGGCCAACACGATGCCCTGTTCACAGTTTCACCGAACCTTTTAAGTACTCTCGTACTTGACTGTCATTTCACACGCAATAGTTTAAGTAGATCATACACTAAGGCAGCCATTACACCTCTTGTACCTACATCTACAGCTTTGGCTATTTCTGTAAACCAGTCATGTCTCAAGTCCCAGACTAGATCATATCATGATTGAGCTGACAGAGCCATTTGAATCCAGATTAGACGAGCAACACTCATTCAAATAGGCTAAAGTTTTAAACACATAAAGACGGGAAACCCGAGGCCTGTAAACAGTAAATAAAAATTACACACACATAAAGGTATGTTAACAGGCACTCGTGAGAAATAAAGAAGTAGAAAACTGGACAACAGAAAAACAATAGACGTGAGTGGCTTACCCAGGACATCCTGTAAGCTACTCACGTCTGTTGTTTTTCTTTTGTCTAGTTTTCTACTTCTTTATTTCTTACGGTAACAAGAAGAGACATGGTCCGCAACCAGACGATACGTCAAGGTCTAATATCCCGCCTCCTGCATACCCAAGTAAAACAGTCCAAACTAAGATGGTTTGGCCATGTCTGCAGAATGGGAGAAGATCGACTACCACAACAAGCATTGGAAACAAACAGCCAGGTATCCAGACCCCCAGGACGACCCAGAGTCCGCTGGGAGGACAACATTAGACAATCTTTGAAGTACCGAGGACTAGAATGGAACCAGGCCAGGAGGAAGACAGCCGATAGGATAGTCTGGCGCTCTCTCTTCCAAACCTCTACACCTCACGGTAGAAGGGGAACGACTAAGTAAGTAAGTATTTCTTACGAGTGCCTGAAAACATACCTTTATGTTTGTCTAATATTTATTTACTGTTTACAGGCCTCGGGTTTCTCTTCCTTATATGTTATAAATGTTTAGACAAATTAAAGACCACACGTCACTATATATCAACAGTGGGAAAGAAAACATTTCATAGTATGCATCTCGAATGTTGAGAGTTGAGAAGAAGACGCTGGCGATGGATAGGACACACATTGAGGAAACCTGTTGATAGCATTACAAGGCAGTCCTTGTTCTGGAATCCACAGGGAAAGAGAGGCAGAGGTATACCAAAAAACACATGGAGAAGAGAACTAGATACAGAGGTGAAAATGATGAGGAAAACATGGAAAGAACTTGAGCGGATGGCACAGGACAGGAAGACTTGGCATGTGTTTGTTGAAGGCCTATGCTCCTTGGGGGCTAAAGGGTATTGATTAAAATGTGTTCCATAAAAAAAAAAAAAATTAAGAAACACTGCCATAAGGGGTTCACGCTTCACCCGCTCCCCCTAACCCAATGTACCATAAAAAAAAAATAAATTAAGAAACACTGCCATAATCTCTCCCTGTGGAACTGATAATCAGAGGTCAATAACCCCTTTTTACCCCTGGGCACGATCACTTTTTTTTCACCTTTCTTCTTGTTTCACCTTTCACCTCTCACAGGAACATAAACCTTCAACAAACTTATGCCAAGACTTCCTGTCACGTGCCATCAGCTCTAGGTCTTTCCATGTCTTCTTCATCTCATTCATGTCTGTCCCCAGTTGTCTTCTCTTTGCTTTCTTTTGTCTTCCCCTACCTCGTCTCTTACCCTGGGGATCACAGAACAAGGAATGTCTTGTAATGCTATCAACAGGTATTCTCAATATGTGTCCTATCCATCTCCAGCGCCGCCTTCTCATTTCTGGTTCTACTGGCGACTGTCTGGTTCTTCTCATTAGTTCCACTTTTGAAAAAAAAGTACTTATACAGTTGAAATTCAAACTGCAGAAATAAACGTTATTTCCAGATATATATGCAGTTGCCATTATCGGGCTGTATCTAGTATATATTTATTTAATTTCAAGCAGACGGAATGGTTCATGTACTAGAACTGTTTTTAACAGCTTTCTATTACTGGCTTTTTCAGTTCCACTTCACAGATTCAGGAGTCCTACACAAGTTAATACATCGCAGGGAAGGTAGCAGACGCGGAGCGTACCAATTTACGGCACGGGGAAGTAGTGGCGAAAAATAAGAATACGGAACTCTTCAGAGGCTCCGTAATTGGAATGAGTACACTTTAAACTCTTTTAATGTGGATCTTCAACTCTGGGGGTCAGAGTGGCTAAGAGGTATGACGTCCGCTTATAATTCTAAAGGTACTGGGTTAGCTCACACTACAGGGAATGTAATTTTGCCATAGCAAAATTTAAAAATTATGAAACCTACCCACCACAAAAATATACATATAAAATGTGTGATTCCTGTATATACATACTGGGATCCGCGCGGGTGCTATGGAGTTCGTGCACTGCGCTGAGATCCTCTTTGTGTGGGAGGAGATCAGAACACTGATGGAGTTGTCTATGTGCATTGAAGATGGTCCTTAAAACCCAAACCAGACGATGATCTATTGGAGGGCAAGGTCATGTGCGCGGCAACTCCAGTTCCAATAGCGTATTTTAAAGTTGTTGCAATGACACATGGTACTACCTTTGTTGTGCTTAGTACAAATGAAATTCAATACGAGGTTTTGATAGAGGGCTGGCTACCCAATCACGTAAAATCGATTGCCATAAAAACCACCACAGTAAGTAGCATGCGCATTGCTTGGTGGAAGTTTCCTAGAGACAGTGGTTGGACGGTGATTCCAGGCTCCGTGTGGACCGAATGAGACAGTCCAGGCTCTGTGATCCGTTAGGAGCGACCAGGAGAAAGAAGCAGACACAAGCTGACATAGAACAGAACATTCTCTCACTGTTGATGTTAAATTATGATATAGGTTTTCTAACGCAGGGGTCGATAGCGTTCCACAAGTAGATCACAGGGAATGAGTTAGTAGATCTGAACTGACGGAAGAGGAAAATAGAATGACTTTTTAAGCTAGGGAAAGTTCGGACTAACCCTTTCCAGAAATTATTTCAAAGTCCGGTGTTCCAAGGATTAAAGGTACAAGGCGGCCATTATTTATGTCATGACATGGAATGTTGAGAGACATTTTAAAACTGTTTATTTTATAATTGAAACTGATTTTCCACATAACTTTGCAGACATGTTTTGATTAATGTACATCTTTAGAAACTCCAGTGTTGCTAAAATAGATCATAACAGCTCACGGGTTGCTTACTGTTGTTCTAACGTCTATTTCTATCGTCTGCTGAAGACTGATTCATCAACTGCATTGGATTTCCAACGTCTTCTGTCTCTTGTCTTGATGGTGCACTCTGATATGACAATGTTATGTTATCTTCCCACTTATAGAACTGTTTCCATCTTGCACGTCTGCCTTCTATTATTGTCTTCAGTATACTATTTAAATAACTGAGAGTTACTAACGTATAAATACCATTTAAATAAATGGAGGTCACTTTTACTAACGTATTTCCTTGTCTGCATGCGTATCTATCTATACCGTTATCTGTTTGCCTGCCTAATGTCTGTCACGTCTATTACGTCTATCACGTCTATCATGTCTGTTACGTATGTCATATTTGTCACGTCTATCACGTCTGTTACGTCTATCATGAATGTTATGTCTGTCATGCCTGTTACGTCTGTCATGCCTGTTATGTCTGTCGTGGTTGAGTTAGAGTGTAGAGTATTTGTCGAGTTGGACAACTGTAGTGAAATCGACAAGGGATAGTGGACTGACAGAGTTATAGATTACACACACAGAAAGGTGTAAATAGGAGATGGACTTGAGACAACCTGGAAGAAGATTTATTCAAAGGATCTCTCTCTCCAGGCCTCAACTCACTATTACTGTCTAAGCCTCTCCTGCTCTCACTCTTTTCTCTTATCATACATAGAGATTATAGTAAAGAGCTAAAAATACAAATATGGATGGAAAGGTCGTGAACAGCGCATTAATAAATGTGTAAAATTTATTAAAGAAGAAAAGCATGAAAATAATGCATATCATCACAACAACATAAAATTACATCAATAATCAAATATTCATCAATAATCATATACACCAACAACCACACACACACAGATCACCATTCATAAAACCTGTAGAACACAAAGAGATAAATAATCGAGTGACAGTCCTTCGGTTTTCGGGGACCAGCTGAAGTAACTCCAGTAAGTGGTGTTTTCGTATATATCCTCCATCGGTGATGGAATTAACCTGAATAACATCCCTGTATAGGCGCTATCGTTGGTGACCCCCCCCCCCCCCCCTACTGGCGCGAGTTGGGCTGGGGGACGCTGTTTATCTCCTGCTGACGTGCGAGGTTTTAAGTATCCAGGAAATACACCAGAAGAAGTCACTTGAGGACAAAGAGACCCAGGCGCGCTTATCCGGCGCAAGGCTCCGCTTGGCTGTAAATCCTGTTTAAACTGGTTTGGCTGTGGTTTGCTGAGTGCCCCGTTTAGGCACAAAAAAGGCGGGTGATATGGAATTCTGCTATAGGCATGCTGGGCGGGTTTGATATTCTGGAAGCCGCAATGCTCTGGCTGGTAATCCAATAGGCGAGTAGAGAACTACTACTGCGTTTGGCGATTCCAGATTTTGCGTTGGCTCCGTTGCACTGCGTGAGCTTAACTTGGCGTTGACAAAAAGGGGTTTTGATTCAGGAACGGGGTGTGACGATTCGTGACGCTAGCGGTATTCAGAACCCTCTAGATCGAAGAGAATATTTCGTTCTTCGCCTGACTGGAATCTGCTCTCGCGAGTCGGTCCCCCTGAAACTGAGACCCAAAAAGGAGACACCCTTTTACATCAAGCAAATAATAAATCACACTAACTTTATACAGAAAGTTTCGCTCCACTATGGGATTAAATTTATTGTAGCTATTGCTATGATAGTTTAGGGCTGTCTTTAACCATGTCTCCTGTTCCTTAAAAATATCAATTATCAACACGCGCCCGCATAGACTTAATATCTTTTGCACCCCCAGGTACCTATCAGTAAATGTTCTGACATCAAAAATCTACTCCTCTTCTCCCAATCTCAACATACAGGAAACCTAACCTGTAGTTACAGTTAAATGAATATGCTTATTCATCTTACAACATTAAATGAATTTACATAAACAGATTACAGCATTTGACATTACACAAATAAATCGTATGTCCCCTTTGGGAAATATATTAGCATTTCCACAAAATGAGTACAAAGAAAATGCAATGTTCTTGCTATAATAATACAGTTGTGGCTAGATCATACGATATAATTATATCTATGCCTGGTGACTGCTTTCAGTGAAAGTTATAGACTAGTGCCTAGCCACACAAGTAAGCATAAAATGATCCTCCCTTGCCACTAGAAATATCTATCAAAAGGAATAAGTGACTATCTCCTATAATCCAGAGTTATTACCTGCATCTCACTATTCAGTTTTAAAGTGAACAATCCACACCTGACATTATCTTACAGAAATGACAGTTAATTTTGCTGACTCTTAACCCAATGGTAAGCATTCGTGGACTGATTCTATGCCTAATATCTGTTATTGTAAGTTTAACATTTAACCCATGATAAACCCTAACAGTTTAAGCACCCTTACTAGGCCGTAGACAGCGCTACCTTATCACTGAATAAATTACTAGGAGAAGTCCTCAGAAATAAATTCACTTTCCTAACAGATATATAAAAGCTAACATGAATCTAATATAATAATTATAAGATATGTCAACTCACCCCGAAAAATGACTAGAACATAGGCAAACACATTCTAGTACTGTGTTAAAGTTTGCCTTATCTCATGATGATCATCTACGGGCCAGGAAAATCTACGAATGTCTTTGTCTATTAAAACCAGTCTACTCTTATAGATCACAAGGGACGCTCCCCCCGAACACCTGGCGTGCGTATTTCTACAGAAGTTCGGCGAAAGACGTAATCTAGAGTAAGACAAAAGAAATCGTGCGAAAGTTCCCCAGGCCTCAAAGGGTACCAGCCGCTCGTCATCAAACGTTTTAAAGCGACCAGAGAAATTCCCCTGTTGGGACCACAGAGGGTACCCGCCGCTAACGAACCGTTTCTTTCACAGAAACCGTCTTGGCTCGTTCTAACACTTAAAGCGGACCCGAGAAATGTTTCTCTGGTCGAACAGGTGCGTTTAGATAACATTACGTCTAGCGTTAGCTGACCGCAGCTGGCCAGCGTAAACAACCTCGGGTGGGGTTGAGAAGGTGAAAAAATGTAGGTAGAATATGAAAGAAACGAAAATACAAAATGCCTCGGAAAACAGAACATTTAAGGGAGTAATCAAATTATGGACAAGATGGTAAAATAAATTATCTTTCACGTGACAACGTCTACCATGTTTGTTACGCCTGTCACGTATATCATGTATGTCACGTCTGTCACGTCTCTCATGCTAGTTACGTCTGTCTTGTCTTTCACGTCTGACATGTCTTTAAATATGACACGTCTGTCACGTTTGTCATATCTGTTATGTCTGTCATGTCTGTTACGTCTGTCCTGTATGCCTCGTCTATCTAGCATCTGTGCCTGGCTGTCATGCCTGAATATTGTGTCGTTCCTGTCTGCCACGTTTGTCTGTCTGTCTTGTTTGAATACTATATCTGTCATGCCTGACTGCCCGTCTGTCATGCCTGAATATTGCCTGTCCTGTCTGTCTGTTTTTCTGTCTGTAATGTCCATCACTCCTGCTTGTCTGTCTTGTATGTCTATCATGCATGTCTGCCGGCCTGTTTGTCCTCCTATTTTTCTGGTTGTTCGACTGTCTGTCTGTTCTATTCGTCCTTCTATCTGTCATTTCTACCTGTCTTTTTTGTTTTTTTGTCAATTTTTCTGATTATTTGACTTAGATGTCAAAGGGGATGATAGACAGTAAATGTCTGCTGAAGTGTCAAACCTGCTTCTCTCTCTCTCTCTCTCTCTCTCTCTCTCTCTCTCTCTCTCTCTCTCTCTCTCTCTCTCTCTCTCTCTCTCTCTCTCTCTCTCTCTCTCTCTCTCTCTCGCATACGGTTTGACCGCATGAGTATCAGGATACATGTTGAAAAACAAAGGGCAGGATATCAGACGGGCCTGCGTGTCCAATTCTCGACTCTTTCTAAACAAAGTCCGTTCGTTCATTCTCTCTCTCTCTTTCTTTCTCTCTCTCTCTCCCTCTCTCTGTGAGATCTATCCATCAATACATCTATCTAATGGCCTACCTATCTACCTGTCTACCTGTCTACCTATCTACCTGTCTAGGTAACCACGCTAAAGTAACCTAGAAACTTCTTCTTTTCCACAGATTGCCAGCACAAGATCAAAACAGCCCAGAATTATTAATTACAACAACAAATGGCGTCTATCATTAACACCGAACAAGGTAACTATGCATGACTAATCTTCGATAAACACAAATAAGTCAGACCCACTCACACACATATATAAACCGACACTTTCGAAACTTAACCCTGCCTATGACCAAATTACCAAAGGAAAGATGATTAAAAAATTTAAAAAATAAAAAAAAATTTTTTTTTTAATTTTAAAATAAAAAACAAAAAATAAAATAAAATAACCAACAACCGAAGTGGCCATATCTCAATTATCTCTTGCATCTCAATGAAAGTCATTTGACCAATACAAATCAAATGACGATCTTTTCGTTACACCCATCATCAGTAGCAAAGCAACAAACGCCCATGTCAGCAGTGACATTCGGCCGTAACCCTAAATCTTTCCGATAAATCTAATCCTAACCCCTAAACTTTTACATACTAGCTATGACATTCTACTTTCGTTTCCATCTCTGTCATCAACCATATTCTGAGAACCGATATTAGTGCTTATAATGACAAAAATCTCATCCCCACCGCATGGCGTCAGAATACAATAAAATTAGAGCGAAAATGGCCGCGTGTTCGATGCCGATTCATTTCGATTAAAAAAATTCACAGAAAATAAACGCGAATGCACCCATTACTAAAAAAGATCGGAAACGGAAGCTAACTCTCTCAGATAAGTTTAAAACTTAACATCCGGGGGTGAAGTCACGTGTACACACATTCTAATGCTAGAAAACGAAAATATCCGCTTGTCAACATATGTCGACAACAGCAGGGAGAGCATAGGTTACCTTCGTCAACATATGTCGACAGCAGCGTGCTAAAGGTTTTAAAGAGACACAGAAAGTAAATAATTACTGCTCCCGCGGGCATATCGAAACCACTGCTACAAAAGCATGAGACTGCTTGGAGCAGGGCACGGAGACCACTTACAGTGGTGTTATGAAACCTTGACAGTTGACGTTTGACACTTCTCACAGGATGGACTGACCTACAGATTTACACAACATGGATTCAAGGAATAAACCTGGCCAGGACGATCCAAACGTTTATTCCATATAATAATCTACAACACAGCGAGCTGTAAACATATCAAATCAGGTTTCTCTCCCTTACATTCCACGTCCGGTATCTTCAGTCATTGCCCTTGTCATCCTTACTGCCCAAATTTCCGTTGTCGGCCTTTTCTGATATAAAATACAGCTAACCTGCGTGTGCTTTAACTTTGTTCCCCACGGATAGTCGAGAGGCTAACCTGCCTCAGACATACACAATTCCTGGATGCTATGAAATCCGCACACAAAGTGGACACCTTGTCCTTCTGCCGGCCCGACCAACGTCCAATCTGTAACTGACGTCACACTTTCACTCTGACGTCATCCTTAACAACGCATATTTTACTTCTTTCATGAAGTTTACGCAACGATAATTGAAGGAACCCTCTTGCGGGAAAACCCGAAGTTTTCAATCATCGTGCGCACCTCTTCAACAAGTGATGGCTCCAAGTTCCGTAATGACGTGCAAAGGAAAACGAAACCAACGAAAGTACACCTAGGTCACTTACTGACTTCCGGGTCAGGCAGGAACAGGACAACAAATACACGTGGTAGTCATCAGGTTGAAAAAAAAGGTAAATAGAGTCCCACAGAATATACTGCGGTGGAAGAGTGAAGTGTTAGAGACTTCACTATACTAGGTTCAGTTCATTGAGGTGGGTGACCAGTTATTTTTCTTGCTGCCTTTGCCTTCCCTTACTCAAAAGGAGATTCAGATACCCATTTACAACTGGGTAGATTGAAGCGACAGTGACCGATTGGTTAAGCGGTTCGAGTGCTTTTCTTTCACGGAGAAGTTACCGCTTTCCGGGAACGAAATCTGGTAACATCACGCTCAAAGTCTACCTAGCTGTGAATGGGTACCTGACTCTGTTCTTGAGTAAGGGAAGGTTAAAACAGCGAGGTAATAAACTGGTCACCCCACCTCATAAAAAGCTCAACCTCGTATCGTGAAGTCTCTAACACTTCACTCTAAAGCGGCAATATCTGTTATGCGGATACCTTTACCTATTTTGACTGGGGCCTAAGTCTGTCAGGTTTCGATCCTAGACCTAAGTACTGTACCGCGAGATGAAAGCAATTTAACCACTCTGCCAATCAGACGTTCAGGTCATCAGGTACAGATGAGTAATTCACCAATTCCCCCGGTCTAACGCTGTTCGATTTGCGCTTTTTCATTATAACGTTGTTTATATTTTATTCTATATGCCCGTCATACGCTTAAAACATCCGATCTTACGCTATGTGCGAAATTCCATGGCAGACAGGGATATAACTTTCAAGTTCATTCAGGATGGTGGGGTGGCCAACAAGTATTGTCACTGCTAGGATAATGAATCATGACCCCCACAATGGAATGCGATTCTATGTTTATTCGTAACATAGATCAAGATCTTAATTGGTACAAGGTGTTTCTTGAAGAGATAAAGGTGGTAAAACTAAACTAACTTGATTCGCTTTTTTAAAGTCTCCTCAGATATCTCCTGCCCCTACTGACAAAGCAGCCTTGCCTTCTACATCTGGAGCCAGAAAAACTTTTTCTACCCCTACAACAACCTACTGCTAACCAGTCGTCTGAAGATGAAAACAGCTCCGCTGTGACAACTGTAGCCACAAGCGACGGTTGTAGTAGCGATTAAATTCCTATAATATTTTTTCAAAATACTTTTTGTTAGTACAGTGCTTACATAATATTTTGTTTGTGTTCAATCTGTTTGGTAATTATATGTAGCTAATAAATGTTGTTAACTATTTAGTTTTTATTTCGAATCCCTTTAACTTACATTTTACGCAGCGTTCTGAACCTTTGGAAGGAATTAATTTGTTTCTAATATGTTTTATGGGAAATCAATTTTCGTTTAGCGCTCGACATTTTAGAACGCTAAGCGGGTGATTACTGTACATGTACATTTAATAACAGTTCTCGGCCAGTACCATCAGCACCAGTTCCCAGAAGGCGTAAACCAAAATCGCGCAACTTGGACACAATTTTGTTTGTAATCCAAGTTTCGACTAATCCTGCAATTTTGTTTAGGCATTTATGGCTTTAATAAGAAATGAGAGGGCACAAATGTAGGATTTGAAAACACCGCAGGAAAAAAAAGACAATAGTTATCGGATACGGTTTGTTTTTTGGTTCATGCATTAAAAAAACTGGTGTTTATCTTATGCATGGTAATCCTATGTTGGTTCAATCCTATGTGGGTTATAACTGGGGTGTATAGAGTTCTTTATTCTATGTAATAAAGTAAAATCTTTATTCGGAGTGGCTAAGAAGTATGGCGTTCACCTCGAGTTCTAGAGGTACCGGGTTCGATTCCCAGTTGAGGGAATATAATTTATGGACATTTTTTTCAGAACAAGTGGTCCTAATGATGTCATACTCCCTCCTGGTCTGCTGGATAAAGAGATAGGATGCCTAACCTTCAAGGATACGGGCGAAATAATAGGAGGTCCCGTGTGCAAGTTGCGCACGTTAAAAATCCCACGGCAGTTGGAAATCGTAAAGAGTTCGTGTACTGTGCTGAGATCCTCCTTGTGTGATCTAAGAGAGGAGATCGGAGCACTGATAACAGTTCAGTGGCCATTACGCCTAGTGGCGTCTTAGGGCAACAGCAGATAGGTTTTCTTTGCCATTGTTTCCCACCACGCCTAGTGGCGTCTTTAGGGCAACGGCAAATCAACCCATTTGCTGTTGTTTCCGTAATCGAAGTGACTGGCAAACGGGTGATCAGCCCGTTGTGTTTATGTGTGTAATATTTATTTATTTACCGTTTACAGGCCACGGGTTTCCCCTCTTTATTTGTTATAATGTCTATATATAGCCTTTCTCGTCCTTATTATCCTGGAGGAACCCATTAAATAATGTTCAGGTCTCAGGGAACCCCTGCATACAATTATTATATTTACAATTCACGGTACGTTCACGTGATCAGTAAGCTGTAAATATAATAAACCAATAATAATTGTCAATGCTCTTTTGAATAGAGAATGATTTTTTTTTCTTCAGTGGATCTGTTTATTTTGGCCAACTTATTAGCCTACTATTTTGTGAGGTTCCCCCTCCCTACAAAGGATATCAAGTCTAATGCAAGTCTGTAGTGTATGTTGAAGAAACTTCAGTTTTTCCTTTTTCTTAAATTTCCTACTTGATTTATTTTTTTTTTTTACCTTAAAAAGGTCTAAAAGTTTTAATACAAATTCTTACTCTACAAGGTGCTCATGAAATATGGCTTGTGCAAGAGTGAACACGGCTCAATTGCCATCTGCCGTCCGGGGCTGCTCCGCCACTGCCCACCACTGCGAGCGGTAACATCGCCAGGCGCGCCAAATTAAAGAAACGACATTTACTTTTTTTCAATCACGATCTCTCGCAGTACTCCTAGCGACCTCCCGCAGAACCCTAGGTTTCCGTAAAACCCCGATTGAGAAACCCTGGTCTATAGCATTTATGGTGTACCCCTTTCTATGTTTTTAGATTTATCTCTGTTTACCCTGTTGATTTTTGATGATGCAACTAACGATAATCAGATCGCGCTGGGAAATGCATCTCTACAAGACGTGGAATTATGCATACATCTTTACAGCAGTTTTGACAAACTGGGAGGAACATATAATATTCCTTAGAGTATTACTCCACAAACTGAGCCACCAGTTCAAACGAGTTGTAGTACAGTGGCTCCCATCTTATTGTAACATCTCCAGCAATGAAGAAGCTGACAGACTGGCAAAGGAAGGTGGAAAGCTACGTCAGCCTGACACAAGTAAAACTTCTGAAGAGACAAAGAGATTTATCAGAAGCAGATACAGGAACAAATGGGAAGCAGAACATCCAGGCCACACAAAATATGATGCATATTACCAGCTCCACAAAAGAGAACAAGTGATAATCTTCAGACTCAGCACGGGCCACAAACGATTGAGATACCACCTATTCAACAAGCTAAAGATAGGAACTACCGATGAGTGTTACCGATAAATTGACTGGAACATCTGCCTCAAAGATGCCCAACATATGAGGAGCAGAGAAAGCACTTGTGACCATCATCAGTACCAATCATGGAAAAACTCTATGGAGATAGAAATAGCCTCAAGCTGACCACTGCTTTCTTTGAACACATTCAAGTGGACGTCTGAGAGTGTTCGAAGAAGAAGAAGGAACATGTAATGATATTCCAATGACTTCCAGTTTCATCAGTAAGAAATCGCAGACAGCCAGAAACACGGAATATTTTAATCAAAATATAGGACAGGCCATAGGACTGGAATGAATTGTAAGATTAGAAGAGAGTAACCCCAGAGACATCACTTTGCGCCTTATGTTCTAGGATCTAACTTCAAGTGCACTAAGTTAGACATCTAACGCATCCGAAAAGTATGGCATCAACAGTTGCCCGACAATATTCGGACGTTTCCTGTGAAAAAGTATGTGCGTGCTCGCAAGAAAAAACTCGGGGTAAGTTGTAATATGTACATTTTATCATTTTATATTTGCATTTTGACATGTATAATTTGCTTGTGGATGAATAGTGACATATGAGGATGGCAACTTCATCACTGCAAATAACTTGACACATGAACCACCACTGCAAAAGTTGGTGACTGCTTCGTGCAGGTTTCCTCGCAAGGAACAAACAGCAGAGGGGGCCCCAGGCTCCATGGAGAGCAGGGAGTGGATGATGATATCATAGTGTACATATTTATTATGCAAGGCACTTAGCCTCATAGCTAAATACGCGAAAGACCTTTTTCCATTACTTCTATTCGTTAATGGTTAATCAAATCAAAGATTCGATTGTAATTAACGTGCGTCGAGATTGTAATCATCATCACAAATACAGGAGCACACAAATAAACTTTAAGAAAACGCTCAAATATTTAACACTTGTCACTGCGCCCATACGTTATCACGTTAAATATAGCCACGATAAATAAATCCACAAGAATGGATGTTTCTAAGAAAAACTAAGGAAGAATCCACATTAATTATAGTGAGGCGGATGCGACCGAAGCGTTGAGAGAAATAGAAAGCGAAAACGTCAACTACACGCGTCTCGCTGATTAATGCCACCCAACAGGGCGGACGATACACAAAACTATACGCGTTTGAAGGCCCTACTTTTCGGGAACGGACAGTGATAAAAACACTAACCTTTTAGTCCTGCAGAAGAGCTTAGATGGGTTTACGTTCTTGTAGTCCGTTCGCTGAAAGTCCGATTCTACAGCATTACGTGTCCTTGGCTGACTAAGGTCAAATTACGGAGTATTAACCAGTTAGCAACCAAACGTTACAATAGCTAGCAAAACGTACGTTCTGACAACAGACTTCACAAGATGGGACATCGTACGATTGGTTCGGGACGTATAAATACACTTCCTAAGTATCACAACAAGAGTCCAATCTCCATTGGCCGTACCGCCGTATGTCAAACGTTGGTGGCGTAGTATTTTATTTACCAATTTTTGCTCAAATCAAAAGCCTTGGTAAGCAGATCTCACAGTAAAAGTTGATTCTCCTAGATATCAAGTTCAACTCACCCAAACCGTATTTCCTGAATCAAGATTACGTATTCACAAGTTGAGGAGTCTATAAATCAAGATCACTTATTCACCAAGGCTTTGATGATTACATTATTACTAACCAAGATACCTAGCTCAAATCATTGAAGATTCTTCAGCGACATCACACAGCGTCACCTTTGGAAAGTGCACTCTCAGTGATACTTAAGTAATTCATCTACTCTGAGTTGTTTTCGTGTAGTGGATTAAATTAAATTGTTTATCTGTCTGTTGTTGTGACTTACACTATATCATACACATACCCTAGAATATAACGTATAGTCATCTACATATTCCAGAATAAATTTCTGACTGAGTATTATATATATGTACGACGTATATCAATTCACTCAACCAAGCTGATCTTCAGTACAATACACTTCCCTATAAATATTTATAACATCCCCATTGCAACACGAAACTCACTTGTTAGCAGATAAAGATCTGATTATTGATAGGAAAATTATTGGATTTCTGGGTGAAGTAGTCTAGTTCCGTGCCTTTCAAGATCAGATAATAGCAGAACATTTTCAAGAGACAGTTATATATCAACGATGGGTATTTCCAAACGTTAGAGAGACATTTACAAATATTATTACCATGATTTCTGGTTATAACGTGCAAGAGGTTTTCATCAATACGTAAATTACCTCACCCATAGCTTCATTTGATCATAGGACTTTAATTTAATACCAAAGGGCATAATAATATATCTACTCCACATCTGTGTGGTAACACTTAATATATGAACAGTACAGTACATTAAATACCATCGCATATATACTCTTACACTGAAGATTATAAATTTGAAAGACTCCTAGACATATAAATTTAATATACAGTAGTGTATATAGATTTGACATCTATATACACTTATATATATAACATATATATATGGTAACACTATAATATATCACATCATCAATTCACTACTTTACTTATATATACACATATACATATACATTACATATTTTAGATACATTATAATATATATTACTATATATATATAATATTATTTTCTTAGTTTCATATATATATATCGAATTGTATTATCGTATATATATCCTTATATATATATATATATATATATATAACTAGTAAACCGTATGGCACTTTGATCATTACCTAATTCGTTAATGTATCATTCATGCTGTCTGTGTTAAGTATTTACATATAGGTAAAATCCTTCATTTAGAGGAGGTTGTGGGCTCTATCTTTATCGAGATCTGAGGGCAAAAGTTAATGTCGTAGGGAAACAGGAAACTCCACATATGTTATTAGAAAACACTATATAGTGGAGAGTATTCGCCTTCTATTCTTCTTGTCCTTATCTCGAATAGGTCTCTTTCTTTCTTAACGAGCCAAATTGTGGAGACCTTTTTGACAACATTCCATAGCCCATCCCCATAGACAACTACTATTATCGTTGCATACAATATGTACGACGCGACACGACGAACGTAACGGTGCAGAAGACCATCTGCTGAAGCTTGTTCGCAATTACAAATTTCTATGAGTCAGTTCTTGTGGATTATTAATTTAATCTCTTACGGTCCATCAACTTCAAACACATATAACAGTACAATAGTACAGTGAATCATGTGTTTACATTTACTCACAATGGCAAATTTTTATGAGTCAGTTCACTTCGGCTGTCAGTTCAGATCCATAAATGTCCATGGATTTTAAAAATTGAATTCTAAATTGTATAATTTGTTCATGGTTTTAATATGAAGAGTGTTAAACGTTATTCGCCGGTTTATGAAATTTAATAATCTTGAGCAGATAATAATACTAAGTGATATATGATGCTGCCGTCGCAGCCTTACCTCAAGGAATGTTTTGGTCACTTTCATTGAAATCGATTGCACCTGTCATCGTCATAATCATTATCCGTCAGCTCCCCGAGGAGCATAGACCTTCAACAAACTTATGTCAGGTCTTCCTGTCACGTGCCGTCTGCTCAAGGTCTTTCCATGTCTTCTTCATCCCCTTCCTTGTCTGTCTCCAGTTTTCTTCCCTATGTTCTTTGGTCTACTTCTGCCTCTCTTTCCCTGTGGATTCCAGAACAAGGACTGCCTGGTAATGCTATCAACAGGTTTCCTCAGTGTGTGTCCTATCCATCTCCATCGTCTTCTTCTCAGCTCTTGTTCCACTGATACTTGTCTGGTTCTCGTCATTAGTTTCACATTAGTGATCTTGTCGTACCATTTTAATCCTTCTATTCTATGTTGCTTGTGGATGGACTTTTCTATTCTTCACTTCAGAGATGCATCTTAAATTCGATGTTGATTGTATGCCAAGGTCAGGGGTCGGGAACCTTTCCGTGACAAAGAGCCAAATATTTAATTTTGACTCAATTTTAACAAATTGAAGAGCCCAATTAAAAAAAATTCAAGAAGAAGAAGGAAGAAGAAGAAGAAGAAGGAAGAAGAAGAAGAAGGAAGAAGAAGGAAGAAGAAGAAGAAGAAGAAGAAGAAGAAGAAGAAGAAGGAAGAAGGAAGAAGAAGACGGAAGAAGACGGAAGAAGAAGAAGGAAGAAGAAGGAAGAAGAAGAAGGAAGAAGAAGAAGAAAGGTGGAAGAAGAAGAAAGGTGGAAGAAGAAGAAAGGCGGAAGAGGAAGAAAGAAGAAGAAGGAAGAAGACGAAGGAAGAAGAAGGAAGAAGACGAAGGAAGAAGAAGAAGGAAGAAGAAGAAGAAAGAAGAAGAATGAAGAAGGAAGAAGGAAGAAGAAGGAAGAAGACGAAGGAAGAAGAAGGAAGAAGACGAAGGAAGAAGAAGAAAGGTGGAAGAAGAAGAAAGGTGGAAGAAGAAGAAAGGCGGAAGAGGAAGAAAGAAGAAGAATGAAGAAGGAAGAAGGAAGAAGAAGAAAGAAGACGAAGGAAGAAGAAGAAGGAAGAAGAAGAAGAAAGAAGAAGAATGAAGAAGGAAGAAGAAAGAAGAAGGAAGAAGACGAAGGAAGAAGAAGGAAGAAGACGAAGGAAGAAGAAGAAAGGTGGAAGAAGAAGAAAGAAAAAGAAGGAAGAAGAAGGAAGAAGAAGAAGGAAGAAAGGAAGAAAAAAACGAAGAAGAAGAAGAAGAAGAAAAAGAAGAAGAAGAAGAAGAAGAAGAAGAAGAAGAAGAAGAAGAAGAAGAAGAAGAAGAAGAAGAAGAAGAAGAAGAAGAAGAAGAGAAATACATATATACGAACGCAGGTAGTTCAAATGAGATAGTGTGCACCTGTTCAGCTAACCCCGCCCACCATATGATACCTAGAATCGCCTGCTCTGTAAAAAATCTAGAATTAACAGCTGAAATTTCAGGAATCTAACATTAGACTCCAGCAAGGTTAGCTATTTTTATGCCCACTCTTCGTATGTGCAAGCCCTTGCCAAAGGCTAGGAGACACCGTTGGAATTCAAATATTCTCTTTTCTCAGTTCGTTTTCATGTGAGCCGTAAATAACACGCATTTCTTGTTTCAGAGAAACAGAGTATAAATAGATAAACAGAAGAGGAAGCTACAGACAGATAGAACACACATTGAAAATAAAAATACCCCTAGAGGGTTCTTGTGTGATTATTCACCGCTTAAATCAAATTGTGGAAATTTATTACCTAAACCGAGAACCGTACTTTTTCTTGACTGAAAAAGTGTCATGTTTCTCCCCTTTCCCCCGTTGTTTAGAATTTTTTTTTAAAACACGCCTGCCGTTCGTAAGGTTAATTTAAACCGTCTGCCGTAGGGGAGTGAAGTGTCATAGACTTCGATGTACTGGGTCCCAGCTTTATGAGGTGGGGTGGCCTGTTCCCTTCCTCGCTGCCGTTGCCTTCTCTAACTCAGGATCAGAGTCAGGTACCCTTTTACAGCTGGTTAGACTGATGCGTGACATTACCTAGCTTTGAACACGAAACCCGGTAACTTATTGCGGTAGTAGAGTGTTAAAGACTTCACCATACTAGGTCCAGCATCAAGAGGTGGGGCCTACCTAGCTATAAATGGGTACTTAATTTTGAGTTAGGGAAGGAAAAGACAGCGAGGAAGGAAACTGGTCTCCCCACCTCTCGATGCTTGATCTAGTATGGTGAAGTCTCTAACCCTCCATAACCAGCTGTAAATGGATACCTGACTCTGATCTTGAGTTAGAGACGGCAACAGCAACGAGGACGGGAACAGGTGTCACGCATCAGTATAACCAGCTGTAAATGGGTACCTGACTCTGATCTTGAGTTAGAGAAGGCAACGGCAGCGACTTCCCTTGTTTCCTGTGTACCGTTAACTTGTAGAACTGATTCTTCTTCTTTCTTCCTCGTTCGTCCTGAAAAGGACGTTGGTTGCGTTGTGTCCGTTTACAGCGAAGCTGCAGTATTTGCGCCTTTCGGCCGACACATCCGACTTCCGCACAGCATTTTTTGGGACCGGGTTTGCCTTCCCTCTTCGATCCCTACTCCTCAGCCAGACTGCAGTAATACAGCCTGTTTCCAGGACCACCACGTGGAGGTGGAGTAGGGTCTTGGTCAGCTCTGGTTCGCTGACCCTGACGCAGGCAGTCAAGCTATGGGGTCGCTTACTGCATTCCTCACTTTTGATGCATCTTGGGTCCCGAACTGATTCAATACCGTTTTATTAGTTTATAAACTTAAATAAAAATACGGGGTTGGGGAGTTTGAGGGCGGGTCTGTCGCAAGCGTGTCATCTAAGAATGCACAAGGAACGCATTTTTTTTTTTTAACTTGCCCTCCCAAATCACAATGTGAAATGAAAAGAAAAAAAAACATTTATTGACAATCATCTTAACAAGACAATTTCGAGAACTACACGTTAAATCGTTGAAAGTATTCAAAAAGAGACATGAAAATAGGTCGTATATCTTTATCATCACTGCCCTACAGATCGCAAAGGAGCATGATGATGATGATGATGAAAAAACGGTAAAGGTAGTCGCATAGCAGATACTGCCGTAAGGGAGTGAAGTGTTATACTAGGTCCAGCATCGAGAGGTGGGGGTGACTAGTTCCTTTCATCGCTGCCTTTTCCTTCCCTAAGTGAAGGACAAAGTCAGGTACCCATTCACAGCTGGGACGACTGGAGCACGATGATACCGTGAATCGAACCCGGCACCTTAGTCGCAAGAGACCAGCGCTCTAACCACTCTGTCAATCGGACACTCATTAAAAAAACATGATTTTTTTTTTTTTTTTTCTTAACCAGCGGCACTTGGGCTTTCAGCCCTTCGGCCCAATGACATGTCATTGCGAGGCTGGGGAACCTGAGGACTTTCCTTCCAACCCGGTCAGGAGCTTCGCTCCTTCCCATCCACAGAGGGTTTATCACAGGAGCCGTTCAGGCTATTCAGTCAAATTTCCGGCCGTAAACATTTCTTCAAACGCCGACGTCCGGGTTTGAACCATGAACACCTGGTCGCCAGTACAACGCCGAAGCCATTACACCAGCGCGGCTCCCTAAAAAAACATGATAACGGATACAAACAGAATGTTAAAAACATGAAAGGGGGGGGGGGGGGGGGGGAGGAGGAGGTTTTGTACGTCCCGAAAGGGGGGGGGAAAAATGTGACAACTCCATGGCCTTGATACTACGATTGGATTTGCCGAACTGAAGAAAAAGTACGATGGTCCGTTTACCCTCAACATTTCAAAAATTTTCATCGACGGTGAATTATCACACAAGTACCAAGTACAGGAAGGACAAGGAACATTCGGAACAGATAACTAGAGGCAGTCATGAAGGGCATGAAGGAGTCATGGACAGACCTGGAGCTATTGGCAATGGACGAGAAGACATGGCATACGTTTATTGAAGGCCTGTGAGGTGACAAGTGCTAGAATGAGTTGAAGGGAAGAGGAAGAAGAGGTTTCAGAATGGGAGAGAATAAAAAGGATAAAAGAGGAGGGAAGAAGAAAAAGAATGAAGAAGAAGGAAGAAAAAGAAGAAGAAGAAGAAGAAGAAGAATAAAAGAAAAAAGAAGGAGAATAAGAAAGAAGAGAAAGAAGAGGGGAATTAATTGAAGAAAAAAAGAATAAGTAAATAGGAAGACATGTAGAGAGAAATTTCAGATTGGAAGAAGATCCATAAATGAACAAAGAAGAAGAAGAAGAGCTTTGAATAGGATAGGAAAGTTTGAAAGTGAAGAAAAAGGATGGGAGAAGTTTGGAAAATAACCTGAAAAGGAAGTGAAATGTTACATAAGAAGGAAGAAAGTTGAAGATGAGGGTTGAGAAGAAAAGTTTAAAAGGGAAGAAAGTTGAGAAAAGGATGATTGAAAAGAATCCACTGAAAGAGATGTAGAAGAAAAAATAAGAAAAACTGAAAAGAATAGAAAGAAGGAAGGAATTTTGGGAGAGAATTCAGAAAAGGTTTGGGGAGTGTGGAAAGGTTTGAAGCAAGAAAATAAGAAAAAGAAGAAGATTGCAAAGAGAAGAATAAAACAAAGAAGAAATTTGGGATAAAAAGGTTAAAGATACTCAAACAAGAGACAGAAGAGAAGCTTTAAGAGAATTAGATAGGGGGGTTTTGGCAAGAAGTTAAGAGGAGAATGGGTTTGTTTAGGGGAAAGGGGGGATTAAGTTATTAGATTAGAGAAGGTAGAAGATGAAGTTGTTTTGTACAAAAGAAGAAAATAGGGTTTTAGAGTTGGGGGAAGAAAAGATTGAAGAAAATGAAGTACTTATTTGAAGGATTAATTCTGGGTTTAGAAATTAGAAGAAAATACGAAAAAAGTTAAAATAACTGTGGTGCTAAGAAATGCTTCATCAGAGATTGTCAAAAGACAAGAAAAAGCTTGGTAAGAGCAAGGAATAAATGTGATTGGAAAAAAGAGTGCAAAGATAAAAAGAAGAATAGCTTTCTAAATAGGAGAAAGAGTACGTGGAGGGAAAAAAGGGTAGACAAAAAATAGAACAGGAAAGTGGAATGGAAAAGAAAAGGAAAAAGAAGGAGCTTTAAAGATGGTTACTGGGACTTCCGAAAGAAGTTGTATACGGCTAGAAAATGATGCTTAGAATATTAGAAATGAAAGGGACCAGAAAGAAGCAGTATAAAGTTTTAAATAGCGGGGTTTGTTGGGTATAACCGGAGGAAGAAAAAATTTTTGTGCAGGGAAGATGAAATCAGGAAAGAAGAAGAATATTCTTGTTGAGTTTGATTTCTTTAAAAGACATAGCGTTGGGTTTATTTAGATTAGACATGTGCCTAAAATAGAATAGGTTATCGCAGAAGACAAGAAGTGTGCTCCCACGGGGGGGGATTGGATAAGACTTTAAAAAAGTAACAGTTGGTACAATTTTGGTCAACAGGCTTTGTGGGAAGATGCGGGTCCTAAAATGATAGAAGCTAAAACGAGTGTTGAGGAGAATTAGGAGTTATCCTTATCAGGAAACTCCTTACCCTTACCTCTAACTATGCTCTGTCGGCTAAAAGAAACCCAATGCTTTGATTCACCACAGATGAAGAAGATCCCTGGAAATCGAAGATTTTTGGAAGTCACGTGGTGGTAACTTTTTGTCACTTTTCAAAATGTTTAGGGAATAAATTAAAAGAAGAAAAGTAAAAAAGTAGTGGTTTAATTGGTGAAAAAGACAAGAAGATACTTATTCCTTATAAAGAGAAAAAAGTAAAAGAAACTGAATTTGGGACCTGAAAAATGGAAACAATAATGAAATGGACGAGAAATGAGGAAGGTGTTGTGATGAAGTACTAACATGAAGAATTCGAAGAAGTAACACTGTTGTATTGAGCTCTGAACATAAGAACAGTTTTGGCGTTTTGAACCTAGCCGTTGCTAAAATAAAGTCTTTGAGCACTTTGATACTGGAGAAATTTTAAAACATATGAAAAAAGAAAAAAATTTGTTGAAAAGAAGAAATGATAAGGGATAATAAAGGAAAAAAGGCTAGAAAGGAAATCAGAATGCAAGGAAAGTATCACATTAGAAAGTTGGTGTAAAAGTAAATAAAGATAAAGGAATGTTTCGTTTTCTGTGTAAGGAAGAAGATTTGATTTGGGAGAATATGATTGGTTTGAGAAATATTTATTTTAGGTTTCTTCGAGGAAAGTAAAGAGCTTGAAAGGGAGACGAAAGGGAGGCCAGAGATGATAGGTAGGTACTAATTTTTTCTAGCAATCCAGTGGAGAAAAAGGCTATTTTTTGGTTATTTGAAACAAAATGAAAAAATTCGGAATAAAAAAAAAGAGGGGGAAAAGAAAGAGGAAGAAGGAAAAGAAGTCCTTTTTAGTAAAGATAGAAGAGAAGAAGGTGAAAGGAAGGAAGAAGAGGATTTGAAGAAGAAGATAATGGATAAGGGAATGAAATAAAAATGTTGATGAGAGGAATAAATGGGGGTTGCAAAGAAATAAAAAAGAAGATAGAGAGTTAAAAAGACTGGAGGTAGAATAAAAAATCTTAGAAGATAAGAAAATGAAGAAAGAATTGTAAAGGAAATGAAAGTATGATTGAAGAAAAGTTTTGTATGGGTGAAAATTGTTTTGGAGAAAAGAGGGGGGTTAAAAATTGCTGGTTTGATAAGGGATTTTTTGTTTGAAAGTTTTGTTTTTTGGCTTCTTGAAGAAAATTAGGTAAAAGGGGAAAAAATGGAGTAAGCTTGGAAGAAGATGAAAGCCGAAGGGGATTTGAGTTACCGATAGAAAAGAAGAATTTGCAGGATTAGGATAGAAAGACAGAAGGAATGGAAGAAGGAAAAAGGATGAAGAAAAAAAGAAAAAACAGAAGAAAGCAGATCTTGTATGGAAAAGAAGGAAGATGTTGAGGAAGGATGATTTCTTTAGAGTTTGATTAGATGTAAGAAAAGTGCTGAGGGGAAAGAAAGGGGAAAGAGATTGAAGTTTTTATTAGAGAAGAAAAAGACTTCTCTGTGTAGAAGGAGGTATATTAGGTTGAAAAAATTGAAAGAAGTTGTATGGCCAGAAGAAGGGTAAGAAGATGAAAAGAAGAAGTGGGGGGAAAAAAAAAGAAGAAGGGGTAAGAAAAGATGGAGAATAAGGTGTCTTTGAGATAAGCCCAAAGAATCTCCAAAGGAGGTATAACATAAATCATTGGAAACAAAAGAAGGAAAAAGAAGAAGGGGCAATTGAATTTTTACCCTAAATTGCCAATGAATATAAGAATAAATAATGAAAAAGAAAATAAGAAGAAAAGAAGATGGGTGAAAACCAACTGGATGATAGATATGAAGATGAAAGAAACATAGAGACAGTTGGGTAAGACTAAGAAAAGTGGATGAATGCTATAAAGACTTATGGAAGAAGAAGGAACAAAGAAAAAAGAAGACAGAAGTTAGAATATTGATTTTTTTAGACTGTGGGTGTAGATTAAAGGTTGGCCAACATTAGACAGTTGAAATCATTGGGATGGCCTTGAAGGAGAAGAAACTCAGGAAGTAGTCTGGGAGAGAAGATGGGAGGTCAAGGGAAGAAGAAACAGTGGAAGAAAGAAGAGAGAAAAGAGAAGAAAAGAAAGAAAAGAAGAAAGACTTGGGATTTGGAAGAACTAGAAGAAAGTGAAGAAGTTGCCAATTGGGAAGAAAAGAAACTGAAGTATAAATAAAGAATCTATTTTAAGAAGAAGAAGAAACGGAAGTTAGATAGCAATGAAGAGGGATAAAAAGCCGTCAATAAAGAAATTTAGAAGAACTTCTCTTTGCCAATAAAGGAGGTAAATGGAAGAACCCAAGAGGCCAAGAAAAGAAGAAGAAATAGGAACAAAAAAGAAAGAAGAAAAAAGGGGGAGTGCTAAGTAGAAGAAGTGAGAAGGAAAAAGTAAAGAAAAATGGAAAAGAAAGGAAGAAAAAAAGAAGAAAGGAAGAAGAAGAAGAAGGGAAGAAGAAAAAAGGAGACCCAAGAAGAAGAAGGAGATAGAGGAGAAAGGAAAACAGTTTTTAGACAAGAAGATTCGAGAAGAAAAGAGAGAGTAAAGAGAAGGAAATTAGCTGATTTTTCGAAAAAAAGGAGTCGGTAAGAAGAAGAAAATAGGGTTGGAAGGCAAGATAGAATGGGTGAAAATCTGAGCTTTTTTTTTTGGACCAGAAAAGAAGGACAGAAGGAGAATCCAAGAAGAAAGAATAGTAGATTAAGAATATGGTAAGCCATTTAGATGAAGAACGTAGAAAAGGGGAAGAACAAACACAGAACAATAAAGAGGGATAAGAAAGAGAATGACCTGGACAAGTGAAGAAGAAAATAGTGAGTATGAAAAACCAAAAAGAAGAAAATGTAAAATGAGAGGATAATAGGGAAAGGTTGTTCTGGATTCTTCCTGGTTAGAATTCCTAATATTAGTAAGAGAGGAGTTATAGGGGGAATTGGGGAAGAAGTGAAGAGAGAAGTGATAGAAAAGAGGAAGGAAAAAAGGGGGAAAGCAAGTTATGGACAGAGAGGAAAAAAGACTGAAGGGGGTGGGAAAAGAAGATTAGAAGAAGAAGAAAAAGGGCGGGGGAAAGTTGGGCGGGGGAAAGAAGAAGAAGGTGAAGAAATTTGAAAAGAAATGAAGAAGAAGAAGAAGAAGAAGAAGAAGAAGAAGAAGATAAAAAAAAGAAGAACATAAGAAGAAGAAGATAAGAAAGAAAATTAAGAAGAAAAGAAGAAGATTAAAAGAAGAAAAGAAGAAGTTGTAAAGAAGAAGAAGGGTCTGAAAGAAGAAGAAAAGAAGAAGAAGAAAAGATGAAAGAAAAAAGAAAAGAAGAAGAGAAGAAGAAGAAGAAAGAAGAAGAAAGAAGAAGAATCTTCTCAAGAAGAAGAAGAAGAAGAAGAAGAAGGGGGAAGAAAGAAGAAAAAAGAGTGAAGAAGGGAAGAAGAAGAAAAAGAAAGGAGGGAAGAAGAAGTAAAAGAAGAAAAAAGAAAAAAAGGAAAAAAAGATGGAAGAAGAAGAAGAAGAAAAGAGAAGAAGAGGAGAAGAAGAAGAGGGGGAAGGAAGAAGAAAAAAAAGAAGAAAAAAAGACTTTTTTAGGAAGAAAGGAGAAAAGAAGAAAAAAGAAGAAGAAGCGGAGAAAGGAAAGAAAGAAGGAAAAGAAGAAGAAGAAAAGAAGAAGAAGAAGAAAAGAAGGAAGAAGGAGAAGAAGAAGAAGAAAAGAAGAAGAAGAAGGAAGAGAAGAAGAAGAAAAAAGATTTTTAGATAAGAAGAGATAAGAAAAAGAAGAAAAAAAGAAGAAGAAGGAATAGGAAGAGAAAGGAAAAAGAAGAAAAGAAGATAGAAAGAGGGAAGAAGAAGAAGAAAAAGAAGAAGAAGAAAGAAGAAGAAGAAGAAGGAAGAAGAAGAAAGGAATGTTGGCAAAGAAGAAGAGAAGGAAGAAAAAAATAGAAGGGGGAAGAAGAATAAGAAAGAAATAAGAAGAAGAAGGGAAAAAGAAAAGAAGAAAAGAAGGAGAGAAGAAAAAGAAAAGGTAAAAAGAAGAAGAAGAAAAGAAGAAAAGAAGAAAAGAAGAAGAAGAAAAGAAGAAAGAAAGAAAGAAGAAGAAAAAAAGAAGAAAAGAAGAAAAGAAGAAGAAAAAGAAGGGGAAGAAGAGGGAAAAGAAGAAAAAGAAGAAGAAGAAAAAAGAAGGAGAAAAGAAGAAAGGGAAGGGAGAAAGAAGGAAAGAAAAAAGAAGAAAAGAAGATTGAAAAAAAAGAAGAATTAAAGAAGAAAAAGAAGAGAAGAAGAAAAAGAGGGAAAGAAGAAACAAAATTGTGTGGTGAAGTCGAAGCGAGAGAAAAGAAGAAGAAGAAAAAGAACTGGGAAGAAAAGATGAAGAAAAAAAGAAAAAAGGGGAAGAAGAAAGAAAATTTCAAAAAAAGAAAGAAGAAGAAGAAGAAGAAGATCATGAGAAAAGGTATGAAGAAAAAGAAAGAAGAGAAGAAGAAGAAGAAGAAGAAGAAGAGAAGTTAAAAAGTGGAGAAAAGAAGAAAAGAAAGAAGAAGTGAAAGAAAAGAAAAAAAAAGAAAGAAGAAAAGAAGAAGAAGAAGTGGGTGAAAAGAAGAAGTAAAAAGAAAAGATAAGGAAGAAAAGGAAAAGAAAAAGAAGAAAATGAAGAAAGAAGAAAGAAGGAGGGGAAGAAGAAAAAGAAAGTATTTAAAGAAGAAGAAGAAGAAGAAGAAGAAGTAAAGAAGTATAATAGAAGAAAAAAAGCTTTTAAGGAAGAGAAGAAGAAAAATATGGAAGAAAGAAGAAAAAAAAATTTTTTAGAAGAGACTAGGAATAAAAAGAAGAAGAAGGAAAATTTAAAAAGTGGAAGAAGAAAGAAGAAGAAGGAACTTAGAAAAGTGATTAAGGAAGACGAAAGAAGAAGAAAGAAGAAAGAAGAAGAATGGTTTTTTTGAAGAAGGATGTTCAGAAGAAGAAGAAGAAAAAGAAGAAGTTGAATGAAGTAGAAGAAGAAAAAGAAGAAGGTGTGTAAGATTGATTTTTTAGGGAAGAAAAAAAAAGTTTTGAAAAGAAAGAAGCCTTTTTTTGTTGAAAAGAAGAAAGAACGGGGAAGAAGAGAAGGGAAGAATGAAAAGGAAGAGAAGAAAAAAAAGTGAAGAAAAGAAGGAGAAGAAGGTAAGAAGAAGAAAAAGAGAAGAAGGTAAGAGAAGAAGAATAAGAAGATGAGAAGAAAAGCCAAAAGAAGACCGAAAAGAAGAAAAGATAAAAAGGAAAGAAGAAGAAAGCCGAATTTTAAAAAGTAAGAATGAAATGAGAAAGAAGAAGGAGAAGGGGAAGAAGAAGAAGAAGGAAAAAAAGAAGAAGAGGAAGAAGAAATGGAAGTAATTGTAAAAGGGGGTAGAAGAAAGTGTTTTTGAAGAAAAGGTGACAGAAGAAGTTTGGAAATAGCGGGAAGATTGGGAGTTTTTTGGAGGAATATGTTAAGTAAGAAGCAGTTTAAGAAGAAGATGAGAGTTGGTTAGTAGGAAGAAGAAAGATTGAAGAGGAAAGAAGAATGATTAAAAGAAGTTTTTTTTAATGAAGGGAAGAAGAAGGTGGTGAAGAGGAAAAAGAAGAAGAAGAAAAAAAAGAAGAATAAAAAGTTGTGTTTGTTGAAGACTTTCCCTTTGAAGAAGTTTGAAGAAGAGAAAAGAGTTAAAGAAATAAAAAAAAGTTTGAAATGTTGACTTTAGAAGAAGGAAAAGGGAAGGTTAAAAAGAAGAAGAATAAGAGAAAAGATGTGTGAAGAAAAGAAGAATATAAGAAGGAAAGAAGAAGGGATTAATGGCGGAAGAAAAGAAGGAAGAAAAAGAAGAATTAAACAAGAAGAATGGGTTGGGAAAGAAAAAGAAGATAAGTTTTTTTTTATTTAGAAAAAGAGGAAGAGAGAAGAAAAGAAAAAAAAGGAATGAAAGAAGAAAAGAAGTAAAAGAAGATTGAAGGAAAATTTAAGAAAGGAAGAGAAGAAGAAGAAAAGTTTGGGAAGGAAGATGGAGTTTTTGATAAAAAGAGAAGGAAAGGTGAAGAAGAAAGGAAGAAAGAATTCGCTGATTTTTGAAGAAGGTGATAAGGGGAAGAAAAGAAGTGAGGGGGGAAGAAGAAGTAGAAAAGAAGAAGAAGGTGGGAAAGAGGGAAGAAAAAAAAGAAGAAGATAGAGACAAAAGGGGAAGAGAAGAAGAAGAGGGAAAGAAGAAGAAGAAGAAAAATAAAAGAAGAAGAAGAAGGGAAAAGACGGAGTTCCAGTATGGTTTGTTAAGGGAGAGGGAGGTCTACTTTAGAAGAAAGTTGAAAGAAGAAGAAAAGAAGCCTTGGAAGAAAAATTTTTTCCAAGTTTCGTCGTTTAAGAAAAAAAGAAGAAGAAGGTTTTAGAGAAGAAGAAGAAAAGAAGGAAGAAGGAATTTGAATATAGTGGTTGAAGAAGAAAAGAAAAAGATGAAGAAAAAAAGATTGGAAAACTTCCTTTTTTTGAGAAGAAGAAGAAGAAGAAGAAGAAGAAGAAGAAGGGGAAGAGATTAGATGAGAAAGGAAAAGGTGAAGAAGGAAGGGGAAGAAGGAACTGGGTGTTGGGAATAGAAAAAGAAGGTTTTGAGAAGGGAGAGGGCAGGAAGAAAAAGAAAAGGGGAAAGAAAAAAGAAGAAAAAAAAGAGAAAAGGAAAGAAGAAGAAGAAAAAGGAGAAGTTAGCCTTGAGAAGTTAGAAAGAGAAACCCTGTTAGAAAAGAATGAGGGATGTTTGTGGAAGAAGAAGAAGAAGAAGTTAGAGGAACATAGTCAACAAGCCCAGGCCCATATTTCTGGTTGTGGGGGATGCCCTTTTTTTGATTTTTTTGCTGGCGTTCAGGGTTCCCGATGAACCTAAAAAGATTTTGAGTCCGATTTTCTTTTAGCGGTATTGGCAGTACATGTGCGGGATAACACACAGGGAGTTCCACGAAAAAAGCGGTCCGTGACGTCAGGAATGAGGCAGTGACGTGGTAGAATGGGAAGTAGCTGAGAATGGCTCTGTTGTCCTAGCGATATGAGTAGGGGGTTTGATGGAAAATTCTCAACAATAGCTATCCTTTCTTGCAGTGAAAACGGCATTATGATAGACAGTTTATTTAAACACACACGATGGTTTTCAAATACTCACGGTCCAATCATGGAAAATGATTTAGGTCAATCTAGTACTACTTAGAACCTTTTTTTATAACTTGTGTTGGAGGTATTTTTGGTATTTGCATAAAGGATTATTGAAAAATGCTGAAAAATCTGGCTACTTTCACTTTGTGAATGGGGCCGCTTTTTCGTGGAACACCCTGTATAAAAGAATCACTGTCTGGTTAATGACATAGCAAATAAAACAACATAGAGAAACCAGAAATAACCAAAAGAAACATTATTAAGTGAAATGCTAGAGGGCTTACTTCCAGCTATCACCAACAAAACCCTATGTCAGCTGGAGCTAAGGTTTGGTTTGGTTTGGTTTTAAGGACTACCTTCATGGCACAGATACAACTCCATCAGTGCTCCGATCTCCTCCCTTAGATCACACAAGGAGGATCTCAGCACAGTGTAAGAACTCCGTAGGACCATCGAGAATCGCAATGTATGTATACAGGAATCACACATTCTGTAAATATTTGTGTGGTGGGTAGGTTTCTTATTTTTAAATGTTGCCATGGCAGCGGCCTTATTGCCTACTCTCGACGATTTCCAATTGCCGTGGGGTTTTTAACGTGCACAACTTGCACACAGGACCTCCTATTTTTTCGCCCTTGTCTGAGAAGGTTAGGCATCCGATCTCACTACCCAGGAGACGGGCGGGGGGGGGGGTATGACATCATTAGGACCACTGGTTCTGGAGAAAAAATTCCATAAATTATATTTCTTCTACTGGGAATTGAACCCGGTACCTTTAGAATTGGAGGCGGACGCCATACATCTTAGCTACCTCGACTCCTAGCTGGAGCTAAGGAAGACGTTACAATTAGTAGACACGAGAGATAAACACAAACTGAGTCTAGCGTTCAAAATTGAATTCAAAATTCACACAATATACCCCAATTATAACCGAAATGGTCCACCTCTGGTAGAAAAGCGTATCCAAGCTCCATAAATATGTTGTTTTTTTTTTTAAATCCGTAGAATACCCATAAGCGATTCCTTGATATATTAACTACACGTGTGGCTACCAGGGGTCTCTGGGGAGACAAAGACAGAATATTAGTACTGCAGCCTCAGGCATGACGTTATATGCGAATAATATTCGGTTGTTCATGAGGCTGTCAACCTCATCATAGAAAACAAAGAGTTACAGAAAACGCTGCTGTAAGATGACGTCAATGTTCTATGCAGGTTTCCTGCAAGTGATCAGCTGTAGTAAGGATTTCGTGCTTCACTGGGAGCGAGAATAATGATGACGGTGATGCAGGTGGTGTTACTGATGGTAATGTTGGTGGTGATGGTGATGTTGGTGGTGTTTTTATTTTTTATTTTATTTTTTTCTAACCAGCGGCACTCGAGCTTTCCAGCTCTTTTGGCCCAATGACTGTCATTGCGAGGCTGGGGGGTCTGTGGACTTTCCTTCCAACCCGGTCAGGAGCTTCGCTCCTTCCCATCCACACGGGATTTATGTGCAGGAGCCGTTCAGATTATTCAGTCAAATTTCCGGTCGTAAACATTCCTTCAAACGCTGACGCCCGGGTTTGAACCATGAAAACCTGGTCGCCAGGACAACGCCATAGCCATTACACCAGCGCGGCTCCCTATGCAGGTGGTGTTAGTGATGGTGATGTTGGTGGTGATGGTGATGTTGGTGGTGTTAATGATGATGATTTTGGTGGTGTTGGTGATGGTGGTGGTGATGTTGGCGGTGATGGTGTTAGTGATGGTGATGTTAGTGGTGTTAGTGATGGTGATGTTGGTGGTATTAGTGATGGTGATGTTGGTGGTGATGGTGATGTTGGTGTCGTTAGTGATGGTGATGTTGGTGGTGATGGTGATGTTGGTGGTGTTAGTGATTGTGATGTTGGTGGTGTTAGTGATGGTAATGTTGATAGTGTTAGTGACGGTGATGTTGGTAATGTTAGTGATGGTGTTAATGTTGGTGATGTTGGTGGTGCTGTTAGTGTTGTTGGTAATGTTGATGATGTTGGTGGTGTTAGTGATGATGATGTTGGTGGTGTTAGTGATGGTGGTGATAGTGATGGTGATGTTGGTGGTGTTGGTAATGGTGCTGTAAGTGGTGCTGTTGGTGTTGTTGGTAATGTTGATGATGTTGGTTCAGGTGATGATTGCGAAGATTTTGATGATGGTGTTGCTGGTAAAGTTGGTGGTGGTGATGTTAGTTATGGTCATTGTGATGATGATGATGTTGATGATGTTGGTGGTGATGATGTTCGGGATGATGAGTGTAATAATTATTATGGTGTTGATGTTTGTTGGTAATGTTGGTGATGATGGTGGCGGTGACGATTTTAAAGATGATTGTGATGATGATTATGATGATGAAGTTGTAAGTGATGTTGGTAATTGTGATAATGATTGTGATAATGGTGTTGTTGGAGATGTTGGTGGTGGTGATGATTATAATGACGATTGTGATGATGATGATGATGGTGTAGTTGATGTTGGTGGTGGTGATGATTGGGATGATGATTGTAATAATGATTATGGGATTGATGTTGTTGGTAATGGCGGTGGTGGTGATGATTGTGATAATGATGATGGTGTTGATGTTTTTGGTTATGTTGGTGATTGTAATAATGATTGCCATGATGAATGTAATGATGATGATAATAGAATTGGTGTTGTTGGTGATGTTAATGATGTTGGTAGTGGTGATGGTTGTGATGGTCATGATAATGGAGTTGGTGCTATTAATGATGTTGGTGTTGTTGTTGATGTTGGTGATTGTGATGATGGTGATAGTGTTGATGTTGTTGGTAATGTTGCTGATGATGATGATAAGGGTGTTGGTGTTGTAGGTAATGTTGGTGGTGATATTGATGTTAAGGGTGTTGATGTTGTTGGTGATTGTGATGATGATAATAGCGTTGATGTTGTTGGCGATGTTGATGATGTTGGTAGTGATGATGGTTGTGATGATCATGATAATCGAGTTGGTGCTGTTAGTGATGTTGGTTTTGTTGGTGATTGTGATGATGATGATAGTGGTGATGTCGTTGATGATGCTGGTGATAATAATGATGATAAGGGTGTTGGTGTTGTTGGTGATGTTGGTGGTGGTGATGATTGTGATTATGATAATGGAATCGGTGTTATTGGTGATGTTGGTGGTGGTAATGATTGAGATGATGATGATGGTGGTGTTGATCATGGTGATGATTGTGATGATGATTGTGATGATGATAATGGAGTTGGTGTTGTTGGTGATGTTGGTGGTGGTGATGATTGTGATGATGATAATGGAGTTGGTGATGTTGGTGATGGTGATGGTGATTTTTACTGCCTGTTATTGTTCCACCATAACCTTATTGTAATTATTCACTCGCTCCGTGTAGTTCCCACGAGTCTGAAGAATCAAAGAAAGAATAATACCACTGTTCCCTCACGCATGTGCAAAAGGTGACTAATACGACATGGATCATGTGACTAGTTACCTCATCATGTGACTGGTTACGTCATCATGTGACTGGTTACCTCATCATGTGATTCACATCGCTACATAAGCCACTGATACAAGGACATCGTGGCTATGACGCAAGCTTCCCTACATAGTGACCACCTACGGTAATAGCTATATGCGTCGTTATCAGAGCTGGTTCGCTGGGTCTTGCAAGTGGTGCGGCTGCACCGGGCGCCGTCTTTAGTGGGGCGCAGACATATTTTAAAAAAACTGCAGCGGTTATAGTGTGCTCCAACCCAATAGCATGTAATTGGCCTTCATAAGAGGGGACCGAAGACGCAGCAACAGTGAAAAATGCAGTCAGCGACCCATAGCTTGACTGCTTGCGTCAGGGTCAGCAAACCAGAGCTGACCAAGACCCTATTCCACCTTCAAGTGGTGGTCCTTGGAAACAGGCTGTATCACTGCAGTCTGGCTGAGAGAGTAGGGATCGAAGAGGGAAGGAGGACCCGGTCCCAAAAATGCCATGCTGAAACTGTATGTGTCGGGCCGAAAGGCGCAAATATCGCAGCTTCGCTGTAAACGACGACACAACGTAACAAACGTCCTTTTCAGGACGAACGCAGAAGAAGAAGAAGAAGAAGAAGAACTTCATAAGAGAACAATACAGAACGGTATACTTCCCCAAAACGAGATCTCATGCCAACTTTGAAAACCCCTAGGCCCTGCTCTGTTCATAAGAAGCGAGAAAGGAAATAATTGGAGTTAGTAGGTCACAATCAAGTATTAGGTCACAAATGCAGAGTCCCTACTTAAAAGAAAACACAAAGCGTAACTGGAGATTAAAACGAAACAGATACGAAGTTAGGAAAGATAGTTCTGTCGCTTGTCAATCACGTGGTTGTGTCATCAATAAAAGGTGTGTCAGAGAGAAGGTTGTCACTAGAAAACCTAGCTTAATGCATAACTGGCAGAAACAGAATATTCTCTGTAAGCCCCATTTAAATTTATGCATACAAATCGACTTACACAATTTTTAAAATACCTTATCGGGAATCGGCGCACTGTTTTCAAACGGGTTAAATTTGCCGCATGTACACAATGCGAACTATACCATATGTTTACATCCTTGAGAATCTTCTTCTTCCTACACTCTCAGACATCCACTTGAATGTTCTCAAAGAAAACAGTAGTCAGTTTGAGGCTATTTGAATTTCCGTAGAGCTTTTCCACGAATGGAGATGGCGTCGGCCATATGCGCTTTCTCTGCACCGCATATAAGGGGCAAATTTGAAGCACATGAGAATGAGCGCACTTTATTCAAATTGTACATTTGCGTGCTAAAGTGGACGAACAAGTGCATCCGTCAACATCTTAAACTTTATGTATGTGCAACACGTTTAGATGAATGAGAAATGACAAAATAATGTGAACGGTGGTTTGGTTTTTAGAAAGGAAAGTGAGTGCAGAAAAATGGTTTGAGAAAGTTGAATTGAGTTGTGAAAAGACTGTTCGTCTTTGTTGAAGGGAAGTGATATGAGTAGAGGAGTGCTTTAGGCAAAGGGAGATAAATCTTTGGATCCTTTTTGGGAGATGTAGTGGTCGTTTTAGGGTTAAGCATATCATGTGAGTTCAAAATTATGGTGGGACTAATTTGCATATAATGTTTTGGGAAAAAGAATTAAAGACGATTGTGTGGGGTTTGAGTGTACTCAGCAAAGGGAGATAACTTGGAATTACGTCCCTTGTAAGTTTTGGTGAGCGAGCAAGAAAAAAAAAATACGCACGAGAAAAGTTTGGTAGGTGAACACATTTTAGGAGAGAACGAGAAAAAGGTTAAATCGGGGGATTGATCAGTCTGATTTTGAACGCGCTCAGCGTAGGTCAGCAAGTTGCTGAACAGTACGGTTAAAGTTGTGTAGTGGCGAGCTAGGTTCGTCATGGTTCATGACTCTGGCGAACAAGCCACTTGGATGTGGTTGGTTACTGTGGTTACAGGCTGATATCAAGTTGTTGTGCCGAACCTACGTCAAGATGCTCGAAGGCCACTTTTAAAATAGAAGTAGATGAAGGCAAGAAAGATGAAGTCGCCATAACAAGATTTATGTTAACAAGTCGTGAAGATTTTACAACAGAACAGGTATGTTGAATAAGATGAAAAGAAGATAGACAGTAGCAAGGTCAGAGCGGGGAACAGTGACTATTTGATATAAATAAACAACCCTGGTAGTTAGACCAGTTGTCTATAGTAATATACCTCAAACTTGTTCCACCAGACCTACGTGCCTCATCATGAGTAGTAAACAAAACCAAAGAACATAAATTCTTATACGAGCTAGGAAAGCTGCGTCAGACTATGAGAGGAGGGATTTGATGGAATGAGAAGAGACTGATTTTCAAAGGTTACTAAATGAATATAATTTGTGTACGTTGTGGAAGGAGACCCGCCTTGATGGAAGGTTGGGCATGAGTACATTCTTTCGACAGATTATGTTATTGTTGGATGACTACTGTAAATAAACACCATCTTGTTATTTACTGATAGTTGAGTACAGTGCTTTACGGTAGAGGTTCTCCATCCATCAATTGTATCTTCGTGTGATGTACTATCATCTAGAGCTATAGTACCGTAACATCATCAACACCTAGCTGCCTACTGTTTTGGGTAGTGAGACGAGTCACGCTATACAAACATTATAAACACAAACATCAACCACACCATCACGGCCACATAAAATAAAGTATACTTTGACTAATTAGCTAACAATTCCTTAAACATAACATTAAAAAAACATAGATGTATAGTTATCTTTAAAATTATTGCCGTGATAACCTCGGTCCAGGCTATATACTTTAAAATTGTCTATGATCCTGCATAAAGTTGACCATGAGCAAAAACTGCTACTCGTAGGCATACACCTTCATGATAAAATGACTGTCCCTGTGCTATGTTGTTTGTCATAGCAAAAGCTAAAATCACTGGAAATTGATGAGAGGAAAGCCAGTATCGCTTGGCTTTTAAATGATCTGTGGAATGAAAGTTAATTACTGCATATGATGGTTTTTTGCATTTTTTAAAATACACTCCTCTGTCTTTTAAAAGAATATTAAATAAAAAAATTAAAACATGAAAAGGTATCGGGTGGTTCTTCTATTTTAAAACCAAATTATTGAACTAAGCAGTCAATTCTTGACGGGTTACCAGCCAAGATATCTGTGAAATGCGAATAAAATATTTTATGTGGGATGCTTCTAATGGGTGCTCAACATAACTTTCAATCAACGCACAGGGCACTGCGCGATGTTTCCATATTTTCCCGAAAAATTGGTGCGGTTGTTTCTTACTTTCTTTCACACAGATGGGCCTGTCAAGAACACTCTTATTGTGATGAATGGGGCCAAGTCTGTTTTACAGGCAGGGGGTATGATGTGTTGGTATTGTGGGTTGTTGATTCTCCCCCTTGCTTCACCCTAGGTCTAGTGAATTCATCTTTCCTGACCGGAACGACCATTGCAGTGTCAGTCTCTTGGCCTAGCAAAACTTCTAATACTCTAAGATCGTTGTGCGTGGTGAAGAGCCACACCCTTCTCGAGGTAGTCCTGGTAACTGAAGGTGCGAACCCCCTGACTAAATACAGCAGATCTAGAGGAGCAAATCTCGATAATAAAACCGGTGCACTTCACCGTACACACCCTGTGGGTAGAAAGGAACCAGATAGATTCTGAACAATTCTTAGGAGTGGGAACGAGAATGCACTACTTTCTGAAGACCGGAACCCATCGTCCAGGCACAGAGACTCAGGATATAACGATCCTATTGCCTTCAACTTTTGGTCATATACCTAGAGCCTCGGAGAACTCGGGGTAACCAGCGGGTAATTTTATGGCGGGGAATGAGCACTGTGAACCCTACTTTGGATACGTATCTCAGGGAGACGCAGAAACACACCCTTTATTTTCCCTTGTGCTGGCACAGTTCACTTCTGGTTTCTACCTTGGGTGGGTAGAAAATCCGCAGAAACTTCAGCATCACAATTCCATGATGATAAAAATGTCTGCAGATATCACTACATGGCATTGGGCCGAACAGCGAGAGCCCAAGCACCGCTGGATCAATAACAACAACATGGGAACGAATGTGTTAGTTCACATAATTTCATCAAATGATTTTTTGGGGGAGGGGGTAGGGGGAAGAGGAGGAGATGGGCGGGGAGTGGGGAGTGAGTCTAATCTAAAAGATGTTTCGTTTCGGAATGTGGTCCTTATTTTAACAACTCAGGAGATGTTCGCGTCCTGGCCAAAATTTAACTGCCCTCAAGAGTTAAAAATCCGGATTATCCGGGACTAAACCGGGACAATGAGAGCCCTAAACAACTGCCCACTAAACTTGTCTTCTTCTTCTTCCTTGTGGACCCTCAGACGCCCACATTAATGACTCCAATAAAGGCAATAGTCAGCTCAAGGTTCCTGACATCTCGTTTGACTTCAGACTTCCACATTAATGACTCCAATAAAGGCAATAGTCAGCTCAAGGTTCCTGACATCTCGTTTGACTTCAGACTTCCACATTAATGACTTCAATAAAGGCAATAGTCAGCTCAAGGTTCCTGACATCTCGTTTGATTTCAGACTTCCACATTAATGACTTCAATAAAGGCAATAGTCAGCTCAAGGTTCCTGACATCTCGTTTGACTTCAGACTTCCACATTAATGACTTCAATAAAGGCAATAGTCAGCTCAAGGTTCCTGACATCTCGTTTGACTTCAGACTTCCACATTAATGACTTCAATAAAGGCAATAGTCAGCTCAAGGTTCCTGACATCTCGTTTGACTTCAGACTTCCACATTAATGACTTCAATAAAGGCAATAGTCAGCTCAAGGTTCCTGACATCTCGTTTGACTTCAGACTTCCACATTAATGACTCCAATAAAGGCAATAGTCAGCTCAAGGTTCCTGACATCTCGTTTGACTTCAGACTTCCACATTAATGACTTCAATAAAGGCAATAGTCAGCTCAAGGTTCCTGACATCTCGTTTGACTTCAGACTTCCACATTAATGACTCCAATAAAGGCAATAGTCAGCTCAAGGTTCCTGACATCTCGTTTGACTTCAGACTTCCACATTAATGACTCCAATAAAGGCAATAGTCAGCTCAAGGTTCCTGACATCTCGTTTGACTTCACACTTCCACATTAATGACTTCAATAAAGGCAATAGTCAGCTCAAGGTTCCTGACATCTCGTTTGACTTCAGACTTCCACATTAATGACTCCAATAAAGGCAATAGTCAGCTCAAGGTTCCTGACATCTCGTTTGACTTCAGACTTCCACATTAATGACTTCAATAAAGGCAATAGTCAGCTCAAGGTTCCTGACATCTCGTTTGACTTCAGACTTCCACATTAATGACTTCAATAAAGGCAATAGTCAGCTCAAGGTTCCTGACATCTCGTTTGACTTCAGACTTCCACATTAATGACTCCAATAAAGGCAATAGTCAGCTCAAGGTTCCTGACATCTCGTTTGACTTCAGACTTCCACATTAATGACTTCAATAAAGGCAATAGTCAGCTCAAGGTTCCTGACATCTCGTTTGACTTCAGACTTCCACATTAATGACTTCAATAAAGGCAATAGTCAGCTCAAGGTTCCTGACATCTCGTTTGACTTCAGACTTCCACATTAATGACTTCAATAAAGGCAATAGTCAGCTCAAGGTTCCTGACATCTCGTTTGACTTCAGACTTCCACATTAATGACTTCAATAAAGGCAATAGTCAGCTCAAGGTTCCTGACATCTCGTTTGACTTCAGACTTCCACATTAATGACTTCAATAAAGGCAATAGTCAGCTCAAGGTTCCTGACATCTCGTTTGACTTCAGACTTCCACATTAATGACTTCAATAAAGGCAATAGTCAGCTCAAGGTTCCTGACATCTCGTTTGACTTCAGACTTCCACATTAATGACTTCAATAAAGGCAATAGTCAGCTCAAGGTTCCTGACATCTCGTTTGACTTCAGACTTCCACATTAATGACTTCAATAAAGGCAATAGTCAGCTCAAGGTTCCTGACATCTCGTTTGACTTCAGACTTCCACATTAATGACTCCAATAAAGGCAATAGTCAGCTCAAGGTTCCTGACATCTCGTTTGACTTCAGACTTCCACATTAATGACTTCAATAAAGGCAATAGTCAGCTCAAGGTTCCTGACATCTCGTTTGACTTCAGACTTCCACATTAATGACTTCAATAAAGGCAATAGTCAGCTCAAGGTTCCTGACATCTCGTTTGACTTTCAGACTTCCACATTGATGACTTCAATAAAGGCAATAGTCAGCTCAAGGTTCCTGACATCTCGTTTGACTTCAGACTTCCACATTAATGACTTCAATAAAGGCAATAGTCAGCTCAAGGTTCCTGACATCTCGTTTGACTTCAGACTTCCACATTAATGACTCCAATAAAGGCAATAGCCAGCTCAAGGTTCCTGACATCTCGTTTGACTTCAGACTTCCACATTAATGACTTCAATAAAGGCAATAGTCAGCTCAAGGTTCCTGACATCTCGTTTGACTTCAGACTTCCACATTAATGACTTCAATAAAGCAATAGTCAGCTCAAGGTTCCCTGACATCTCGTTTGACTTCAGACTTCCACATTAATGACTCAACTAAAGGCAATAGTCAGCTCAAGGTTCCTGACATCTCGTTTGACTTCAGACTTCCACATTAATGACTTCAATAAAGGCAATAGTCAGCTCAAGGTTCCTGACATCTCGTTTGACTTCAGACTTCCACATTAATGACTCAATAAAGGCAATAGTCAGCTCAAGGTTCCTGACATCTCGTTTGACTTCAGACTTCCACATTAATGACTCCAATAAAGGCAATAGTCAGCTCAAGGTTCCTGACATCTCGTTTGACTTCAGACTTCCACATTAATGACTCCAATAAAGGCAATAGTCAGTTCAAGGTTCCTGACATCTCGTTTGACTTCAGACTTCCACATTAATGACTTCAATAAAGGCAATAGTCAGCTCAAGGTTCCTGACATCTCGTTTGACTTCAGACTTCCACATTAATGACTCCAATAAAGGCAATAGTCAGCTCAAGGTTCCTGACATCTCGTTTGACTTCAGACTTCCACATTAATGACTCCAATAAAGGCAATAGTCAGCTCAAGGTTCCTGACATCTCGTTTGACTTCAGACTTCCACATTAATGACTTCAATAAAGGCAATAGTCAGCTCAAGGTTCCTGACATCTCGTTTGACTTCAGACTTCCACATTAATGACTTCAATAAAGGCAATAGTCAGCTCAAGGTTCCTGACATCTCGTTTGACTTCAGACTTCCACATTAATGACTCCAATAAAGGCAATAGTCAGCTCAAGGTTCCTGACATCTCGTTTGACTTCAGACTTCCACATTAATGACTCCAATAAAGGCAATAGTCAGCTCAAGGTTCCTGACATCTCGTTTGACTTCAGACTTCTACATTAATGACTCCAATAAAGGCAATAGTCAGCTCAAGGTTCCTGACATCTCCAACCATTTTTTCGTGGAGAGAGGTACGTTGTTGTATGTTGGGCAGGACTGCAGTAGATGTTCGGCTGTCGTGTATTGATCCACAGGTACAGGTGCAGAGATCTGTTGCACCAATCCTGTACTTGTGGTATAGATGGTACCTCAATACGTTGTGTCCAGTATGTAGTCGGAAAGGCATCGTTGTTTTTTATATGGCCTGGGTGCTTTCTTTCCCATTTGGATCTAATAAGACTTACAAAACATGTGCCCACTACAATGTCTTAACACGCACATATAAATCTTTAACAGCATTTTTTTAAGGACTACTTGATCAGTGCTCCGATCTTCTCCCTTAGATCACACAAGGAGGATCTCAGCACAGTGCACGAACTCCGTTGCATCGGCGAGGATCCCAATGTGTGTATACAGGAGTCACACATTCTATAAATACGTTTGTGGCGGTTAGATGTTACTTAATTTTGTAAATTTTGCCATGGTAGCGGCCATATGGCCTACTCTTTACAATTTCCAACTGCCGAGAAATTCTTAACGTGCGCAACTTGCACACGGGACCTATTATTTTTTCGCCCCTATTCAAGAAGGCTACGCATCCGATCTCATTGCCCAGGAGATTGGGGGGAAGGGGGGGGGGGGAGTGTTGCGTGCATATTTTGACGCACATTTTACAAAAATCGATATGGCTATTTAATATGGGAAAAATATAGACATTCATTTATTTGTGTATGAAAATGCTGTTTATGGTAAAAGCGAGATAATCCATGTTTGATTCACACTTTTGATTATAGGAGTAATCGTTCTGGATATTGATCCAGCGCAAGGATATTGCGCTTGCGTTTGTACTTATTTTTTAGGGCCAGAAAATATATTAATTTGCTTATTGTGTTTATGGCCTGAATTCATATGTATTACATATTATTAGTACAAGTAGAATCAGTCCTATATTGTATATTTTGGATGGGTAGGAGGGACTAGATTCTTGCTAGCGGAAGTATGAGTTGTCTTGACAAGTCGTGATGAGTTCCGATGTACTGCTTACAAATGGCGGGGTACGTTTTTCTAGAGCTGGTCCTTTCGTCAGAAAAAAGATGTCTTAAACGAATGGTTTTTCTTCTGAAGGAGATGGTGTCTCTACGATAGTTTGTGTTAGAGACTCTCCTTATGTCAGTATATAGATGATTCGGACTCCAGGTAAACCCAGCTCCTATTTTTGATGATCTCTCGTCGGTTAGGCCTAGCTTGACTTTTGTGCTTCGTTATGCTAGTGTCGTGTTTTGTATCGACGAAGATGACAGATTCTCCTGCAGCGGTTATGGCTACATGAATTAACCTGATCACCGTAGAGCTGTATGGAAACATTTATGAAATCCTTTATATACCCATTATAAATTAACTCTGGCTTATATTCTCCTTCCTATGAATGAGTGAACGACAACTCAAGGAGACAGCCATGTTGGATTTCGGTCATCATATGTTTTGATCACTGCCAAGAGAACAGATTATTTATCTTATTATCGGACAGTGACAGGGAGATCTCAATCTTGCTAGAAACCCCCTTTCGTGGTTTCATAATTTATACTACAAACTATGGACGTCAAGTAACTTTGGTTATTTATCGATCCGCCCTTCACTGACGCGTTTAGTCAGATAGGGGGATGTGGCCATAATGTATCATGACATTGAACTTTTGATGTACTGCCCATTATTTCTGAATGTGTCATGACTTCAGATCTGCTATGTATACCTACAAATTGATATGTCAACATACCATGATGTACTCGTATGTCCCAGTGTGTACGTCTGAATAAATTGAGTAAACTAAGATTCCAGCAGTCTGCATTGGTGCCTTGTAGACACATGTGTATGAGTGGTTATATTGGTCAGCACACGAACAGTACACCATTCGCGGTAATCACACTTAGGACCCAATGGTTCTGAAAAAAATATCCATCAAACATATTCCTTGTACTGGGAACCGAAACCGGTACCTTTAGAATGCGAGGTGGCCGCCATACCTCTTTACCCACTCCGATCCCCTCAACAGCATTAACTTTGCTTAACAAGAAACGTTCACAATTTGCACTATCCATATTGTTTTATATTCCGCAAACATACGATTTACGGGTACGGTAAACATAGATATGTACACGCCAGTTTGAAATCATGAATCGAGAACCAAGTATACACTGACCTTTAACTTGCACCCGAATCCTTGGTCCTGTACAGGACTTTAAAATTGGTAGACAGAAGAAAACATAAAGGCACCGTTGAGAAATGAATGTTCGTATAAATGATGATCTGGATGGCCTATCCTTACAGCTTGTAAACAGCTGATACAAGAACGTGCAGGACAAGCAGAAGTTAGTGACAGGCGGGGCAGTAATCGTGGCGGAATATTTACTGCGATGATTAACGAGACACTAAACCCTGTGAGTGTGTGTGTGTGTGTGTGTGAATGTGTTTGTGGCCGGATTGGTTGGCAAGATGCCTCTGTAACATCTGGAGACGTACGAGCAATAAAAGGTAATGAAATTGCTAGGTATATAATTATCCTTGCTATACTTTAATCCTCTTTTGGTATATCCAATAAAATTCATTAGTACCGATTGTATATCTTATCACACTGCATTCAATATCGTGTATATCCTAGCAATATGTATTTACTAGCTTGTTTATCGTAGCAGTATTTACTCAATAGCGTGTGTATGTTAGCAGTATTAAATCGCACTAACTCACTTATCTACCCATCACTTTAGTCTCATCTTTTTCTAGCATAGTGGCAATCTTTTTCATGGCGCATTTTTCGGGATCATTACCGTAATCAGATGTAAGGTAAGAAGGTAATGGGTAAAGGATCCCGTTACACGCCCATTGAGGTACGACTATATTGAGAATATGGTGTTAGGCTTATATTTTCTTGACCTTCGGCACACTAGGCATGATGTGGTCAGCATCACGCCAACCGCCTTAACCTTCCCAGAGTAGCTCTGGTACGCAATTTTTGAAGCTGGGTCGACCCCGGAGCCGTTTGCGGTCTAAAAATTCCCACCTCAACTGGGGATCGAACCATGGACCAGTGAGCTAGGAAGCCAGTGCACTAACCACTGCTCTACCGCCGCTCCCAATCAGATGTAAGACAAAATGAAAATACTCCATGAGACGTAACAGCGAGTGAGTGTGAAAATACATAGGGGAAAACAAAGATAATGAGATTAAATGCAGGAAATGAAAACAAGGTTGAACTTGAAGACACACGACTAAAAGATGTGGAATCATACATATATCTTGGCAGCAATAAAGACAACACTGGAGGGGCAGACTTACTTACTTACTTAGTCGTTCCCCTTCTACCGTGAGGTGTAGAGGTTTGGAAGAGAGAGCGCCAGACTATTCTATCGGCTGTCTTCCTCCTGGCCTGGTTCCATTCTAGTCCTCGGTCCTTCAAAGATTGTCTAATGTTGTCCTCCCAGCGGACTCTGGGTCGTCCTCGGGGTCTGGATTCTTGGCTCTTTGTTTCCCATGCTTGTCGTGGTAGCCGATCTTCTCCCATTCTGCAGACATGGCCAAACCATCTTAGTTGGGACTGTTCTACTTGGGTCTGTAGGGGGTGGCATTTTAGGCCTTGACGTATCGTCTGGTTGCGTACCATGTCTCTTCTTGTTACTTCAACCACCTTCCTCAGATACCTCATTTCTGAGGTTTGGATCTGGCTTTTATGGGTTGTAGTCATTGCCCATGACTCGCATCCATATGTCAAGACTGGGACATAGGTGGAGCGGTATACAGCCATCTTCGTTTTCTTACCAACCTCTCTCTTGCTGAGGAATCCTCGATTTATGGCCTGAAAAAGTCTCCCAGCTGCTGCTTTTCGAGTGGCCAACTCTTCTTTGATGCCTCCCTTTCGGTCTATAATAGCTCCGAGGTATTTAAAGTGGTCGACCGGCTCCAGGACCTGTTCTCCCAGCTTAATCTGATGTCTTCTTTCTTCTCGTGATATCACCATGGATTTTGGAGGGGCAGACAATGATATCAAAATAAGAATACAAAATGCAAGAGGAGCTTTCATTGCATTGGGAAACATATGGAGAACAAGAGAAATCAAGTCCATCACGAAAATAAGAATCTTCAACTCAAATGTCAGCTTAGTCCTTTTATATGGCTCTGAAACATAGAAAACAAGAAGTACAACAACGGAAAAGCTACAGACTTTCATAAATGGGTGGTTGACATAGAATAGAAAGATTGAAGTGGTGTGACAAAGTCGCCACATGTGGAAATGATGACAAGAACTAGACATGTGCTAGTGGAACAAGAGACGAGAAGAAGATGTTGGCGAGAGGAAATATATTGAGGAAACCTATGGATAGCATCACAAGGCAGTACTTGTTCTGGAGCTTCAAAGAAAGAGCGGTGGAGATAGACCAAACACTACATGGAGAAGAAAAATGGAAATAGAAGTGAAAATGACGAGGAAAATGTCAAACCCTGCTAAGTCGCTTTTCATATCATGCGGGGGAGCCGCGCTAGCGTACTGGTTACAACACCGCTCTGGCGACCGGGTGATACAGGATCAAACCCGGGCGACGGCATTTGAGGATTTTTCGTCGACCGGGATTTGGACTGGATTAACTCGAGACCTGGCGAGGACATTTGAAGGAGTGTCGTCGACCAGGGACTGGCGGCTCCTGAGCCGACCCAGCTGCAATGGGTACCTCCGAAATCGGCGAGTATTTGCCTGAATGGCGAGGGACACCTGTCTCTGTACAAGAAATAAAGGGATACTCACGTAAAATCAATGTCAGGTTAGACATAAATAATAACCTGGGATTTCGCCTCGAGTGTTAGCGGGCGTACGCAAAAAAAAAAAATTAAAAAAAAAATATCATGCTTGGTAGGAGGGTAGAGTGATACTGTTACCGTGTTTTTTTGGGTATAACTAATAAGTTTCCTTTTTTTTCTTTCATTTTATCTTTTATTTGTTTTTATATATCTTACTCCAAGTTTGATCTTGACTGGCTTAAAGTCCGCCAGAGGTTGTTTCTTTCTTGGTTTATGTCATAAGGTACCAGTCCGTTCTTTCCTCTAGTAAGCTGTTATGATTAGGTGATGATAGTGGTGTGAATATTTCAACCTTGCATTATCTAATCTGTCCAACTGTTAAGGAATCTTTCAACAGCCTTGTCAGTTAAAAATGAATTTTATTTGAACAGAAACGGGTAGAAAAACCAACAGTCAATGTTACAACACAGGTTCATGCATTCATATCAAGGCATCTTAAATTTTCACTTGTGTACGAGGTATTTTCCATCTTTTATTTCTATCCAGGGTGGTGTATAATATTCCTCCACATTATCAAAATCCTTCGAGTCCTTAAAAGTTAGTTGCTTATCCTTTACAGGACGTGGCAATCAACCCCAGCTTTTATTGGCTGTTTGTGATTTTTCTAGGCAATTTTTTACATTCAGTAGTTTGCCATTGCTTTCTGAACGGTACGGCGCTTACACCATTGTTAAAAATCCACACAAAGCGATCTGCTACCAAACCGCCTGCAGCAGGTTTCGAACCTGGTATATCTGGATTATGAAACTGCGTTCATATCCATTAGGCCACAGACGCCGTGTCCTTAGTTATGATTATCTCAGAGTTGAGTATCTCTTTTGTAGATATCCTTGTTACCTTTTGTTCTTTCAATATCCTTATTGACTTTTGTTCTTTCAATATCCTTATTGACTTTTGTTCTTTCATTAAACCACTTCAATTGTGCTACATGTATCATTACGAAATAAAAAACTAGACGAGCTGAGCTGAAATGAAAACGATACAAGTCTTGGGTCTACTTACGTGGGATTACCACTAAAATAACATCTGCGTGTGCAGATTTTACTCATACAAAATGATATCTCTTCGTGCTACTGCAGGTACAATTGAAGAGTATTGAATCATAACACATTTTAATTAAATATCTCTACGTAGGAGCAAGACGGTCTCAAACGCGTCTTAATGCATTGCTCAGCTCCTTCCAACTAACTTTCCAAATCTAATCTTTCAGCCGGTTTCGTGGTGCGCGCTTGCTGGCCACTTTTCATCGGTTAAAGTTTTTCTTTATACCTTTATTTACTGGTCGTTCCGTCATGCTGTCTTACAGGGAGCAAAGCTGTTCCTATCTACGTCACTGAATCTCTATGGTAACTCCCGCCAATTCTAGCGTAGGTTATGTCAAAATTGACATAATTACATTTTACCCAACATCACCCTGCACTCAGTGTGTGTTGGGTTTATTTTTTATATTTGTTTCTTTTTTGTAAAAAAATCTTGCTTGCTGGTTTTCTATAACAGTGAATGATAGTTTCTATTATTTAGACTCTAGCACGAATAAGTGCTATGGCGGTAGGTCATACGGCCACATTACATTTCTTTGTTTAGTTCTCGGGTCCCGGGAATACACGGGTGTGTGTTTTTTATGCTCAATACCAATGACAGTTAATACAAGAAGAACAAGAATTAACAGAACAAGAAGAAGAAGAAGTAGAACAACAACAACAACTAGAACAATAACAAGAAGAAGAACAAGAACAAGAAGTACAGGAAGAACAAGAAGATGAAGAAGAAGCAGAAAAAACATGAAGAAGAAGAAGAACAAAAACAAGAAAAAGAACAAAAAGAAAAAACAAGAAGAAGAAAAGCTAGAACAAGAAGAAGAAGAACAAAACGAACAAGAACAAGAAGAAAAAGAATGTGACAAAACGATTGTGCATGTACTTTTGAGCCCATCTCTCACTCCTTCATCCGTTTTTTACTTGGCATATTTTATGCACCTACATTCATTATTTTTGCTGTGACCACTCCAAGACTTGTTTACGTTTTGCCAGGTGAATGTAATAATACCAGGGTGATTAGATCGGACAGCGGATAATACTTGTATCACGTAAGTCGCCAAGCCACCTTTGATAGAGGCGATCTGCGTTTGTACAATATGGTCTCGTACGATCGATGAAAAAAAATCCGTCTGAGGGATGGGCAAAGACACAGGTGATAAGTAGATAATCGCTTCCGTGGGATTATCCATTTGTAATTAATAAAGATGACCTGGCAGAGGAGACAATCTGGACGGAAGTATTACAGCATTATTTAAAGAGGTCACGCGTTGGATTTTTTAAATGTAATATTTTAAAACACGCCGGGTATTATGATTTAACCACCCCAACCCAGATAGTGCTAAAGAGCTTTCGATTGGTTGATTCGAGAGACGAAATACACAAAGGTTCTCATTGGAAAATTCGTCGGAAGTAAAATCTGGGATTTGAACTGAGAATTGGAAATATAATCTAGCGAAATTGGAGTCACAAATCAGACTGCAGTGCCACGTCAAGCTAGCAATTCACCAGAGCCAAAAAGAGAAGGATCGGACAAAGGATTCCACAATTATAAGTGACAGATCGGAGTGTTTCGGCAATTTTAAAACTTAAAAAGTAAACCCGCATTTTTAAATACAGAGACTGGAAACTTAAAGGGCCAAAATCGAAGTATTTGTGCAACTTTGAAACTTAAAATAGTAAACCAGCATTTTAAATACAAAGAATGGAGACCTAAGGAATCAGGTCATCCGTCAAAAGAGGAATATAAAATTTCCAGACCAAGTGGTTCGAAAGCATCTAACCTAAGTTTAACAACTTAGATGTCCATTATAAACTGTGCCAGGAGATTGTGTTCCAAATAGTTACTTTGGGGTAAGTGTAAACATTTATTTTACAAATGTGAATTTGACATGTTTTTCTTGCTAAGTGGTTATAAATGAGCATGGCAACCTCAACATATGAAAATAATATATTCATAAACCACTACAGCAAGCGCTGGTGATTTCTTCTTGCTAGTCGTACAGACAACCGACAGCAGAGGTGACCCAGACTCCGACTGGAGCAGTGATGAGTAATGATTACATCACATGTGCTTCAAGTGTATCATATCATTTTGTGAGATGTATGTACCTTGTTAATTGTAATTCTGGCAAATCATTGCTTTCGCACTGTCCAATCACATATTTTCCCAGTTTAAGACCCAGAACAATATTGGTGATTACTAATTGTCTTCCCTGAGTTACGGTGTGTACTCAAAAGAACATAATTATTCAGAGAGGCTAACATTGGTGGGTCGACAGCTAGACGATGCGCGTGTTAATTTGCAGCCCACAAATGTATTTAACAGAGGCATTTGTTCTTTTTATTTTTGTCTAAAGTTCGTAGTGCGAAGCTTCAAGACGAAAGTTCTACGCCACTAGCTGTGAGTTAGAAGCAGGGAATCCACACTGACCTCTTACATTGGATGAGTTTTGTGGAGAAGGGCCCTCATCACAAAAGAATTGATGAAACCACGGCTGCAGGACTCGAACGAACGAACGAACGAACTTTATTCACCTAGATCACCTAGATCAGTTAAGTTCTAGGAAACAGCAAAAGGACAGAAACTTTTTAAAAATATCAATCCTCAAACCAAGTCTCTATGAAAATAAAACTTTCATCTAAAATTCACCATCAGTTCATCTCTATTTTAACCTGTTAGAACTAATTAATTATTATATATATATATATATATATATATATATATATATATATATATATATATATATATATATATATATATATTATATATATATATATATATATATATATATATATATATATATATATATATATATATATATATATATATATATATATATATATATATATATATATATATATATATATATATATATATATATATATATATATATATTTTAGAGACGCTTGAGTTTTGGCCACTGGCGGACCACCACTGTAGAGCGAAGGGGAGGAAATCCGTGACAAAGAACGAGAACAAAAAGAAGAAGAACAAGAACGCGAAGAATAAGAGCAAGAAGAAGTAGAAAAAAAAAAAGAAAAACATCAACAACAAGGAAAAAAGAAGAAGAAGAAGAAGAAGAAGAAGAAGAAGAAGAAGAAGAAGAAGAAGAAGAAGAAGACCCAGGAGATAGAAGCTTTTTGAAGATAAATATAATTAAAACATATCTGCGATCAACGAATGTCGAAAGAAAGATGACATAGTTTGTACCTTGGTGCATACAACATACATAAAGTGGGTCAGAGTGGCTACGAGGTATGGCGTCTGCCTCGAATTCTAGAGTTACCGGGTTCGATTCACAGTACAGGGAATATAATTTATGAACATTTTTTTCAGAACCAGTGGTCCTAATGATGTCATACTCCTGGTCTCCTGGCTAGTGAGATCGAATGCCTAGCCTTCTCGGATAAGGGCAAGAAAATAGGAGGTCCCGTGGGCAAGTTGCGCACGTTAAAAATCCCACGGCAGCTGGAAATCGTAAAGAGTAGGCCATACCACAGCCCTGGCAAATTTTAAAAAAAAAATTAGAAACCTCCCCAGCATAAAAATATTTATAGAATGTGAGATTCTTATATACACACATTGGGATTCTTATATACACGCATTGTGATTCCTATATACACACATTGTGATTCTTATATACACACATTGTTATTCTTATATACACACATTGAGATTGTTATATACACACATTGGGATTCTTATATACACACATTGTGATTCCTATATACACACATTGAGATTCTTATATACACACATTGAGATTCTTATATAGACACATTGGGATTCTTATATACACACATTGTGATTCTTATATACACACATTGAGATTCTTATATACACACATTGAGATTCTTATATACACACATTGTGATTCTTATATACACACATTGTGATTCTCGTCTGTGCTACGGAGTTCGTGCACTGTTCTGAGATCCTCCGTGTGTGATCTAAGGGAAGAGATCGGAGCGCTGATGGAGTTATCCGTATACAATGAAGATAGTCCTTAAAAAAAAACCAAATACACATAATTTGAGATAGCTAGATGATACAATCTTAATAGTCAAAATGCAAACAAGAAGTACAGGATACAATAATGACACAACGCGAAAAGAAAGGCCTTAGCCTAAATAGCAAACAGGCAGACGTAATGGGCATCTTGTAGAGAATGACGTCCACCAATGCAAAACCAACAAAAGCCCAGCAGAAAAAAAGATGTCAATGGCGAGAGAGAGCAATATGGTATCATGGAAGAAGACACATTACAAACACCATAGACATTAAACATTGACACAACAAACGGCAGAAACATTACAAACACCATAGACATTAAACATTGACACAACAAACGGCAGAAACATTACAAACACCATAGACATTAAACATTGCTACAACAAACGGCAGAAACATTACAAACACCATAGACATTAAACATTGCTACAACAAACGGCAGAAACATTACAAACACCATAGACATTAAACATTGCCACAACAAACGGCAGAAACATTACAAACACCATAGACATTAAACATTGCTACAACAAACGGCAGAAACATTACAAACACCATAGACATTAAACATTGCCACAACAAACGGCAGAAACATTACAAACACCATAGACATTAAACATTGCCACAGCAAACGGCAGAAACATTACAAACACCATAGACATTAAACACTGCCACAACAAACGGCAGAAACATTACAAACACCATAGACATTAAACACTGCCACAACAAACGGCAGAAACATTACAAACACCATAGACATTAAACATTGCCCCAACAAACGGCAGAAACATTACAAACACCATAGACATTAAACATTGTCACAACAAACGGCAGAAACATTACAAACACCATAGACATTAAACATTGCCACAACAAACGGCAGAAACATTACAAACACCATAGACATTAAACATTGCCACAACAAACGGCAGAAACATTACAAACACCATAGACATTAAACATTGCCCCAACAAACGGCAGAAACATTACAAACACCATAGACATTAAACACTGCCACAACAAACGGCAGAAACATTACAAACACCATAGACATTAAACATTGTCCCAACAAACGGCAGAAACATTACAAACACCATAGACATTAAACATTGCCACAACAAACGGCAGAAACATTACAAACACCATAGACATTAAACATTGTCACAACAAACGGCAGAAACATTACAAACACCATAGACATTAAACATTGCCACAACAAACGGCAGAAACATTACAAACACCATAGACATTAAACATTGCCACAACAAACGGCAGAAACATTACAAACACCATAGACATTAAACATTGTCACAACAAACGGCAGAAACATTACAAACACCATAGACATTAAACATTGCCCCAACAAACGGCAGAAACATTACAAACACCATAGACATTAAACATTGCCACAACAAACGGCAGAAACATTACAAACACCATAGACATTAAACATTGTCACAACAAACGGCAGAAACATTACAAACACCATAGACATTAAACATTGCCACAACAAACGGCAGAAACATTACAAACACCATAGACATTAAACATTGCCACAACAAACGGCAGAAACATTACAAACACCATAGACATTAAACATTGTCACAACAAACGGCAGAAACATTACAAACACCATAGACATTAAACATTGCCACAACAAACGGCAGAAACATTACAAACACCATAGACATTAAACATTGCTACAACAAACGGCAGATAGATTACAGCCTGGAAGAGCCAACACAAACAACAAAGTAATACACTATATGGAAAGATGAACACTATGTACCCAAATTATAACCCACATGGGGTTGAACCGGGTATCCCTTGCACACATAAAAAAAAACACCAGTTTTCAAGTACGGTGTTCAAAAACCTAAACCTATGTCTGACTTGGAAAAAACAGGTTGACAGAAATCGAATGAGAGCAAAACAAAGAAGGGCAATTATGAAAAAAACTTGCTGGAACAACTTGGGGTGCAGATGAGAAAATGCTGAAGACGTTGTACACAGGGCGAGTGAGGCCAGTCGTTGAATATGGCATAGCAGCATGGGCAACAGCAGCTAAGACAAACTTTGATAAAATTAGCAGACTCCAAAATCAAGCAATGAGAATTATAACGGAAGGCATGAAGTCAACACCAATAAAAGAACTCGAAAAGATTACATGCCTTCAGCCAATGGAGGATAGAAGAGACTGCAGGGCTCAGCAACAGGCCGAAAAATTCAAAAGACTAACAGACCATCCAGTGTGCCATAGAACGAATGCTCTCAGAAGGCAAAGACATGAAGCAACTTTGTAGAATCAACCAAACCACAGATAAGAGCAGTTTCCATAAATTAAATATCCACTGTTAAACCCATCTGCACTGCACACAAGCTTTCAGTTTGGAAACAACACCGTTTCCCTAAAATGATAGAAAACATTCCTGGAATTGAAAGAAAAAAGAGCCAAACTGCAACAGATAGCGGCAAAATACATAGAGAAACATTACCCACGCAACACCTGGACCCGTGCATACACAGATGGATCAGCAACAAATGCAACAGAAAATGGAGGTAGGGGTGTCTTTCTGACCTTAAGCACTGGTGCAGAAAAAAGGCTGTCAGTGGCAACAGGACAAATCTCAAGTAACTTCAGAGCAGAGGCAGAGGCCTTGAAAACTGCAGCAGAGATTATATTGACAGAAGAAAGCACAGAGAGACAAGTTGCTTTCTTTACTGATGCACAGTTAGTAATTGCAACGTTGAAAATCCAAAATAATGCAGACCTTGATGACCTCAGAATAGTGCTCCACAAACTTTGTCAACGATTCAAAAGTGTTGTGATCCAATTGATCCCATCTCATTGTAACATCACCGGCAATGAAGAGGCTGACAGAATGGAAAAAGAAGGTTCACATCTACCTCAGCCTGATGCAACCATAACTTTCGAGGAGGCAAAGAGTATTATTGTTGCTGTCGTTTTTGATGGTTTCATAAGACGTAAATCTATTTAATATTTTTTGGTGATCTAAGGTAGGGAACTATATGTTAACTCCCTGGGACAGGTTGATTTGGGGTTATCTTCCCTTTGTTTTATTCTTTGTGTTGACCTGTCTTGAGTCGGGGGGTTAGCTGTTCTCAGATCTGTCCTGTCTACGCATGCGCAAGTTTCGAGCGCGAACGGATAGACTTCCTTCAGGGAGTGCTGATCTGGGTTCTGACCGGACTAAGATGTCCGTGGTACTTCTCTGCTTTATCTGGGGAAAAGATAGTCTTCAGTGTGACTGTGATGTTAGTGATTCTCCCCAGAGTTATTCTGTTCGTTAAGAATGACGACAGTTTTTATCTGTGTATTTCTTGGATTCTGTCAAAGGTAAAAGAAACATTATTATTACGCCTAGATTGCAGAACATTTTGTCTCAACCTGTGAGTACAGCTCACAGTTCTTTGAAATGCAAGAGTCCATTATGTGTGCTAGATGTAGCCATCTAAGACTATTCGTCTAACTATATTACAGAAGCCCAGTGGAGAGAGATTATTATGAAAACCGTATGTTAACGGTATGTTTTCGGCATGGATGATTATGCCTGCCCATGAAGAATACACAGTTGTTCATGTTATTAGAGAGGCCCGATATTACGGCCGATATCTTTAAGCAGAAGAAGAAGTGTCTGGTGTGTGAAGCCAGATGAAGTCTTGACTTTCATTATACAAGTTCATAGACTTTGATATTAAGTAACTGGAACCGCCTTTATGGAGCGGTGTATTTGTTAAAAGACTACCTGACGCGTTTAGTCAGGGGCCCTGAGATACAGTATGAACGAATGTCAACTGTCAAGCCAGCTCTACCAGCATCTTACACATGAGCTATGCAAGATTTACGATGCTTGATATTATAATCATTACCACACATGAAATGTCCATGATCCTTTGTGCTACTGACTGTGTTGTCTGTCAGCGTACTGTTGCTGTAATAAATAATGAAGAAAAGTCATTTGCATTATCCACGTCTATGACTTCTACATGTGGTGGCGTGAGTGGTGTGTAGCTGAATAAGAGCCTATACAACTTCGTGTTCACGATCTGCTGTTTCTACACACACACACCTTCACTCTCGTCCACATCCTACAACGAGTACTACGCTCCTGTACAACATGTATGCTGTTCTGTGTGTGAGTGTCTGCACTATGCCCTGGCAGCGCCTCACGCTGCTGACCTAAATACACCGCAACACTGAACTGTCCAGGCACGACTTGACCTCTTCGCGAAACAGGCATTTAACATATTTAACCTACCGAAACCAGATATTAACATCTGGTGGATCAGATTCGTGGGTTTCCACATTACATCGTAGAGTGTCAGCTACGCAGCGAACAGTACTAAGCAGGTCGACACCTTATACTGCTTCATGGACCACAGCTGCTTATAATGTTATTTACGCTGTGCTACAGAAGGAAACACACTTCTGCATTTTGACAGTCGTCAAAGGCTATATATTGTTACGTTATAGTCACGTTGTTTGCGTCAAAGCTCAAGTTGTAAACAGTTCAAGCTATTGTTTACGTATTACAGTCTACACATACCAACGTTGGATCTTCCGGTTTCAACTGGTTTGTTGGGTATGACATTGTAGCTGGACATTTGGAGACCACTACCTGTTGTTAAGTTGCTGGGTACTTCAACGGTGGATCGTCTACCTTTACTGTTTACAGTTGTACCGAATTGTACTGCATCTTTGCAGGTGTTTGAGGATTGTGCTTGAGATAAGTGGCCCGTTTATGATTAAACTGTGCCTTTATTTATGTTCAACTGAGCCTTCCTCTATACACATTCTTTATATTGTGTATTTACATACTACATGCATTCTTTGTTTACATGTTTTTGTTTACATGTTGTGTTAGTGTGTATATTTTGTGGGTCGGTGGCTTCTTTAGAATATCCCACTTAACCGAGGGTCTACGGTAAGCGTGTTTTTAGGGATTGTGCATATTTCCAACAGCGGAAATTGCGAGCGACGTGTGTTGCTACTTTTTATTTTTTTTCTTAGCTGTGACGAGATGTGTAGTGACGTTTTCATTATTTTTTCCATTCTTTGATTTTTGATTTGATTTGTTTGTATTTGTCTGCCTTCTCTTCCTTTCATTAATTTCTATACATCTTTTTGTTTATAACAGTGTTGTCATTTGTTTTGTTTAATTTTTTCGCAGTTATCATTGCATTCTTTGCAACATTAGATTTAGTTAAGCTTTATTTTGATTTGACTTCTGCGAACGTTTTCTGTTGTTCTATATTCTTGTCTTTGTATTGTTATTGTATACTTGTTTATCATAAACAGTCTAAATATATATATATACTTGATCATGAACTACTATTATTAATATGATGCACTTTTCAGATAGATGTTGTTTATGCTGATATTATTGTGGAGAAACAATGTGATTATACAAGTTTTTTGATTAAAAAACTTGTCTCCCACGGAGATTGGGATAGAATAAAGTGAAGTGAGTATGCAAGTCTGGTATTACAGACTTGTCTCCCATTTAAATTGGGATAAGGTAATTTATTTAATTTTTCAGGACTGATCTCACATTAATAGACAGAATGTCTACATTGGATTTCTTCATCGAGCAAGGGAAAGCCCTTGGCAAAACTGATGAGAAATTGGAAGAGTTTGCACTTACTCAATATGCCAAGGCACAGAAGGCTGAAGAGAAAAGGATGCAAACGCAGTTAGACAGAGAAGCTGAAAATAAAAGATTAGACAGAGAAGCTGCTGCTGAAGAGAGGAAACTTCAAGCTGCTGCTGAAGAGAGGAAACTTCAAGCTGCTGCTGAAGAAAGGAAAGCAAAATGGGAACATGAGGAAAAACTCTTAGCTTTGGATTTAGAGAAATTAAAGTTGATGAATATGAGTGCTCCTCAAACAACTTTGGGTAAAATAAAGGAGAATACTTATAAAGTCAAATTGCCTCCTTTCAACCCTCTAAAGGATGACATAACCTTCTACCTTGATAGATTTCAATTTACATGTGCAACGCATAAGGTAGATAATGAAAAATATGTCGGAAAACTGATGGAGTTACTTTCAGGTGAACCATTAAGTACTGTAATGGCAATAGAGGAAACTGACAGAACTAATTATGATGTTGTCAGGGCAACATTACTTAAAAGATATCAATTAAAAGAAGAAGATTATCGTCTTCGTTTTAAGACAATGCTACCAGAAACTGGAGTAGAGTTCTCTGACTTTATTACGAAGATACGTCTTACATTCACACGTTGGATTGAGCTGTCTAAAACAGAAAAAACATATGAAGCCCTTATGGACTTATTACTTCGAGATAAAGTTATGTCATCTGTAAATGAGTCTTTCCTTGCTTTTCTTCATGAGCGTAAACCTAAGAATATAAAAGACATGGAAGAATATTGTTGCCAGTACGTAACTGCGCATCCCCATGCTACTGTTAGCAATTCTAAAGTGAAGGAAGAGTTGCCAGTTGCTTCTGCAGCACCATATGGCCCTAACTATAGGCATAAATTTCAAGGTGCTCTACAAAACTCTAATAGGAAGAGTAATCAGAATTACACTCAATATCAAAGCAATCCATCACACAAAGGTTTTTCTTCAAAGAACTGGAGACGAGCTGATAGTCCTCGTAACTATGGGTACAACAATTATAAACACTTTCGCAAGGGTAGCCATTATAGGAACTATCCTAGCTATCCTCCACGAACACAACATAATTATTCTCGCCAACGGGAATATAATAATGGTGACTATAATAATTGTGATGCAAACCAGAATAATGGTTACGATAGATTTAATAATGACAATTTCAGAGGAAATAATAATCGCGGTAGATCTCAACACAACAAAAAGAGATCACATCACCAGGGAAACTCTGTGCAACAAGAGCCTCATGGTGCCGGTAATCAAGTGAACGATAATAAAAGTTCTAATCATATCACTTGTTCTGCTTTTGATTTTGGGAGAGCATCTCAATGCCCCCAATGCAAAACATTATTCGAACCGACCACGGTAACTACTTTAAGTTGTGGTCACCCTCTTCCCGCTCTTCTTGCTGCAGTTGCGCATGACGGGAGAGGATCGCTTATCTTGCATAAAGGTCTCGTAGATAGTAATCCAGTCTCAGTGCTTTTTTATTCTGGGTGCACTACTATTAGGATTAGGCAATCACTCATAGATCCTCGCTGTGCCACAGGAAAGGTGGTTAAATGTGTAACATTTGGTGGCACAGTGGAAAATTACTCGACTGCTATTATTCACATTGCTACTCCCTTCTTTACGGGAGATGTCCACGCGTGTCTTCTACCTAATCCTATTGCGGATCTTATAATTGGTCGTATTCACGGGGTTAAGGAATGCACCCCGCAGCAAACTGCTGCCTGGGAAGAACGGAATATCCAAACAGCCAATGCAGTGGTAACAAGAGCACAAGCTCTTATTCCTCAAACTTCATCTACGGAAGTTAATGAAGTACAGAGCCAAGAGGATCATTTGTGATTTCGCATGACTCGTTTGTGAAACTACAAGAAGAAGACTCGTCTTTAAAGAAATTCTTTCTTCTCGCTAAAAACGGTGACCCGAATCAGGATACAAATCGCAAATCATATATCATTATGAAGAATGGTATACTAGTGCGTATGGTACAACACTCAGACACGTCTATGCATTCTCAAATTCTGGTGCCCAAAAGTATGAGAGCCATAATTCTTCAACATGCACACGATTCTCAGTGTGCTGGACACATGGGCTTTTCCCGAACTAAGTCGAGAGTTCTGGGGTCTTTCTTTTGGCCATTAATCAATAAAGACATACGAATTTATTGCCGGTCTTGCAAAATATGTCAAGAGGTCAAATCTAGAGGTCCACGGCATGCTGCGCCTATTCAGGCTGCAGACATTCCTATTCGGCCGTTTCAGAAAATGGCCATAGATATCATTGGCCCTTTTAAGACTAAATCGGCCAGAGGACATCAATTTATCCTTACGTGCGTTGACGTGTGCACGCGTTGGCCAGAGGATATACCTCTTAAGAGCATTTCCACTGCTGATATCGCAGACGCTCTTTGGCTTATATTATCTCGTTTGGGTTTTCCCGGGGAAATATTGTCAGACCATGGCACACAATTGATATCAGACACAATGTCGCAGGTAATGTCTACTCTGCACATTAAAAGATCTTTGAGTAGTATTTATCACCCAATGTCTAATGGGTTAGTTGAACGTCTTAATAGAACACTCAAGAACTTACTTGGAAAGATAACTGAGGATCATCCTCAGGATTGGGACAGGGTTCTACCCGCGGCTCTCTTTGCCTATAGAGAGGTCCCCAACGAACATACAGGATTTTCTCCTTTTGAACTTATCTTTGGCGCGCAACCGCGCGGTCCTATGTCTGTACTGCATGATCTGATACTGCTGATAATATCGACAATGACACACAATCCTCATATGAGTATGTCATTGCTCTAAGGCAAAAGATCATTGAAGCATGCAAGCTAGCAACTTCCTCATCCAAATTTGCTAAAGAAAAGGCAAGGAGATTTGCTAATAAGAAGAGACGCCTACGTCAACTTTGTCCTGGAGACAAAGCATTTGTTTTACTTCCTTCTAGGGAGAACAGACTTCTTATTACATGGAAAGGTCCATATACAATAGTCTCGAAAATTTCCGATGTCGACTATGTTGTCGATATTGATGGAAGGCATAAAACCTTCCATATAAATATGCTTACGGAATATCATGAACGACAAGACTATTTGCAGCCTATTTTCCAGGCGACGGACGATTCTCCAGTCGAACAGAGTCATATCTCATCCCTGTCAGTTATACAGGATGAGGAAACCACTTTTTCGGATGTTAATTTACCTGTTCCTGTGATTCAACTTACTTCTACGGAATCATGGAGAAACGTTACTGTTTCTTCTAATTTGTCTTTTGAGGAACAGCGACAAGTATCTTCTACGCTACAAGTATTTCAGGATGTCCTTACCGACATCCCTGGACATACAAATGTCATTGAACATGACATTATACTTACTGATCATAATCCGATCAGAGTAAGACCATATCCTATTCCTATTCATTTTCAAGCACACGTCGAGAAATAATTGGATGAAATGATACAATTAAAAATAATTGAACCATTCACCTCAGCATACTCTTCGTCCATGGTTATTGTTCGAAAGAAAGACAATAACATACGCCTTTGCGTAGATTATCGCAAATTGAACCAAGTTACGAAGTTCGACGCTGAGCCTATGCCTTTATTAGAAGATCTACTTACTAGGCTTTCTAACTCTCGATTCTTTACTAAACTTGACTTGTCGAAAGGATATTGGCAAGTTCCGTTAACTGAACGCGCCAAACCTTTCACTGCTTTCTCAACACCTAGGGGTTTGTTTTAGTGGAATTTTATGCCTTTCGGGCTTATGAACGCCCCGGCTACTTTCGTACGCATGATGCGTCGAATTCTCTCATATCGTTCAGATGTCATTGCATACTTAGACGACATCTGTCTTTTCAGTAATACTTGGGAAGATCACTATTTGGGTTTAAATGAATTACTATCTACTCTAAGCGAGCATAATTTGACTGCAAATCCCTAAAAGCCTATGTTGGGTTTAGTGAAATTTCTTTCCTGGGTCATCGTGTTGGTCACGGTCAATTGAAGACGGAGGACCAAAACATTTCTAAGATATTAAATATCTCAGTGCCTAAAACAAAAACAAAAAACAAGTACGTAGTCTGTTGGGATTAATACAATTCTACGGAAGATTCATTAAGAATCTATCCTCTATCATGGCACCACTCTCAACCCTATTGAAGAAAGGGTCTCCTAACATGGTGCGCTGGTCTCAAGAATGTCAATCTTCATTGGATCAGATTAAGAAATTGTTCTCTTCCCAACCTATCTTAAGGCTACCTATTGCTGATAAGACTTTTGTTCTTCGTAGTGACGCCTCATCCACAGGGATCAGAGCGGCACTAATGTAAGAGTACTCAGGAACTCTGCACCCTGTAATGTATATCTCTAGGAAGCTGAATGCGACAGAAAGGAATTACTCGGTTTTAGACCGTGAATTGTTGGCTATGGTTTGGTCAATCCTTAAGTTACAAAGATTCCTTCTTGGTGCGCATTTCATTGTGGAGACAGACCAAAAAGCTCTTACAGCTATTCAGTGTAAGAACTTGAAGAGCTCGAGATCTACTCGATATGCTATTGCTCTTCAACTTTGTCATTTCACGGTACGAGCTATCCGTGGTCTGGATAATGTGATGGCAGACATACTGTCTAGATGCCCACATGAGTCCACTTAAGTCTAGTGTCCTAGATTTTCCTGATACACTTCTAGACTTATGTCTCTTCAATATAACAATATATATTAACACATTTGTTGTCACCTTAGAGGGGTAAATTAATTATTTTCTTTCTCTATTACCATCTTTGGAGTAATGGAGAAGGTTGAGTTGACATAATATAAAGGTCGAAAAAATGAATGCGGCGACATGTAATGCTTAGACATGTAATAGTAATTATAGTACATTATAGCATGTTGCTAATTGTGTCATTTGTATTATTCTCAGTGCAAACTAGTACCAGGTACGGAGTGCTTTTGAGAATCATGATGATGCCATATGTCTCACTTTCATTCTATGTGGATGCTGCTTACATTTATCTTCGAGACACTGCATTATTTTGTACTGTGGATGCCATCTTCTATTAGTTAGATTGTACAAGTTTTGATTATGTCCATCCATTAGATAATAGTGATTATATAGCATAAGACATATAGATTTATATGTTCATATGACTTCTCGATATATGTTGTCATTTACATTGCTATAATTTTGCACTTTTTGATATGTATGTACTTTTTGTTAGCATCGCCAGCAAATGAGATTTCTTTGATGGTACTTTTCGGATATATTTTCTCTTGTAAGTGAGGTGATTTTTTGCTCTCACTAGACGCTCTATTGTGCGTCGTTTGAGCCTGTCATTAAGACATTATATTATGTTGTTTGTTGCAACGGCGCTTCATTCATGCGTATTGAGCATGTTGTATCTTGCTCATTGATGTATTTCAAAAAAAAAAAAACGTTCATTTTTTTAAATCCGGAAGTGCGGCAGTCTGTTGCTGTCGTTTTTGACGGTTTCATAAGACGTAAATCTATTTAATATTTTTTGATGATCTAAGGTAGGGAACTATATGTTAACTACCTGGGACAGGTTGATTTGGGGTTATCTTCCCTTTGTTTTATTCTTTGTGTTGACCTGTCTTGAGTCGGGGGTTAGCTGTTCTCAGATCTGTCCTGTCTACGCATGCGCAAGTTTCGAGCGCGAACGGATAGACTTCCTTCAGGGAGTGCTGATCTGGGTTCTGACCGGACTAAGATGTCCGTGGTACTTCTCTGCTTTATCTGGGGGAAAGATAGTCTTCAGTGTGACTGTGATGTTAGTGATTCTCCCCAGAGTTATTCTGTTCGTTAAGAATGACGACAGTTTTTATCTGTGTATTTCTTGGATTCTGTCAAAGGTAAAAGAAACATTATTGTTACGCCTAGATTGCAGAACATTTTGTCTCAACCTGTGAGTACAGCTCACAGTTCTTTGAAATGCAAGAGTCCATTATGTGTGCTAGATGTAGCTATCTAAGACTATTCGTCTAACTATATTACAGAAGCCCAATGGAGAGAGATTATTATGAAAACCGTATGTTAACGGTATGTTTTCGGCATGGATGATTATGCCTGCCCATGAAGAATACACAGTTGTTCATGTTATTAGAGAGGCCCGATATTACGGCCGATATCTTTAAGCAGAAGAAGAAGTGTCTGGTGTGTGAAGCTAGATGAAGTCTTGACTTTCATTATACAAGTTCATAGACTTTGATATTAAGTAACTGGAACCGCCTTTATCGAGCGGTGTATGTGTTCAAAAAACTACCTGACACGTTTAGTCAGGGGCCCTGAGCTACAGTATGAACGAATGTCAACTGTCAAGCCAGCTCTACCAGCATCTTACACATGAGCTATGCAAGATTTACGATGCTTGATATTATAATCATTACCACACAGGAAATGTCCATGATCCTTTGTGCTATTGATTGTGTCGTCTGTCAGCGTACTGTTGCTGTAATAAATGTTGAAGAAAAGTCATTTGCATTATCCACGTCTATGACTTCTACATGTGGTGGCGTGAGTGGTGTGTAGCTGAATAAGAGCCTATACAACTTCGTGTTCACGATCTGCTGTTTCTACACACACACACCTTCACTCTCGTCCACATCCTACAACGAGTACTACGCTCCTGTACAACATGTATGCTGTTTTGTGTGTGAGTGTCTGCACTATGCCCTGGCAGCGCCTCACGCTGCTGACCAAAATACACCGCAACACTGAACTGTCCAGGCACGGCTTGACGTCTTCACGAAACAGGCATTTAACATCTTTAACCTACCGAAACCAGATATTAACAATTATCAGAATAAGATACAGAAACAAATGGAATGTAGAACATCCAGGTCACACAATGAATGATGCTTACTACCAGCTCAACAGAAGAGAACAAGTGGTAGTCTTCAGACTCCGCACTGGCCACAACAGATTGAGATACCATCTATTCAACAAGCTAAAGATAGGAACTACCGATCAGTGTAACTGTAGCACTGATAAAATGACTGCTGAACATCTGCTTCAACGTTGACCCTTATATGCGGTACAGAGAAAGCGCATATGGCCGACGCCAGCTCCTTACGGGGATTCAAATTGCCTCAAAGTGACTGCTGCTTTCTTTGAGAACATTCAAGTGGACGTCTGAGAATGTACCAAGAAGAAGAAAGAAGAAGAAACCTAAAAGTAAATGGAACAGTTTTAAAACAAGTCAATATATTCAAATACCTAGGCACGTTAGTATCATCAGGTGAACAATGCATCTCAGAGGTGAAGAGTAAAACAACCCAAGAAAAAACAGCGTTCAATAAAATGAACAGTATTGTATGCAACAACTCTTCTTCAACTCCTTCATTTCATATCGTTTTGTTGAACTTTTACAGGAAGAGGTAACAGGCCGATGCCCAACCCGCCTTAGTGTAACCGCTTGGCATACACTACCAATTTATACGTGTTAAAACTACATAGAATGAGAATAACACGTTAAAATCAGTTAAGGAATTTTTGCACAAAACACAGTATCATGAAAAGTTCACGGCTTTGAGAGAGGCATTGTAAAGCTGTCCCAGAACAAAATACAGTAATAGTAAATGCATGTTTTTGAATGGAAAATGTTGTGAAAGTGAGAGTTGCTAATTTGGGTTTTTTTCCGTTGTTAGAGAGAGAGAGAGAGAGAGACGTGTGGAAAAATTCGAAAAGCGGAGAAAGCGTGTGCAAATGTAGATAATTGTACCGTGTGAAAAAAAGCATCGTGTGAAAATTGGCGGGAAAAAAGAAGAAATAGTATAAAAAGGAGAGACGTGGGCGATAGACAGGCTTTTACAGATTTTTAGGATTAATTACGCGAGAGGATTTTACAGATAGTGTTAGGTGAACTTCGTCTTTGAGATTATCCGACAAGTTTTTAACTTGACAAGTTTTCAAGTTAGACAAGTTAATCTTTAAGTAAACAAGTTTGTATTTTATTCTATTGGATATATTATTCCTGTGGAAATACATTTCATTTTGGATACTCACTATTTTGTGTAAGCGTAAGAAATAAGTACTTCACCATTGTGTCAATAACATTGCTGTTCTAATGACCTTAATAAACTATATTTTATTTTTCTACATTGCTGAGTTTTCTTTGGAATATTACGGTGGATTACTTTGACTAACCATTATACGAGGTATTGCTTCTCACTAAACCAAAAAGGGTACGAACGAACTTTGGGAAGAAAAATAAACTAAGGTCAAGAATTTCCATCTCAGGCGAAAGGCCTGTAACGACTTGACCAGAAACGTATTGAAGAATTAGCTCTCGTCAAAATATTTACCTGCGCACAACACAATTAACTGAACTGACCCCGGCCACATTAGTTACTTCTTACGACATGCGTGGTATGTTACAGCGTTACTATTCATTGCTCCCTTTTCAGGCTTTGGTAACACACTGTGTTAATTCAATCAATCAATCAATCAATCAATCAATCAATCAATCAATCAATCAATCAATCAATCAATCAATCAATACCCTTTAGTTCGCAAGGAGCATAGGCCTTCAACAGACAAATGTCAAGTCTTCCTGTCCTGTGCCATCCGCTCAAGTTCTTTCCATGTTTTTCTCGTCATTTTCACCTCTGTATCCAGTTCTCTTCTCCATGTGTTTTTTGGTCTACCTCTGCCTCTCTTTCCCTGTGGATTCCAGAACAAGGCCTGCCTTGTAATGCTATCAACAGGTTTCCTCAATGTGTGTCCTGTCCATCGCCAGCGTCTTCTTCTCATCTCTTGTTCCACTGGCACTTGTCTGGTTCTTGTCATCAGTTCCACATTTGTGACTTTGTTATACCATTTCAGTCCTTCTATTTTACGCAAGCACCCGTTTATAAAAGTCTGTAGCTTTTTGGTTGTTGTTTTTGTTGCTCTACATGTTTCAGAGCGAGTTCTTGTTACTTCAGTCACCTTCCTTAGATACCTCATTTCTGATGTTTGGATCTGGCTTCTGTGGGTTGTAGCCATTGTCTGTGACTCGCATCCAATAGGACATTTCACATTTGAGTTGATGATTCTTATTTTCGTGTTGGACTTGATTTCTCTTGTTCTCATTATGTTTCTCAATGCAATGACAGCTCCTCTTGCTTTTTGTATTCTTATTTTGATATCACTGTCGGTCCCTCCAACTTTGTGGCACACGGAGAAGAGAACTGGATACAGAGGTGAAAATGATGAGGAAAATATGGAAGGAACTTGAACGGATGGCACAGGACAGGAAGACTTGGTATGTGTTTCTTGAAGGCCTATGCTCCTCGGGGAGGTAAAGGGTATTGATTGATTAATGTATAAACATAGATACATACGCTACTAATACGTTTTTTGTTACTATTAATACATCTAATGTCGCAATATCTACACAAGTTAATGGTGCTTGTTTTATCTGAAAACTAAGTGGAATGATTTAAGTGTTTTGTTTTCTGTGTGAATATTTGTAGAAAATGTTTTGAGTTAAAAATCCTTTCGTCATAGACTGCTTTATTTCTGCAAATCTGTACTAGATGTCTATAATCTGCCAAAAGTGTAAGCAACTGAACTTTAATGCATGGAGTTATTTAGGAAAAGATGTTGAGCATAACTGCTTTATACAAAACTGCTTCTGTTGTTGTATTTTTTTGTAATGTCTGTTTCAAAGTTTGTGTCACTGTATTACAATTACAGACCATGCGTTCCTCTGCCTCTTTGGCGTTTAATCTTCAAAGTTTACTTACTGCTTACTTAGTCGTTCCTCTTCTACCGTGAGGTGTAGAGGTTTGGAAGAGAGAGTGCCATACTATCCTATTGACTGTCTCCCTCCTGGCCTGGTTCCATTCTAGCGATCGGTCCGTCAGAGATTGTCTAATGTTGTCCTCCCAGCGGACTCCTGGAGGTCTGGATCCCTGGCTCTTAGTTTCCCATACTAGTCGGGGTGGCCGATCTTCTTCCATTCTGCAGACATGGCCAAACGATCTTAGTTGGGACTGTTCTACTTGGGTCTGCAGTGGTTGGATTTTTAGGCCATTACGTATCGTCTGGTTACGGACCATGTCTCTTCTTGTTACTTCAGTCACCTTCCTCAGATACTTCATTTCTGAGGTTTGGATCTGGCTTTTGTGGGCTGTAGTCGTTGTCTGTGTCTCGCATCCATACGTGTTTACGTTTGGATTAATCTGTATTTTTATTTCTTTCTTTATGAACGAAGGATGTTGAGTTAAATAATAATCTGTAAATCTTCTCACTGTCAACAGTAACCGAAAACTTGTTAACTTCTGGCGAGCCGCGTTTCTTTCAACCTTTTTGGTTATATCAGAGCGCATTTACCATCCAAAATAAAGTCAACTCTGTTGACTGCTAACCCGATCAGCGTTGATAGCTATTAAGTCCTGAAAAGGACCAATATTATCTATCTGCTAGCATAAAGCTATAAAAAGGACTCGCCAGCTACGCGAATGCCCGAGATAGTCTGTAAAGTTTTTTTTTTTTTTAAAGCCCCTTCTGGGGTTCAAAATGAGGTCTAATGACTTTATTAGGTTTAATGTGTTAATTGTGTGTGATCCGGGCTTGGCTAAGACACTGCATACCTTAGAAATGATCCCTAAAAGTATACACTTTCATCTTAGCCAAAAGGCCGAGAAGCGAGTAAGTTCTCAACTTTAATAATAATAATAATAATAGATTCTTTAAGCGCCAAACACGGCGCATAAGGCAGAAACCAGTGCTCTCCAGGTTGTTCGTTGTGACGCCACTCCTCTTAGCTCTTGCACATTATTTAGGCCCAACGTTCTTCCTTCTCTTATTATTGTTCTTCTGAGTGTTTCTTTTGGTCTTCCTTTTTTCCGCTTACCCTCAGGAACCCAAGTGAGCGCCTGTAGTGGTATTCTGTTGTGTTGCATTCGTAGGACATGACCGATATATGACCATCGTCTTTTCCTTATATAGTCGGAGACATATTTCTGCCTAGAGTCTTCTCTTATTTGTCGATTAGTCTTGAATTCTTTCCAACTGATGTTCATGAGTTTTCTAAGACATTTGTTCTCGAATGTATTCAGCTTGTTCTCCAATGATGTTGTTATTTTCCAACTCTCACAGCCGTATGTTAACACTGAGATAACATTTGAATTAAACAGACGAAGCTTGGTATGTATATTCAATGATCGTAATTTCCAAATGTTAGATAATCTATTGAAGGCGCTAGCTGCCAAAGCAATTCTAGTATGGATTTCTCTTGTTGTGTCACCATCCTGAGTCATTTTACTGCCTAAATAATTGAAAACTTTCAACTTTCTGTAGTTTTTCCCCGTTCAAGATGATATCAAAGGTCTCGTTAGAAAAGTTCATAGCTTTAGTTTTAGAGGCATTTATTTGGAGACCAATTTTAACCGAGAGATGACACAAATTATTTATTGCTTCTTGGGATTGTCTTGGTGTTGAACTTAAGAATGCTACATCATCTGCGAAATCCAGGTCCCCCAGGAATTTTCCATTTGTCCATTTTATACCCAATTGTTCATTGTGGGTATAGTTTTCTCATAACCCAATCAATAGCTATTCCAAAAAGTAGTGGTGACATAATACAGCCTTGTTTCACCCCTGTTTCTACTGTAAACCATTCTGTATTCCCTTTATTTGTTCTAACACAACATCTTGCATTGTCATATAGCGCTTTGATTATATTCACATATTTTGTTGGAAAACCATAGATTGTAAGTATCTTCCACAATGATGGGCGGTGTAGACTATCAAAGGCTGTTTGAAAATCGACGAAGGTGATAATAAGTGGCGATTGCCTTTCCACTGATTCTTCTATAATTGTTCTTAGTGTGAATATTTGATCAATACATGATCGTTTCGGCCTGAAACCCGCTTGTTCTTCTCTGATCTTTTCGTCAGCATGCAATTTAAGTCTTTCTAACATCATGCAACATAATAATTTTCCAGGTACTGATAATAGAGATATACCACGCCAGTTATTACAGTCTGATAGATCACCTTTCTTCGGTAACTTTACAATAATACTGTCTTTCCATTGTTGTGGTGGTTGTTCTCCTCTCCATACTTCATTTATAATATCTAAAATTCTCAAGAGGTTGTTGTCATTAACTGCTTTAATCATTTCCCCTCAAATTTCGTCAACTCCAGCAGCTTTAAAATTTTTTAATCTTTTAACGGCTTGTTTGATCTCGTCCAGCGTGAATTCATCGCAAGTTATTGGCAAAGTGGTTGTGGATGTTTCATTATTAAAATCAGGTGTTACTGTTGGTGGTGGTCTGTTTAGCACCTCCATGAAGTGCTCAGCCCATCTCTTCATTTGTTCTTTTTCTGTTGGTATTGAATTCCCTAATTTACCTTTAACAGGTGTTTCCATAGCAGTAGGCTGGTGACATAGTTGTTTTGTAATTTGATAAAGGCACCTACTATTACCAGTTCTTGCAGCATTTTCAGCTTCTACGGCCAGTTCATTGATGAAATGTCTTTTATCTCTTCGAGTTTTTGTCTTCACTTCTTTATTTAACAAGTTATAAGTTAGTTTGCAAGATTCAACTGCATTATGTGTACTTGCCGCTAGTAGTTTAAGTTTTGCTGTTTTCCTTTCTTGTATTTTATCCCAAGTATCTTCTCTCATCCATTTTTTCTTTTTATGTACTAGGTATCCGGTGGTCGCTACAGCTGCTTCTGTCATTGCTGTTCTCAGTTGTTCCCATTTAGTATCGACTTTACAGACTACAAATTAGGGTGTAGATTGAATTGAAAGATACATTTGCACATAAGTAAATATCATTCAATACGCAGCCTGCTCTTGTAAAATGTATTCTTTAAAAAAAAAAATAAGGCGCCAAAAAAATTAAGAAACTTAAAATTTGAAATATGTCTCACAAACTACACAAAATATGCTGCAAAGAAGAACAAAAAAAGCTAGTTTAAATTACTAATAGATTAAAATAAATTAATACTCACTTCCAAATTTACAATTAAATTTGTGTGTAATTCTCTCCCTTAACCATATAAACATACCTTAGTAAACCCCCCTGAAAAATACAAACTGGCACTGATCTGTCTGTCTGTCTGTGTCTGTCTGTCTGTTCTGTCTGTCTGCCTGCCTGTCTGTCTGTCTGCTGAATTGGAAAATGACGCTCATATACATATTCTAGCTGTTGTAAAAAGTGGAAAATCATATCTACATTTATTTCATGGAAGTTTTCGGAAGGGTTCAGAACTTGGTGGCGTCACGTTCTAGCCAAAACAGCCTGTAAATGTGCACTTAATTCTGCTCTAGAGTTATGAAGGTAAAGATAGCGGTGAAGGGAACTAGTCACTCCATCTTATAAAGCTGGACCTAGTACATTGAAGTCTGTAACATTTTACTCCATTACAACTGTATCTGATATGGGACTCTGAGCTACTCATCTTTGTTACATAATCTAAAACCACGCTCATTTCCTACTCATTCAGTCGGAGACTGTTCCAATATTTTATGACTTCTGATTATATACTACTTTAATCTGATTTGTTTCACGAAGGATTTTATTTTTGTTTTGTTTGGTTGTTGTTGCGTTCGGTCTTATTGTTTTTTGTTTGTTTTTCATTGTTTTTTTTTTAACTTACTTTATTTCTTAATTGTAATTTGATACTGATATTACACTTATAATGTTCATTGACTCTAAATTAATATTTACAGCAGATGTAAGGATGTATGTATACAGCAGCCTTCCTCAAACTTTTCATCTTTAAGGAACCCTTGAAATAACTCTCAGGTGTCAGAGAACCCCTGGATATACATTATTATATCTACAGCTCATGGTACTTTAGCATGATCAGTAAGTTGTAATTATAATAATCCAATAAAAATTGTCAATCCTTATTGAGTAGAGAATGATTTCTTCTGTGGGTCTGTTTATTTTGGCCAACTTATTAGCCTACTGTTTTTGTGTGGTTCTCCCTCCCCACAAAGGATATCAATTCTAATGCAAATCCAGGGCCGTAGAAAGGACTTTATTGGGGGGTGGGGGGGGGGGAATAAAAAAAATATTTTTAATGCACTATTTTTGTACCAATTTCCCCCCTATTGGGGGGTGGGGGGGGGGGGGGGGGGGGTTTGAACATCCCCCCCCCCCCCCCCCCCCTTCCCCCCGCATCACGGTATCTACACAATTTTCAACTTGATTTTGTTATACTTTATTCTAGTAGGCCTAAATATCGTATCACAAAATTCTACTCTACAAACTGATAATGAAATACGGTATTTGCAAGAGTGAACACGGTCTTATTGTACAGTGCCATTCGAGGCTACTCGGTTCTACCCACCGCTGCGAGTTTCGCCGCAATAAGTTAACGACAGAACAGAATGAAAATGTAACGAGTGTGATGTAAGGGACATGATCGTCGAAATAGTTAGGACAGATAAGGACCTCAAAGTTATCAGAAGTCACGTGAACATGTGCTGTACATACAGGTTTGAGGTATATATATAGAGAGACGTAGACCAGAAGATTAAATGAAACAAACTGTTTAGATGCTGATATAACAGAGGAAGAAGTAACTAGTGCAATAAAAGAGAAAACTAATACTGCCTTAGGGCATGATATACTTAGTTATGAAATCCTTAAGAAAGTACCCCAAAAAACTATAAACGTAATAACTTCCCTTAATAACAAAATCTGGAGCTTAGGAAAGATACCAAAAGCATGGGAAGTAGCTATGATAATCTACTTCTTCTTTGATCCTTAGCCGCCGACCGTCAAAGCAGTCAGTGGCCATCACGCCTAGTGGCGTCTTGTAGGGCAACAACAAATTGATTCCACTTTGCTCGGTCGGTAGCCATCCTTCGTACAGTGCCCCAACTCTGGTTCACTCCCTGCATCTCAGCCTCCACAGTCCTCCGCCAGGCTGTCCTCGGTCGGCCTCCCTCTCGCATTCCCCCAGGGGTCCAAAGCATAGCTGTTCCTGTGATGGCATCGGGGTCTGCCCTGAGGACATGGCCAACCCAACTCCAGCGTCCGCCAGCTATGATGGTGTGCACGTCCCCCCGCCCGCTCCGAGCAAGCAGATCTCGGCCGGCGATGGCATTCGGCCAAAAGATTCGGAGAATTCTTCCCAGGCATGTTGTATGAAAAGAGGACAATCTCGACACATCCCTCTCCGCAACTCTCCAGCACCCCGCACCACAGAGAAGCACAGAAAGCACACAGCCCCGATATAATCCCAACCTTGCGCTTGTGCTGCACTGAGAGGACCCCCCGATGTTGCCCAGGCTAAAAAAGGCCGCTCTTGCCCTATTCACTATGACGCTGATGTCTCTGCCCGCCCCGCCGTCCGGCGCCACCATGCACCCCAGGTATGCAAAGGCGTCCGTCTGCACCAGCCGCCGATTCCCCACCGACAGGGGCCCAGGGTTGCTCACAACGAGCGCCATGACCCCTGACTTCCCCAAACTGATGCCCAAGCCCACCTGCTCGCTAAACTCACCAAGTCCATCCGTTTCTTCCCGGATGTGCCGATGCGAATCCGCCAGCAGCGCAACGTCATCCGCACACTCCAGATCCTCCAACGTAGAAAACGCAGCCCATCCCATTCCTCTTGGACTGCCCTCCGCCGACTGGCGCATCACCCAGTCCACGACTGCCAAAAACAGAGTGGTTGACAAGGGGCATCCCCGTCGCACTCCTGTCTTCACCTCAAAAGCCAGGCTGCCCTGTCCAACACCACAAGCAAAGCCGGCACAGAGGCCCTCCATGATTGCCACGACGCAGCCTGGAACTCTACAAGCCCTCAGTACCCTCCATAAACCGGGTTCATGCACGCCGTCAAAAGCCCCCTCAAAACCAACGAAACCCATGCACAGCCGTCCCTGCCACTCCAAGCACCGCTCTACAATGTTCCCGAGAGCGAATACATGATCAACACATCCCCTGTTCTCTCCAAATCCCGCCCGCTCCCTCCCCAGTCTGTGGTTCACTGCCCTTGAAACCCTCTGTATAACCATCCTGCCCAGCACTTCGCCGGGAACCGAGAGAAGAGCGACCCTCTCCAACCATTGCAGTCCGCAAGATCTCCCCCCTTGGGCAACCCGACAACCATTCCCCTGTTCCACTCTGATGGTGTTGTCCCCGTTTTCCAGACTTGTGCAAATAGTGGTTCTAATAGTTCTGCTGCTAGCTCAGGGTCTGTCTTAAATAGCTCTGCATTTAAGTTATCATGGCCAGGAGCTTTTCCGTTCTTTAATGATAATACCCATCCTAAAACCCAATAAGGAAGCCCATATAGGCCTATCTCCTTAACATCACTTACTTACTTACTTAGTCGTTCCCCTTCTACCGTGAGGTGTAGAGGTTTGGAAGAGAGAGCGCCAGACTATCCTATCGGCTGTCTTCCTCCTGGCCTGGTTCCATTCTAGTCCTCGGTCCTTCAAAGATTGTCTAATGTTGTCCTCCCAGCGGACTCTGTGTCGTCCTAGGGGTCTGGATCCCTGGCTCTTTCCTTAACATCACAGCTATGCAAAATACTGGAAAATGTTGTTAACAAAAGAGTTAAATTCTACCTGGAAAAAAATCAGTTATATAGCCCAACCCAGTCAGGGTTTAGAGCAGACAGAAGTACAGTAGACCAGCTTGTAAGATTAGAACACGATGTAATGCTAGGGTTCAAGAGGAAAGAGAAAACAGTGGCAGTCTTTTTGGATGTCGCTAGAGCATATGATGAATGCTGGAGAGATGGAGCTCTTTACAAAATGAAAAAGATTGGCATTTCTAGTAAAACCTATAAGTATCTAGAAAACTTTTTACAGGACAGGTATTTTGCTGTACAGGTGAACAATGATAAGTCAGAAATATATGAACAACAGAATGGGATTCCTCAGGGATCAGTGATCTCACCTTCAATTTTCACTATAGCTGTAAATGATTTAGCAGATGAATTTAACGACATTAAGAATGCAGTATCACAATTTGCAGATGAATGTGCCATTTGGCGATCTGGAAAAAACCTGGACCATGTTTACCACAAACTTCAAAAACAAATAGACAAAGTTTCAGAGTGGATGAAAAGTTGGGGCTTCCAAATTAACGTAAACAAAACAGTAGGTATGATATTCAGCAAAGGAAATTAAAAAAAAATATAACAAAATCAATATAACCATTAAAGGACAGAAAATATGTACCTCCTCAACAACTAGATTTCTGGGCATGACTTTAGATAAACAACTAAATTGAAATAAACATATAGACAATTTACTAGAAAGCTGTAGGGGACCCCTAAATATACTAAGGATAGTAAAAGGTAATGGATGGGGGGCGAGCAGTAAAATAATGCTTATGTTCTACAAGTCTTTCATCAGGGGGAAAATAAATTATGCCAGCATAGTCTATGACTCAGCTGCAGCTTCTAACAAAGCAAAACTAGACAGAGTTCAAGACGCAGCAATGAGAACCTTTACAGGTGCATTTATATCAACACCAGTAGAAGCACTAGAAGTAGCTCTTGGCATACCGCCCCTTGGTCTAAGACGGAAAGAACTAAGATTAAATTATTGGAGTAAAGTAGCACAAGAAGTGACCCACCCAGCATATAAAGCATTTGTCAAAAACCAACCAAGTGTATGTCTTCAATAAAGACATATATCCAACAGAGTGGAGAACTATAGAAGATCTAACACAGTTCAAAGAACTGTCAAACACAATTAAAAATAGTAATAAATAAAGAAGCACAATACCACCCTGGCAACTAAAACCACCAATCATAGACTACTCACTTACTGAAAAGATCAAACAAAACACAGAAGATAAGGAAGCCAAAACAATAAGTAGGAAGTTCATAAATCAACTTACAAAACAAAGTCTGGCTGTCTACACTGATGCATCCAAGGGTGATAGTGGGCAACTAGGTGCAGGAGTAGTAATACCACAGTGGGAATTAAGAAGAGCTACAGTGTAACTGAAGGGGCTTCGATTTTTACTGCAGAGATGGTAGCAATTCTAAAAAGTTTAGAAATAATCGAAGATAACCCACCAGAAGCTGCTACGATATTTTCCGACTCACTATCATCACTACAAGCACTAGAACTTACTTGCTTAGTCATTCCCCTTCTACCGTGATGTGTAGAGGTTTGGAAGAGAGAGAGAGAGCGCCAGACTATCCTATCGGCTGTCTTCATCCTGGACTGGTTCCATTACAAGCACTAAAACACCCAGTTAAATGTAGCCGGCCAGACATAAAGGAAGAAATTCTTGCAATTAATATATCACTAGGGAACAGAGGATGTAGTGTAAGGCTAGTGTGGGTTCCAGCACACTTAGGTATAGCTGGTAACGAGTTGGCAGACCAGAACGTTAAGAATGGGATAATAAGTAAAAACAATATAAGAGAAGGACTGGGAAGGTCGGAGATTAAGTGCCAAGTGAAGCTAACTATAAACGAGGAATGGAAGACAACATAGAAGAACAGTAGAAAAGGCAGACACGCGCTCAAACTGCTGAAAGAACCAACAAGGACGTGCCAGGTCAGAGAAGAATTAAAGATACCATCGAACAAAAAGCTGTGGCGTCTCCGTCTCGGTGCAGCATACTTTATGATAGAGGATAACACTGCCGAGAATGTCAGGAAGAGAATGACATAGACCACTACCTGATCTACTGTAAAAAGTACGAACAACAAAGGCTTGAATTAAAAACTTACTATAGAAATCACAATATAGACATGACAGGGGATAAGGTTTTAAGTATAGATGCCCCAGGAGAAGCGCAATCAATACTTAAAAGATATATACATAAAACAAAGGAAAACATATAAGGTTAGTACTTCAGAAAAGACATTCAACCAAATAGAAATTAAGCAACAACAACTAACAAATCATTAAATAAATAAAAAAATATAAAAAAAAAACAAAAACAACAACAGAAAAATTAGCAAAGTTACTAACTACTCATAGGACAAGGACAGACAACTAGGTTTTTAAAAAAAAACCCAAAAGAACAAATACTAATACAAATTAAAACCAAGTGTAAAGGACAATAGTTATCTATAAACAATACAAAAGAGACAATAAAATGGACAAATACTAATATAAATTAAAATCAGCAACTGCAAAAGACAATAGTTATTTAAATTGAATACAAAATTAGTAAATAAAATGACACTAAATACCCCAATTATAACCAATTTTCAGGTTGAACGGGGTAGACCATGATGGAACGAGAAGAGGCAATAACGGTCAGCTGCTAAGTGCCCGCTCTCCACCCATCACCTCTTCAAAACAACAACGACAACAAGATAACTTATACGTGACGAGATCGGGCGTTGGTGTCGCTGGTGAGTCCTTTTTAGGGCTTTATGCTAGCAGATAGATAATGTTGGTCATTTTCAGGACTTAGTATCTATCAACGCTGGTCGGGTTAGCAGTCAACAGACTTGACTTTTTTTGTGATGGTAAATGCGGTCTGATATAACCAAATAGGTTGAAAGGCACGCGCCTCGCCAGAAGAAGGCAAAAACCAAAAAAAAAAAAAGAAGATATTCTCTCTCTTGCCAGCGCTCTTGTCGAGCGAAGATGTAGTACGAGACAGTAAGTCTTCAATAATATATATATATATATTTCAGGTGGCAACATGCGGATGTGAATCATGGACCATTACACAAACATTAAAGAAAAAAATCGATCTTTCGAAGCAAAGTGTTACAGAAAAATTCTCAGAAAGTCTTGGACCAAGAAGAAAAAAAATATAGACATCCTACACGACCTGAGAATCGAGGAAAACAATATCATGTCCCGGAAACTGAAATACTTTGGCCACATTATACGTCATAGTGGTTTAGAAAGAGCAGTGATGGAGGGTATGGTACCTGGAAGGCTAGACAGGAGCCGACCAAGACGACGTTGGACACAGGACTTTGAAGACACATTGAATACGACAGGGGAGGGGGCAGGAAAGCTGGCTAGAGATCGAGATTCTTTCTGGCGGGCTGTGATGAAAGCGACGTTCTGCAAAGGACATGCTACATGATGATGATTATATATATATATATATATATATATATATATATATATATATATATATATATATATATATATATATATATATATATATATATGTATATATATATATATATATATATATATATATACTGTCCACGCTTTTTTTACTTACTTACTTAATCATCCCTATTCTACCTTGAGGTGTAGAGGTTTGGAGGAGGGAGCGCCATTCTATCTTATCGGCTGTCTTTCTTCTGGCCTGGTTCAGTATAGTCCTCGGTCCTTCAGAGATTGTCTAATGTTGTCCTCCCAGCGGACTCTGTGTCGTCTTGGAGGTCTGGATTCAATGGCTCTTATTTTAACATACGTGTCGTGGTAGCTGATCTTCTTCCATTCTGCAGACATGGTCAAATCATCGTAGTTGGGACTGTTCTACTTGAATCTGCATTGGCTGGGGTTTGAGGCCTTGCCGTATCACCTGGTTGCGGACCATATCTTTTCATGTTATTTCAATCACCTTCCTCGGATACCTCATTTCTCAGGTTTGGAGCTGGCTTTTGTGGGTTGTAGTCATTACCTATGACTCGCATCCACATATCAAACTGGAATTCAGGTGGAGCTGTATACAGCCATCTTCGCCTTTTGGCTAACTTCTCTTGTATAGAGGAATCCTCGATTTATGGCCTGGAAAAGTCTCCTAGCTGCTGCGCTTCGAGTACCTAACTCTTCTTTGGTGCCTCCCTTCCAGTCTGTGACAGCTCCGAGGTATTTAAACTGGTTGATTTGCTCCAGGACCTGTTCTCACAGCTTAATCAGATGCATTCTTTCCTCTCGTGATATCCCCATGGTTTTTATTTAGGAGCTGCTGATGATCACCCTTCTCTTCTCCAGCTCTTCCTTCCAGACTTACAGGTTGGATTGAAGATGTGCCTCTGATTCAGCAATCAGGGCATCATTGTCGGCAAAGGCCAGCTCTGAAATACAGACCTGTCTCATCTTTTATTACCCCACTGTATACTTGTTGGTCTTTTCATTACATTCTTTGAAGATATCGTCCATGAGGAATATGAAAAGATAAGGTGGAAGAATATTACCCAGTTCTACACCAATGGTGGTCCTGAACGCTTCTGACTTATATTTTGCCGTCCTCACATAATTTCTGCAAGTTGTAGAAGCTCTATGTAGCTTGGATCAGAGTTGCTAGAATGTTCTTCCTCGCCAAGCAGTCCCAAAGTTTGCTCCAATGAACCTTCTCTAGATCCAAGAAACAAAGATGCATCTCACCTTTATATTAAAGGGCTTTTTTTTAACCAGCTGCCTGAATGTGAAGATAAGGTCCTGAGTGCTTCGGTTTGCTCGGAAACCACACTGGACCTTACCCTTTTATGGCTCATTAAGGTGTTTGAGTTTCTGCTCCAGGATTCTAGAGTAGATTTTACCAGGGACACTGAGAAGGGATATGCCTCTACGATTTCCACACTGATGTTTGTCACTCTCTTTGAATATGGGTGTTATGATGGCAATCTCCCAATCCTTTTATATAGTCTTGTGGCGCCAGGCTGCCTGTAGGACCCTCAGGAGTAACAGGTCACCTACTGCTCCCATGTACGTATCCATTTCTGGTGTTATACCATCATGTCCTGCTGCTTTGCCGATCTTGATTTTCTTCAGTGCTGCCTTCAGTTCTGCCATCTTTATCGCCATTGGTTTCCTCTTTTGTTATAGTGGTTATCATTTCTTAGGCTTGACCTTGCTCACAGTCAAGGAGCTCTGGGAAATATTCTTTCCATCATTCCATCACTTCCAGTAACCAATTTGTCTTGCTTGTCCTTTATAAATTTAAGATGGCACTGTTTTTCCTTCCTCATGTTCATTAGGGTATTATAGAACAATTTCTGGTACGACAGTACAACTTTGCGTGTATTCACTCAAGGCTTATGCTACTTGGGGAGCTAAAGGGTTTTGATTGTTTGGTAACTGGGAGATAATTAAAGTACAACAATCCCCTGCTTAGCGCTGTTAATTCGTTCTTGGAAACTCCAGAGCTAACTGAAAATGTGCTAAACAAAACTTTATTTCCCACCACAGTTAAATAGAAATCACATTAATTCGTTCCCGAGGCACCGAATTATAACCGCAAGGTTTAAATCAGCCATAAAAGAAAGTAAATATATACACCATCCAGTGTCAACAAATGATAAAGAGGAATCCGAGAAAGAAGACTTTTACCCCAGACTACAAAATGTCTTGGACAAAAAGAAAAGAAAGGACATCACATGTTTGATGGTGGGCCTAAATGCGAAAATAGGAACAGACAACACTGGCTCTGAAGAAATCATGGGAAAGCATGGATTAAGTATGATGAACGAGAATGGGGAACTACGAGAATTAGCTAACTTCTGTGCTTCAAATCAACTAGCTATAGGAGGATGAATATTTTCACATAAAAGAATACATAAAGCAACATGGATATCACCAGACCACACAACTGAGAATCAGATCGATCACATATGCATAAGTAAGAATTTAGGTCATCATTGCATAATGTAAAAGTGTGCAGAGGAGCAGATGTGGTATCAGACCACCATCTTCTGTTAGCTAAAACAAAATTAAAACTCAAGAAATTTACAACAGTATATAGCTATAGACAACAGTATAATGTGGGATATCTAAGAAATCAGGAAATAAGAGATAAATTTTCAATGACAGATACCAAGTACTCCAACAGCTGGAAGATGAAGCAGATACGGAAGACCACTGGCAACAAGTAAAAAATATATGGAACGAGACATGTGAAGAAGTACTGAGAAAAAGAGAACACAAAGCATGGATAACAACAGAAACCATTAGTAAGAAAGAAGACAGGAAAAACAAGAAAGCAGATTTAAACAGAAGCAAAACCAGAAGCACCAAAGCCAAGGCTCATGAAGTGTACATAGAAGCAAACAAAGAAGTAAGAAGAAACATCAAAAGAGATAAGAGGAAGTATACTGACGATTTGGCAAGTGAAGCAGAGGAAGCTGCAGCCAAAGGAAATACGAGGGACCTGTACAACAACACAAAGAAGCCAGCAGGAAAATATAAGCAAGCAAATGGCCCCATAAAAGATTAGAATGGAAAATCGCTTAGTAATATACAAGAGCAAATGAAGAGATGGACATACCATTTTGAGGAACTTCTCAATTGATCAGCTCCAACTAATCCCTAGACATCCAGCCAGCAAAACAGGAGCTACTAATCAGCTGTGAACACCAAGTAGAGAAGAATTAAAGAAAGCCATAATGCTTCTGAAAGATAGAAAAGCAGCTGGTCCAGATGGCATTCCAATAGAGGCCATCAAAACAGATATTGGCTCCTCTACAGAGATATTATACAAACTACTTGGCAAAATCTGGGAGAGAGAGGAAATCCCGGCAGAATGGAAGGAAGGTTATCTGGTTAAGCTGCCTAAGAAGGGAAATTTACAAGAGTGCACAAATTATTGAGGAGTAATGTTACTATCAGTGCCAGGAAAAGTATTAAACAGAATCATCCTTGAGAGATTAAAAGAGTCCATAGACAAGCAACTGAGAGATGAACAAGCAGGTGTTCGACAATACTGATCCTGTACAGACCAGATAGCCACATTGAGGATAATAGTTGAACAAAGTCTGGAATGGAATTCACCGATACACATCGGATTCGTAGACTATGCAAAGGCATTTGACAGTGTAGACAGAGAATCACTTTGGAAATTGATGAGGCATTATGGAGTTCCCATGACGATCATTAACTTAATAAGGAAGACCTATGAAGACATGACATGCAGAGTTCTTCATGAAGGACAACTTACATAACCGTTTAGGATTAGAACGGGAGTGAGACAGGGATGCATCTTGTCTCCATTTTTTTTTAACTAGCAATAGATCGGGTTATGAAAACATCGACATCACACAACAGAAATGGAATCCAGTGGAATCTGACTAAACAGCTTGATGATCTGGAATTTGCAGATGACTTGGTTCTTCTGTCCCATAACCATAATCAGATGGAAGAAAAATGAAAATACTCGATGAGAGGTTACAACATGTGGGCCTGAAAATACACAGGGACAAGACAGAGATTATGAGAACAAATGCAAGAAATGATAACAAGGTTGAATTTGAAGAAACATCACTAAAAGATGTAGAATCGTACACATATCTTGGAAGTAATATAGACAAAGTTGGAGGGACAGACAGTGATATAAAAAAAAAGAATACAGTGTTAATTACTCGTTATAAAATAACAATAACCGTGTGCAATCAAGGTTTCTCAATTTGAGTTCTACATTTATTCTTTTCTGCCACTTATTTATTCAAGTTAAAATGCAATCAAGGTTCCCAATTTGAGTTCTACATTTATTCCTTTCTGCGACTTATTTATTCAAGTTAAAAGTCTACAAACGCAATAAACGTTGTTATCACTGAGAACTTTTTATACTACTGACAGCTATGATTAAGGCTTCACTTTGTATGCGTTTACAACGGAGTGGAATGTATGCCCCATTTCACCTAAATGTCTATCTATTCGGTGGCCAATTAAGTCACCCATAGCGTTATAATAAGTGTTAGGGGTAGGGTTAGGAAATATGAGAAACTAAGAGCTAGGGTTCCAGACCTACAGGACGACCCAGAGTCCGCTGGGAGGACAACATTAAAAATTCTCTGAAGGACCGAGGACTAGAATGGAACCAGGCCAGGAGGAAGACAGCCGATAGGATAGTATGGCACTCTCTCTGGCAAACCTCTACACCCCAGGGTTGGAGAGGAACGATTAAGTAAGTCAGATAGCTTTAGGATTCCTAACTCGAACCCTAACCCTTATAACTGCGTCTCTGAATACTTATTTAAGACCTTATCGATGGGGGCGAGGTAATTCACCGCAGGATCTGTCACGGGTCGCCTCCTCTTCGCTCTACAGTGATGGTCTAACTGTGGCCAAAACCTAGAGTATATAATGTGGGTCTTCAAAGGTGTCTAACGTCGCACAAGATTACTCTTGGCAGAGATGCAAATAGAAGGATTATGATGCATGAGTTTTACTTGTAGCAGTGTAACTCTTTATCTTTCACGCCGCTTTTGGAAAAGAGATATATGGTATGATTTAACTCGTTCAAGCCACGAACTGATTTAGTTAGTGAAATCTTAATTTAGTAGTTCTGTTTTAAGTGTATTTAAGGTGACTGAGACATACAGGTGCAGTACACTTTTTTTTTTTTTTTTTTTCCCTTAACCAGCAGCACTTGGGCTTTCAGCCCTTCGGCCCAATGACATGTCATTGCGAGGCTGGGGAACCTGAGGATTTTCCTTCCAACCCGGTCAGGAGCTTCGCTCCTTCCCATCCACAGAGGGTTTATCACAGGAGCCGTTCAGGCTATTCAGTCAAATTTCCGGCCGTAAACATTTCTTCAAACGCCGACGCCCGGGTTTGAACCATGAACACCTGGTCGCCAGTACAACACCGAAGCCATTACACCAGCGCGGCTCCCGTGCAGTACACTTAAAACGGTTAAATCAACTATAAATGTGTATATATACAAATAACAAATTTAATAATCAATTATATTTAGCCGGGTTAAAATAATAATTATTTATTTTTTTTTAAAACCAGGTTATCATCACAGGGCAATGTTATGGATATTGAGGGAATTTTTCTGAAAAAAGTTCACTTGTCAGCTTTTAAATTTGTACTTAGCTGCCAGTAAGTTTGGTTTCTGCTCCAGCTGATGGTTGGTTCTTTGCAGGTTATGAACTGATGCACTCTCGCCACTGGTCAAGTCTGGAGGTTGTGACACCTTCCAGCGAATATCAGGGAGTAATTACTAAGCTGGTCCAGCGTCTTCAAGACCCGTCTGATGATGTCTAGCGCTGACAGCAGGCCACTTATACCACACACTTTGTTCCAGAGATAGTACCCTCAACTGGTACCACCGACTAGTATAATGAAGGATGAGAAAACAATACCCTCTTGAGTATTGGGTTTCCTGACATACAATCGTGTCCCCCCCACCCCCCCCCCCATTTCATTCCACCATCCCATCTACCTCAGAACGTTACCCTCACTGAGCATTAATATTAATCCCAGTGAGCGGAAAACATTCATTACATTTATATTGAATATCTTTACATTTGCACTGGTTGAAAAGGTGAATAATATAATAAGTATGTACATCAGTTCTATCATCATTCACTCCCTGTTCCATATGGATCTTGGGACTACCCCAGCTTTTGGTTCACTATGAGGAACTCACATAATGCAGTCACCAGCTCTTGCAGTGGTGGTTCTTGAAATCATCATTCTATATGGTGAGGTTGCCAGCCTCAGATGACTTGGACATCCATTTACAATTTTCACAATAAACGTAAAATATAGAATTTTAAAATGTACAACTCACCCTAAAATCTCTTTAGGAATACTGACTCCTGGCTCAAAGAAATAGTTAAGGCAACTTGTTTAAGATGCCTGTTACACGCGGTCTGGGGTATTACTTTACACTAGATTCTCACTCTGACTTTGTGTTTTCAGATTCCTAGGTTCCCGGTTTTCCGTGTTAATGTATTTAGAGTTTTCCTGGGATATAAGTCCACAAGATGCTCAAACAAGGTCCGGTCCGATAAATGAAATTCTGATCCTATTCCTTACTATGGCTAGCCGGTTGTCTTCGTAACGAGATGAATTTCACTGTGCCCTAAACCGGCGAAAGTGAAAGATTATATTGCAACTTTCGTCCCACGCACGTGCTTGTTACAATCTGACCAGGCCCCAAATCATAAGTGTTGTTTATAACATCTAGAATTGCCCAGTCAATTGTATTCAAACATGCGTGCTATGCTAACTTCCTCATGGAATTTTCTGCATGCCTCATGCGTTTATAAATTTCAAACGGTCATTTTCCGCATAAGGAGTTGGTATTTCCGTCAATTCTTGGTAATGATTAACACTACAACTTCTTACATTATCACAAATAATGTCTTCTTAATAATTCTGTCGGTAAGCTATTATAACATTTCCGTCATCTTCAGGTGCGTGTCCACAATATGTCACCGCCTGGATAATTTACTGCCCTGTACCTTTATAAACAAACATTCATCGTGTGACCAGCTGAGTTCTGTTCTCTCCATGAGAGAAATTAGGGAATCACAATAGCCATAGCAGCGCTAAATAAACTTGCTGGCGCGAACTTCGTGTCACTCTGGTGCGCGCAGGTTTGGTACACAAGAATTTTACCAACATGACTGTCGATGAAAATTGCATCACTTGTCTACTCTCCCAGCAGTGATGGTCAGGTAAACAGACATAACGAGTTATTACAGGAAAAAATGTAAACAATGACTCGAAAATACCAATACTGTCGGATAGGAAAAGAAAGCGAACCAAATTATGTGACAGGATCGATAGACATTTTACGAAATCAGACATTCATCCCAGTGTTCTTCAAATTCAGATCACACCTTTGTTTATCTCTGTGTATCCCAGAACAGACCGTGCGATTGGCGGAGCGGTTAGAGCGCTATCCTCTCGCAGCAAAGTTACAGTACCAGATTCCAGGTAGCATCATGCCCCAGTTCACCTAGTTGTAAATAGGTAGCTGCTACTGCTCTTGTAGTAAGAGTGGCGAAGGCAGCAAGGAAATGAACTAGTCACCCCGCCTCCTAAAACTGGACCTAGTATAGTGAAGTCTCTAACACTCACATCCCTATGGCAGTATCTGCTATGAGACTATCTTAACCGATCCCAGAAGAGAACCACGCACATAAGAAGATAACAGTCAATGTGTCAGATGGCAAATGTAGGTCAGTGTTTTACTGATTATGCGAACTGGAGAGTTAGATTACCGATTATAGTTTCGATGACCACTGATAAATGGTATGATGAAAAAAGCACTGACAGCCATCAGTGGCGTAGTTATAAATTATTGTTCAGGGTTGAGTATTTGAGTTGGTGCCACGTATTTGAGGTTCAACTTGGGAAACCTCCAGGATGAGTCAGTTTGTTACAATACGTTGTAAATAATACTCAGCACAGTGAATAAATCCCATATATAGTTTCTGGGGGTCTCTGGGAAAACAAGGAAATAATTGGTCTACTGCTCGATCAGGCATGTCGTAAAATGCGACGAATATGATTGTGTGCATAAGGCTGGCAAGCTCATCATATAAATTACATGACTGCAGAAAACATCACTGCACAAACTCATGATTGATTCGGTGCGATCTTCCTGTACCGGAATCAACTGTAAGGGTGGTGTGCTCCATAAGTAGCAGAAAGGGGCATGATGATGATGATGATGATATTGAGTTAGGGAAGGCTAAGGCGGCCAAGAAAGGAACTAGTTACCCCACCTGTCACGTGTTGCCTCTCCTTGCTCTGCAGTAGTGGTCCAACAGTGGCCGAAATCTAGAGTATCTAATGTGAGTCTTCAAAGGTGTCTACCTTCCGACAAGATTACTCTTGGCAGAGTTGCAGATAGAAGGATAATGATGCTTCTACCTCGAGGTAGTGTCCACAAGATATTTCAGAAGTCAAAAACAATGCTAAATGAGTCTTCAGCAAAACGATGTATACAACTGAATAAAATTCTACAAATGACAAAATCTACGAAAACTGAAACTAGGTCAAACTACCGCTAGCACGTTAACTTTGTATCTGACCCGCCGCCTTTTGTGAAGATGGATATAAATGATTTGCTCGTTCAAACCCCCAGCTGGTTTAATTCAACGAAATTCCTATTTTATTAGCTCGATATAGATATGTATATATTAATGGATGTATACTAGAGGTTCTGGATCAACATTTGCCTTTCTCTCTGTAATGATTAATTCAACAATGAATTTGTCAAAATCAACATATACAAATGTAGTGCTCAATTACTTTGAAACAAATGTAAATAAATATGAAATGGTAATTATGAGAAATTATGGTTCATCATAGATCTCGGTTTGAGAGATGAAAATATAGTTTTTTGATGTGGCCTGCTAAACTTATAACTTAGCTTCCAAATTGCTGAAATGTTGGTGTTGCTGGTTCCGTCTCTGTGGCACGGGCACGTCCCCAATGGATTCTGTAGGTAACCACTTCCGGTCAAGGCAGGGATCTTTACCTCCCGTGGGATGTACGTTTCACGTATCGATCTCAAGCCTCGAACCACAGACTAGTATAGCTGGTAACATCAAATGGTCTCTGCAATCCTAGTAACTAGGCAAATCTTAGACTTCTTGCTCAGGTAAATAGTCTCAGAAACTTAACACAGATGCCTCGAACACGTCTGGAATATTATTTCTTTTTCTAGAATTCCTCTGTGACTTGTGAGTAGTTTCTGTAAGAGTCCGTATTAATATTGGCGAGTTTTCTTTTCCAGTGGATAAAAGATGCTCTAATACGTTTTTTCGTTCCTAAAAATTCAGTCAGGTATTTTTTTTTCTCTGGCAAGGTCCAAGCTGTCTACTTTACCGATTTCAGGCAGTCTCGAATGTCTGGTGTTCTACGTTATATCGTAGCTCTCGGCCCACGCTTCCTGCATGGCATTATGACAAATCTTCCAATCGCGTGGTTGTTTATTGGCGCCTCAAATGTCAGCCAATACATTCAAAGTTCATATTATGAAAACTTTTCCTCATGCAGTATTTTGTATGGATCATGCGTTTGAAAATTTCAAACAGTCATCCTCCGTAAATGGAGTTGATACATCCGACAAATGTTTTCAAAGTTTACGTTACAGCTTCTTATGTTTTTCCTGTCGAGTCGGAAGTAATTATGCAATCTTAGCAAACACTTCATGCTCGCATTTACATGGAGTCAATATGGTATTATCATGTTTTAGGGACTCAATTAATCTCTCAAGGATGGGCCATACTCTTGTCTGGCCCTATCATGCATCGAAGCGTGAAACGCGTAACAATGACAGTTGAGAAGAAAAGCGTGCTTGACAATAGAATAATGCACCTAATTCAGTGCGCACAACAAATTTAGTTCAATACTGCAGGAGAGGAGAAGAGAGCGCACAAATTATGTCACACCACCTCATAAAGCTAAACCTCTGAAGCTCTAACACGTCACTCCCCTACAACAGTAGCTGTTATGGGATTTTATCTTTTACTGCAAAAATGTGAAACAGGCTATCAATGAATGAATGACAGAAGAAAACAGCCACACACAAAAAAACAATTGCCACATTCCACATTCTTCACGCAGGCTTATTCGTTCCCCGATTTTCCGATTATCACATATCCGATTTTTATCATCCAGGTAAAAAGAGAGCCTATGATTGAAGTATTCACTGACACATACGGATCAGACAAACACAACATAAATATTCTCACAGACAAACACCTTCTTTACAGATCACTTACCCATCTATTATATCACGCAATGCACATCCTTATCACACCACGCAAATGACTTGCCAATCTCACCCCACAAGGTATCTGTCTCACTACTCAATACGACTGCCTGAAAGTTACAACGAAAAAAGATAAAAAGACAAACTATCTTAGTTTAATAATAATATAATAGGTTAGAGTAACTTTCAATGCAGGTACAACACAAAAATCATAATTTTGAATTCAAATGTCGAGTCAATTCTATTGTACGGCTCTGAAACATAGAGAACAACAAAAACAACAACCAAAAAGCTACAGACATTCATAAATGGATGCTTGCTTAGAATATAAGTGTTAAAATGGTATGACAAGATCACTAATGTGGAACTGATGACAAGAACCAGACGAGTGGAACTGTCACGGATTGCCTCCCCTTAGCTCTGCAGAAGTGGTCCACCAGTGGCCAACACTCAAGAGTATCTAATCTGGGTCATCAAAGGTGTTTCCCTTCGCACAAGATTACACTTGGCAGAGTTGTTAATAGGGCAGAGCACTATCAACTTATATTTGATCCAACGCCTTTTGTGAAGAATTAAGCAATGCTTTTAGCTCGTTCGAGCCCACCGCTGGTGTAAATCCAGCGAAATTCATTTATAAATATTTGATCTATAGATCTAAATATATGTCTAGCTGTATGTATGTGAACCCCATACCTTCCGTACGACAACTCCGCCTACTTCTTTATTTCTTACGAGTGCCTGAAAACATACCTTTATGTTTGTCTAATATTAATTTGCAAAGAATGAAACGTCGTTGGGGCACTGCGTGAAGGATGGCCGCCAACCGAACAAAGTGGGGACATTTTGTGGCTGTCCTACAAGATTCCACTAGGTGTGATGGCCACTAACTGCTTTGGCAGTCGGTGGCTAAGCATCAAAGAAGAAAATAATAACAAACAGGCTGAAATGAAAAACAGTGAGACGTGTGTTCGATACGGTCTTAATTTAAAAGAGCTCAGAGATGCAGAAAAAAGGGGGTAAGAGTTAGGAATCATAAACATAGCGATAACAACATGGGCGATTTATTTGGAAGGCATCAAAGAACATATCCCATTTTCTTAATTTCAATCAGAAACAATATACAAACATTAAAAAAAAACTACACTCGCAAAACATGAAGTCAACATAAATAATGATAAACATAATTAAAAACTATACCTGCTTGAAAAAATACTCCTTACTGACGATGCAAACAGCACAGGGATAAGAAACAAAGTTATAGCCGAGGACCCCTTCTGGGTTAATAAGCTTAATGGTGACTGACAATCACCAGATGTGTAAAGTTAGAAGACACAGCACCTTACATTGAACGTACGCCAGTGTTCATTTGGTCTGAGAAAACAGATCATAAAAAGCAGATATTGTGCTGAGAAAGTACCGTTGACCTAAATATTATTAATACGTCTGCTAGATACTGCGTTTGAGACAGTTTACAGTATGGTCTGTCGTCTTTTCGTAAACAAATGTTAGGGCCTACTATTAGCGGCTAAGTTTCTTTCTAATCCTAGCCCTAATCTCCTACCAGCTTTCTCCGGAAATAAACACATACATTTTTCATTTCAAACATTGATACTGTTAACCCATTCCGTTTGTACGACAAGACTACGACAAAGTAGAGGACCGCACAACAATTAACTTATTCAACTGGTACCTTAACAAAGTACTTACGTGTGTATACCAATCCAATGTTGAAAATGAGTGATTTGTCAACACAGCAATCGAAAAATGACACGGCTAAACAACAACACTATAGCTGAGACCTCTATAAGTCAGGTGATCCATTGTTGATGGCAGAATTCTTTGGACCGTGTGATGAATGAACATGCTTCTCATATTTTCATCACGCTTCGCTGGTCTCACTTGAAGTGAACGAACTTTACAGAGGCTTTTTTTGTAAGGATAATATCCATTGCACACGGGCAACTCTATCAGTGCTCCGATCTCATTAGATCACACATACAGGATCCCAGCACAGTGCACGAATTCCGTAGCACCGGCGAGGATCGCAATGTGTGTCTATACAGGAATCACACATTCTAGAAATATTTTTGTGGTGGGTAGGTTTCTTAATTTTTAAATGTTGCCGTATGGCCTACTCTTTACGATTTCCAACTGCCGATGAATTTTTAACGTGCGCAACATGCATATGGGGCCTCCTATTTGTTCGCCCTTATCTGAGAAGGCTAGTCTTTCGATCTCACTACCAAGGAGATGAGGGGGGGGGGGGGGAAATATAGCATCATTGGGAACCACTGATTCTAAAAAAAGTCCATCAATTATATTCCATGTACTGGGAGCGAACCTGGTACCTTTAGAATTAGAGGCGGATGTCACACATCTTAACCACTCTGACACCCGACCACAGAGGAACATTGTTGTCAAGTATACAACGTAATGTTTTTTGTTTTCCAAACGTATAAATGTCGAGATTGTCTTTCTTGCTGACAAACATGCATACTTCATTTATTCACGGCCTTTCGGCTCCCCGTGATGCATTAGGTCTTTAACAAATATAGTCCTGTGCCATCCGCTTAAGGCTTTTCTTGTTTTACTTATTTCTGTCAGTTTTCTTTTCCATGTGTTTTTGGTCTCGTTCTAACTTTTTTTTTTGCTATGAGGATTCTTGAACAGTGGATTACCTAGTAATACTTTCAACAGAGTTGTCTCATTGTCTGTGCTATTCATTGTGGTAGTGAAGGTTTGGGTTGTCAGTTTTTATTTTATTAAATACCCCTTTTGAGGCGTAAAGAGAGGTCTATTGACTTTATTGTGCAAAATATGTTTGACCTCGGCTATGGGTTATGCCCAAGGCAGCCACTCAAGTTCTAGAGATAAACCCAGATTTTCTTCTTTAAAAAAAACTCAGAAATACCCAGATTATTTTATGCGTCAAATACACGGGATAAACGATGCTTCCACAATCTTTTAGTGCAACTTTAGCACAAATAAGCTGTGTGCTACCAATTTTTTGTTATTTCTTCATTTTTATTTTATTATTTATTACCAAAAATTAACAATTATATAAAAATGATTTTATTAACACCCCAATATCTGAACTCTTGAAAATGATAAATTTTTACAAAAATATACTTACAGTAGTTACATTAACAAAATGTTCCTCAAATCAAATATAAAATGTTAGTTGTAACTTGTTACTGTTGAAAATTGTCACTTGTCAATGACTCGGCATCCATGTCGACAACTTCTCCTTCGTCAATATCATACGCATGAATTGACAACGTGGAATCTTGATTGTGGGGTTCCAAAATCTTTGCATATCGCTGCCGACAACGCCCTTCACGCCCATCTTCAACCACGCTTTTACTAGGATTAAACTTATGACAAACTCCATCTTTGGCAACTGCTTGCTTGGCTAGTGTTCGATTGGAAACTGTTTCACACAAAATCTTGTTGGTTTGTTTAGCTTTAACTAAGTTAACCTTCGAAAACACTCTTTCGACGCATGCTGAGGAGTGAGGTAGTGCCATAAGCGTGCACATGAGGTCAGCCTAAACATCAAATTTCTTCTGGTTATTAGCATCTGTTACTTGTTGCAGTCCCAGCCAGAATGTGGGCGGATCCTCATCACCAGATGTCCAAGATCTTTTTTCGGTACGATGCCAGTTCTCGCCATTGATCAGACAGACGATCAAGGCTCTCTTCCGAGAACAAAGACATATGGAATCTCTTTCTTCAGCTGTGCCGGTAAATCACCTGCAGTCCCCATCATAGTAGCACATTTGTCTGCATCAAAACCAATGACGTTACTAAGCGGGATTGCCCCTGCAAAACGTTTGTTTCTTATTTTAAAATGTTTATTCATTCCGAAAGCAAGAACACTTTTACAACTGTTACAATATTAAATTAATAACTTTTATTTTATTTTTATTTCCCTTGGTTTATTAACATATTTATTTTTTTACTTCCCTTGACAACACTAACGTGCTCATATTCTTTGTTATCTCCCATAAGGCCGTGTTTTTTTAACACTCGGAGAAACCATTTGTCTATTATCATCATCATCAGCAGCTGCCATCTGCACACGAAGGTCAACAGCAATGGATCTTCGGCGTCTTCCGTCTGTTGCCTTAATAGCTCTTTCCTGTCCATCTATTGATGTTATCGTCCCATTGATTTATACAGCTGCCTTCGTCTTGCACGTTTGCCTTCAGTTCTGCATTCCATTATGGTCGTTAGCAAGGTGTTATGTCTTTTCATTTGAGCAAAATATGTTAGCTGTCTGATTTTGACCTGTTTCATTATTTCTTTTTGTATTCCTAGGTTTTCTAGGACCTCTTTATTTGATTTCTTCTCATTCCCAACCGTCTAGACATCCACATCTCACGAAAACAACAAGCGACAGGTCTGAAAAGAAAGGACTACAGCTAAGTCTATAAAGCATAAGGATTATTTTTCCTCCAGATATCTCAGAGATTTTATTTAAAATTTCAAAGAGAACTTTCACCCGAATAACCACGGAACTTTTCAAAGTACCTTCCAGATTAACGTCAAGGAACTTTACATTCCATAAAGGAAACAGAATACATTCTCAAGTGCCCTTCTGAGACATTATCTCTGTGTGAGAATATTCGCCTTCCTATTCACTCCTCACTTGTATAGGAATCTAACGTTTAACAAGCTACTTAAACGATTCTATATATCTTTCTTACATTTCTTAATTTTCATCTATCTTATCTAACTGTGCTGTGACAATGAATGTTCAGTTCGGGATAACGGCGCGACACTCATTGAGAACGTGAAAGACGTTACTCATCATCATCATCATCATCATCATCGTTTTCTTTTGCGTTCCTCATGGATCATGGGTCCACAACTGCAGCTTTCCCCCTTGCAGGAAGCCTGCACCAAGCTGTCACGTGTTCTTGTGATGGTGTTTATGTGGCAATTTGTATTACATGATGAGGTTGCCAGCCCCATGCTAATAACGCCTTGTACGACACGCCTGAAGATGACGTAGGCCCATTCTTTCATTGTCTATTCAGAATATGTGTATATTCAAACATGTTTAATTAATGCAACTGTCGTTTTCCGCTATTCGTAACGCACTTTCATCCGACTCACTGGGTTTACCTTTTACGCCCACGGAGATAACATTTTCTGAAGATGAAATGGTGGAATGGAAGCGGAGGGTATCTGATTCTCATGTCAGGAGACCTTATACTTAGAATAGGCATTTATTTATTTGATTAAATGATTATTAAATTTGTTCTCTGTAAATACAAATTGATAGTTGATTTAATAATTATTGAGTGAATTACACCCGTATGACTCAGTTAATTTAAATATATCCTCCAGAGCCATTAAAGTAATATTTTACTAAATCATTTCAGTTGGTGGCTCAACATCCCTCCTCCCCCCAACAAAATTGGACCAAGTTTCTTTTTCCCCACAGAAGGGGTGGGAAGACAGAAAGTGCGTGACAGCTTAGATGATCTCAAATGTTATGCTCGATTTCTTAATCTTATGATGGTGCGCATGTCTTCTTGGTTGCTCCATAGAGAAGCACAGAAAACACGCAGCTCTAATATAATTTTAATTTTGTGCTTGTGCTGTACTGAGACGACTTCCAGATGTTGTTTAGACTATAAAAGAATGTTCTTGCATTGTTCACTCTGTTGTTGATGTCTTTGCTTGTACCGCAACCTAGTGTTACTATGCAAACTAGGTATGTGAAGGTGTCTGTCTATTCCAGTTGTTGATTCCTTACTGTTATGGGCTCGGCGTTGCCCACATTGAGTGTCATGACCTCTGTTTTCTTTAGATTGATGTTTAGCCCCCCCCCCCCCCTTGCTGGCTGTACTTATTAAGTCTATCCATTTTTTCCTGGATGTGTTGATGTGAATGTGCTAGTAGTACAATGTCACCTGCATATTCCAGATCTTCCAATGTAGAAAACGTAGTGCATCTTATTCCCCTTGGACTGCCCTCTGTTGTCTGTCGCATCACCCAGTCTATGACTGTTAAAAATAGAGTAGTTGATAAGGGGTATCCCTGTCGTTCTCCTGTCTTCACCTCAAAGGTTAGGTTGCTCTGCCCTACGCTATACGTAAAGTTGGCATAGAGGCTTTTTATGATTGACACTATGCAGCTTGGAATTCCATAAGCCCTCAGTATAAGCCCTCAGTATTTTCCATATTGTCCCTACGTGTCCTGTCAAAAGCCTTTTCAAAATTAACGAAATTAATGTACAGCTGTCTCTGCCATTCTGAGCTAGTTGATAAGGGGTATCCCTGTCGTACTCCTGTCTTCACCTCAAAGGTTAGGTTGCTCTGCCCAACACTACACGTAAAGTTGGCATAGAGGCTTTTTATGATTGACTGCTCTGTAACGTTCCTGTGGGTAAATGTATGATCTGCACATCTTCTGTTATTTCTAAATCCTGCTTGTTCTTTCCTCAGTTTGTGATCTTGTCGTGAAACATTCTAAATCCACATATATAAATTAAAAGGTAAATGTAAAGCCTAACACATAAATTCAATAAAAGGAAAGAGAAATGGTAAAAGTACAGTGCTGTCACAATGGCGTACAAAAATCCCCCTTGTTTTCTACTTCGTCTGCAAATTGTAACGTTTCATGTTGATAGTAAAGCCTACTGCATCAATACACGCTTTCTACAATAAAACGTGTACTGTATTTCTAAGAAAACCTTGAGCTAGGCACACTGCGTAATGACCTAAATTAATACTTCCATTAATTTCATTTTATACACTACGTTAACATAAACGAAAGTACAGATGGACTTAGGATAGAGAGAGGGAGGGCTGAAAGCAGGAACGCATGCAACACTAACACGCGTCTCGCGATATACAATTAATGCCACCCTCCCCGCGCGAAAGGCCAGAAGCACTAACTTTTTTTCAAATAGACCGTGATAAAAAACACTACCCATACGAGAGTTAGGTTTAAAAACCTGAAAAATGCTTATTAGGAAATATGACATTATACTGGTTTACGTTTGAAAGCCTGACAGTACCCAGACACCACATCGTATCGAAGTGAACGGGAGGTAGAAGAAAATGCATATTTTGAACGCAGCCCCTTAGCCCCATTAAACTTATATATTTGGGTTCCTTAGGACTTGCTGACAAAGAATATGTTAAGTGTTACGCAAATAGTCTAGGAATTAACAAATTATAGCCAAAAGAAAATAGTGAGGGTGTCAGACAACACCAAATAATAATCGCACAGTGGCATGTTTTGAAACCACCATTTTACGGGAAATATGCCACCATGTTAAATCTTATTTGATTGGATAGAAGTAAATGTAAGGCGAAACACGATTAGTCGGACTACAAATACTAATTTTGGTTGTTAGGAGAAATGTGAGTAGGGGTACTTTTTTTTTAAAAGCTGTGTAAACATGGCCCGATTGGTTAGACCCGCCAATATAGTCAATTAGGAGCGTCAGTTCAGTGCCACATTTTAAAATAAACTTACTAAGAAACAGTGCGTTGAGATCCAGATCATATTTTTCTAAATAAAAGTCTGGGACAGAGGCAGATCGGAATTTGTGCCATTATTCATCGCCAGTCAACGTATTTGTGTATTATTTCCATGAATTGTGGTAAGCTTGACATATTCGATATCTTTTTAATGAAAATTGAATGTAAATTGAAAATTTATGTCTGTATATGTGCGTGGTTCAGTAGCGAACATGAGGCAAGGCCTAGATAGTGCTCCAACCTGAACAGAACGTGTCGGAGAAAAGAAAACTGCATGGAATTGCCAAATAGTACACTGACACCTATCTTATTGACTAGAAGGAAATAATGCTGGAATTGCAGAGGCGTAGTAACCATTAGGGAGGAGTATACTGGTGTAAATTGTTTCAGATGAAGCTAGCAGTTGGCTTACCGCTCTGAACTCAGTGTTTGTTATGTATTGTGTTCAGTGTGGAAATAGATTATAAATTAGATCTGAAGTAGGAAGTACAACCTTCTTGTTTCAGGGACCGTGGTCCTAAGTTATTGAAGCAGCACCTGGTCTGAGTTTTGCTGAATCCAGAGGCTGACAGCATACTCCTTGGTCCAGATAGCGACCAGTGAGGTGTCTCCAGAACACAGTGAAGCAATCGAGCAGAGGAGTCTTTTCCTGCCGCCATCACGAAAGATAAGCTTCTGTGGCCAGAGTAGCTCAACATTATGCGCCCCCCCCCCCCCTCAAAAATTGACATTATATTAAACACAGAGGGACAATAAATTAGTTCAAATGACAGGAACTGTGAACTTTTCCCAATACTATTTCCACGATAATCAAATACTTGAAGTCATGATGAAAAACAACAACCAAGCTTGAACAAAACCAGTATTACCTTATATTACTACTTCACAAATTACACACATAGAATAATAATAATAAAATATGTCAATACAAAGTTCATATATATAAACTGTGTACATATTACTTGTAATTACATTTGATTGTGATTCCTGGTTCACTGTGTAGTTGAATCAGGATACCCATTATTGAAAGAATTAATACATATATTTTAAAACTTAAACACTTGACTCATTTAAGATAGTCTTATAGAGTGTTATATGTGTGTGAGTGTCACAGTGTTGTAAAGTGTTGTGGAATAAATTAAATTGTTTATCTGTCTGTTGTTGTTGTGACTTACACTTCATCATTTTCATAACCCTAGACATTTAACGTAGTCATCACAATATTCCAGAATAATTCTGACTGAGGTATAAATGTGGTAGCAAGTAAGGTCATCTGTAATACACCACACTTATTAGATACAGATACCTTCACAGCTGATCTCAGTCAGTACACTAAGTCCCCTATAAATATTTATAACATCCCACTTTACCACATATATTGGGGTCTCGCTCCCGGGATATTGAACTTTCTCCTATTATATATATTGGGAATAATAAAAAGTTAAAAGGTATCCTTGGGTGGAATTAAATAAGGTTGAGCTCTCAGTGCCTGTGGTTGTCCTTGGATAATTAATTACAGATTGTATTGTTTAGTTAGACATCATATAAATTTACCTGTTAGAAAATGGCGGACCTGGCAAAATTTCGATCGGCTGCTGTACAGACTGCAAAAGAGTTAGGAATGGACGGGCAAATTATGATTGCTTATGTCACTGCTGAATGTGACAAATATATTGAACGTGAGGAAAGAAGATTTGAGGCTGAAAGAAGGTTAGAGGCTGAAAAAGAAATTAAGAAGTTACAATTAGAGGCTGAGGCTAAGACTAAGAGGCTGCAGATTGAGGCTGAGGCTAAGAAATTGGAAGCAGAAGAAAGAAGATTGACTGCAGAAAGAGAAGAGAAGAAATAGGCTGCAGAAAGAGAAGAAAGAAGATTGGCTGCAGAGAGGGAAGCAGAAAAGGAGGAGAAGAGATTACAAAGGGAACATGAGTTACGACTAAGGGAGTTTGAGTTTTAGGGCCATGCTCCTGAAAATGGTGCCAGTCCCTTTACCTCTGATGCCTCTGCTAGTCAGGGAGCCTCAACCTCAGCTATGAACTTTCATTTAGATCATTTTGTTGAGAAAGACGATGATATTGAGAGCTATCTAAATAGATATGAACTATTAGCTACCACGTATGGGTTAGAGAGAGAAAGGTGGAGCTTAAAGTTATCTCAAGGGCTTCGTGGGGCAGCTTATGAAGTTTTTGCCAAAATGAGCAGAGGTGATCAAGAAAATTATGACATGCTAAAGCAGGCTCTTTTGTTAAGATATGAAAAGAACGCAGAATTTTATAGGAAAAAATTTAGGAATGCTAAACTACTGTCAGGTGAAACCTATCACCAGTTCTCTGCACGGTTAGAGACATACTTGGAGAAATGGACTTCTCTGGGGAAAACCCAAGATCTTAAGGAAATGGTCCTTATAGAACAATTAAGAGAGTTCATGGCTCCAGACCTGAGAAAGTTTCTCATGGAACAAGGTGCAGAGAGACTGAGTGAGTTACTAAATGTTGCAGAAAGGTATCAAGCGGCTCAGGCAGAGGTATCAGGTAATAAAAAGAAACAGGTAGATAATTTTAAGGCACCACAGAACTTTAATAAATTTGATCCTAGAGATCAAAACAAAGGTAAGCACCAGTTTGATAGGCCACGGTATGACAATAAAAATAAAACCCCACAATTCGATGAAAGGAAATATGATGAAAGAAAATCTTTCAACCAAAAAAGGAGGTGGTTTAAGAATTGTCAGATGAACTATCATGACACTGACCATTGCAGAAGGAACCCTATAGTTATGGCCACCCTTCAGGTCAGGTCGACCTCAAGACAGGAGGAGGATATCCTGATAGATACCACTCCAGAAGAGATGAGGAAGGCACAGGCTGGGGATAAGACCCTCAAGCCTTGTTTCAGGAAATTGTCAACTTGTCATACAACTCCAGGCAAGGGAGATTTTTATATGAAGAACAAGTTGATTTACAGGAAGGCCGGAACTAGATCCAATGGTCACGGACAGTTGGTTCTTCCAAAGACATATAGGGCAGAATTAATAAGGAGCCTACATGTGAAACAAGATGGGGACCATGAGAAAATTGGTACCATCATCCAAAAGGTGGCTCACAATTATTATTGGCCCAAGGCAAGGTGGGACATTGAGAATTTTGTAGAAAGGTGTAGCATAGCACATGAGGGAACACCCACAAGTGGGAAAATTGATCAGGACCTGGACACGCCTCGAGGCAAACTTAGGCCTGAAACGGAAAAGAAAAATAAATTAAATAAAGTGGACCAAGTGGAATGGGAAGCTCCTTTTCACGGACAAGCTTCAATTAACTGTTTTACAATGGCCACTATGCAGAGAGTGCAAAAAGATGTCTTACCCCAGGATAACCCGAAAATCCCTCAATCGGACTTAAGTCAAGAATTCATTGTAAGGACGGATGCCAGTAATATTGGGTTAGGTGCGACCCTGCTACAGAAATCAGATGCATTGGACGGGGAATTAAGCCCAGTGGCATATGCTAGCAGAAAGTTGAATAAAGCTGAAACCAACTACTCAACTAGCGAAAAAGAATGTCTTGCAGTAATATGGGCGATAAAGAATATCAATATTTATCTGTATGGGAAGGCATTTAAGTTGCAGACGGATCACAAACCCTTGTCGTTTCTAGCGCAGGCTAGACATGAAAATTCTAGGTTACTCCGATGGTCATTACTGATGCAGCCATTTGAGTTTAGCATAGAGTATATATCTGGAAAGACAAATCTGGGAGCGGATTTTTTAAGCCGCCATCCATGTGATGAGAATCACCGTAAGCCCCAGAAATAATAATAAATTTCTCTATGTGTATATAGAATTATAGACTGACATATAACGTCTATTTTAAGAGGGGAGAATTTGTCGTGAAACATTCTAAATCCACATATATAAATTAAAAGGTAAATGTAAAGCCTAACACATAAATTCAATAAAAGGAAAGAGAAATGGTAAAAGTACAGTGCTGTCACAATGGCGTACAAAAATCCCCCTTGTTTTCTACTTCGTCTGCAAATTGTAACGTTTCACGTTGATAGTAAAGCCTACTGCATCAATACACCCTTTCTACAATAAAACGTGTACTGTATTTCTAAGAAAACCTTGAGCTAGGCACAATGCGTAATGACCTAAATTAATACTTCCATTAATTTCATTTTATACACTACGTTAACATAAACGAAAGTACAGATGGACTTAGGATAGAGAGAGGGAGGGCTGAAAGCAGGAACGCATGCAACACTAACACGCGTCTCGCGATATACAATTAATGCCACCCTCCCCGCGCGAAAGGCCAGAAGCACTAACTTTTTTTCAAATAGACCGTGATAAAAAACACTACCCATACGAGAGTTAGGTTTAAAAACCTGAAAAATGCTTATTAGGAAATATGACATTATACTGGTTTACGTTTGAAAGCCTGACAGTACCCAGACACCACATCGTATCGAAGTGAACTGGAGGTAGAAGAAAATGCATATTTTGAACGCAGCCCCTTAGCCCCATTAAACTTATATATTTGGGTTCCTTAGGACTTGCTGACAAAGAATATGTTAAGTGTTACGCAAATAGTCTAGGAATTAACAAATTATAGCCAAAAGAAAATAGTGAGGGTGTCAGACAACACCAAATAATAATCGCACAGTGGCATGTTTTGAAACCACCATTTTACGGGAAATAGGCCACCATGTTAAATCCTATTTGATTGGATAGAAGTAAATGTAAGGCGAAACACGATTAGTCGGACTACAAATACTAATTTTGGTTGTTAGGGGAAATGTGAGTAGGGGTACTTTTTTTTGAAAAGCTGTGTAAACATGGCCCGATTGGTTAGACCCGCCAATATAGTCAATTAGGAGCGTCAGTTCAGTGCCACATTTTAAAATAAACTTACTAAGAAACAGTGCGTTGAGATCCAGATCATATTTTTCTAAATAAAAGTCTGGGACAGAGGCAGATCGGAATTTGTGCAATTATTCATCGCCAGTCAACGTATTTGTGTATTATTTCCATGAATTGTGGTAAGCTTGACATATTCGATATCTTTTTAATGAAAATTGAATGTAAATTGATAATTCATGTCTGTATATGTGCGTGGTTCAGTAGCGAACATGAGGCAAGGCCTAGATAGTGCTCCAACCTGAACAGAACGTGTCGGAGAAAAGAAAACTGCATGGAATTGCCAAATAGTACACTGACACCTATCTTATTGACTAGAAGGAAATAATGCTGGAATTGCAGAGGCGTAGTAACCATTAGGGAGGAGTATACTGGTGTAAATTGTTTCAGATGAAGCTAGCAGTTGGCCTACTGCTCTGAACTCAGTGTTTGTTATGTATTGTGTTCAGTGTGGAAATAGATTATAAATTAGATCTGAAGTAGGAGGTACAACCTTCTTGTTTCAGGGACCATGGTCCTAAGTTATTGAAGCAGCACCTGGTCTGAGTTTTGCTGAATCCAGAGGCTGACAGCATACTCCTTGGTCCAGATAGCGACCAGTGAGGTGTCTCCAGAACACAGTGAAGCAATCGAGCAGAGGAGTCTTTTCCTGCCGCCATCACGAAAGATAAGCTTCTGTGGCCAGAGTAGCTCAACATTATGTGCCCCCCCCCCCCTCAAAAATTGACATTATATTAAACACAGAGGGACAATAAATTAGTTCAAATGACAGGAACTGTGAACTTTTCCCAATACTATTTCCACGATAATCAAACACTTGAAGTCATGATGAAAAACAACAACCAAGCTTGAACAAAACCAGTATTACCTCATATTAATACTTCACAAATTACACACATAGAATAATAATAATAAAATATGTCAATACAAAGTTCATATATATAAACTGTGTACATATTACTTGTAATTACATTTGATTGTGATTCCTGGTTCACTGTGTAGTTGAATCAGGATACCCATTATTGAAAGAATTAATACATATATTTTTAAACTTAAACACTTGACTCATTTAAGATAGTCTTATAGAGTGTTATATGTGTGTGAGTGTCACAGTGTTGTAAAGTGTTGTGGAATAAATTAAATTGTTTATCTGTCTGTTGTTGTTGTGACTTACACTTCATCATTTTCATAACCCTAGACATTTAACGTAGTCATCACAATATTCCAGAATAATTCTGACTGAGGTATAAATGTGGTAGCAAGTAAGGTCATCTGTAATACACCACACTTATTAGATACAGATACCTTCACAGCTGATCTCAGTCAGTACACTAAGTCCCCTATAAATATTTATAACATCCCACTTTACCACAGATCTTCTGCATTTGAAATTCTCTGTATAATTATTCTGCCTAATATTTTGCTGGGAACTTATTTTGACATTTGTTTGATGTACACCCCATAGATAAAACTCATGATATGTTGTTAACTAGAGCTGCTGAGCTTGCCCCTCTTTCACAGTCAGTGCTAAGTGGAAAAATCTTTTGCATTACCTACATTGTAGGTCAAGGCTTTTCTGCCTCTCCGAAATTTGTTGAATTAGAGCCATGAGCTCCAGTTTATTTCTTCAGCATTCTATTCCGGCCCAGAATGCATTTAAAGCTATCCTCATATTTGGTTTTAGCGGTTCTGGATCCAACAGAGTTAATAATATGAGATTTACTTATAATCAGTGATTGCTTGCTATTAAAATGAAACATGCTACACAAGTGTGGACAGTCTCTCTATTTGTTCATCAGACATAATTTTAGTCTCAAAAGAAGCATCCAAAAACTGGGCTATCTCATTTGAGTCTTCAGATATGCAGGGCTAACATTCTGTGCTTTGGTTTTGAGCTCTCCAAATGAATAATAACGTCCTGCACAGATGCACTTCACGGATTCCACCACCCCCACCTGTTACATATTCATTGTGAGATCTTCCTGCACATAGCCAACACGGTAAATGCCGGGGCTCAAATTGTTCCTCCAAGCTTTGTGTGCAATGCTGGCGTCTCAACATGTTTCGTTCCACAAACTCGGGATGTAACAATTTACAAATACGGAGTGACTTTTGAATCACTCTGTGCAATAAAAAAAATGAATCATTAAATAACAAAGTACGATACAAAAGCCAGACAAATAATGACTGAAAGTTGTTTTATTCACTTCTTTACAGTAACTACAAAGCTTAAATAAATTAAACGTAATAAAAACACGGAGTAATCCGCTTGTTAAATGTAAACATTCCCTAAACAAAATCTGCAATAGATTACTTATGGCATTTTAATACGGAAGTTATATATATATATATATATATATATATATATATATATATATATATATTATATATATATATATATATATATATTATATATATATATATATATATTATATATATATATATATATATATATATATATTGTGTACATAATCATAGCACTTTGGTTCCCTGGAGTCCCAGTACAGAGTTGACCCCAGACAGTAGTGGTCGAAAGGAGACTCTTGTCTTTATATAATGAAGATAGTCCTTAAAACCAAACCAAACCAGTTCCTTCAGCTCCCGAAGAAGTAAAGCACTCAACAAAAATGTGCCTGATCTTGTTCTGTGTTATCTCCTCAAGATCTTTTCATGTCTTCTTTATCTCGTTCATTCCTGTCTCTGGAAACTGGGACGTGCTGTATGACTTTTTGACACAGACACACAACAAATTTAATGGATATTATATATTTAGTATTATATATATATATATATATATTATATATATATATATATATATATATATATATATATATATATATATATATATATATATATATAAACTTTATAGTTAGTGGACAAAGAGTCCAGATATTTTTAGTTGATCTTTTCTGTAAACTATCTTGTCCTCATTTTCAAAGACCTGTCCAAAAGATATGTCTGGACAGGCAGAATAAATTGTACAGAAAAAAACATTCAATTTTTAAAGAAAAACTTAACCCCTGGTTTTATTCACTTCCTCTAAGAAAATTAAAGTGTTTCTCTGTTGTGTACCATCATTTAATTTCTCCCCTAGACACTAGGTACATCATACACCAGACACTAGAGCCAAAATAGTGACCGTGTGAGATCTAGGGAGGTAGCGTTAGGTTCCCTGCATATATTTCATCCTCATCTTATAGAGTCAGGGGCCTACATGAGCTTGACCTCACACGGTTATTGCAGACACCAATTTCACTCTTTTTAGGATACCATCATAACCTCTCCAGCAAAATCAGCTTTGCTACAGGAAAGATATTTCTTGCGCGCTTGTTGCCAAACAAGGAGAATGACGTAGGCGCTTGAACAAGCAAGCTGGTTTGTATATCAGACCAGTGGTCTGTCGATTTTGAAACCATTGTAATAGGTAAACATATTTCTTCCTCGACCCGGCCTTCTGCATAGAAGTCATTGCCGTTGTCGATTACGTAAGTGTTTCGTCGTGGACGTAAAGCGAAGCTTAAATTATAATTTTTTAACAATTTTCTTCAAGTCACCGTAGCATCTAGTCGAGACAGTCAACCAGACTGTACCGAAATGGATTACGACTGAATTCTAATCATGGATAGCCAGCCTAGATATATATTTTAAAGAGATTGTAGTTACCGAGACATAACGAGATAATTTTATAGCCCAGCCGTCCTTCGAGTAACGGCAGATTGGAAAGGTCAATCAGAGGACTTAACCTAAATATATTTCTATGTACAAGGACAACTGTCATTAAGGAAATGTTCAGATGTTCCAATATATGATTTTGTTGTTGAGGCCAATTATATAGGACATGGATTGTAATATATACCTTAGATGCGATGAAGCATAATGCGGATCTCCGTCCTTGAGAAGAAGGTCAACCGTTATTGGATTCACCTTATGATTTAACTGCCTCATGATTTTTATTTACATTATGCATGCAAATATCCAACTATAAGTTGATGAAAGGACTTTGTCTGGAACTGTTTAATTGGATTATTAAAATGACAATACCGTGCCCGCATCATGTGATTATGAATTGTCAAAACCATGTCGAATGTCTTGTCCCGTCCAACGTCGTCGTTGAATAAACATTGTAGTAATTTTGAATCCTGGAGTTGCCGTATCCTTCAGTTGACACAAGCCTTTGATTGGACATGCCACTGTTCTTATTACGTTTTCGACCTGATCACCCTGTTCAAATTATGTTCGCGTAACCAGTTTAGCTACGATCGAGATAGACGTCATGACATGCACCTTCAAGACACAACTACAAACACAACACACCATCAAAAAAAAACGACGTCTACATGTGCCCAAAAACAAAACGCCTAATCTTCTTGTTTATCTCTGTCACCGTATGTTGTGGAGGGTCAAAGACTGAAGCAACGTAAATTAGTTTTGGAATAATAAAGCAGTTCACAATTGCACTTCTGGAAAAAAATTGTTGTATTTTTGTATTTGTAGCGGTGAAGACTGTCTGTGATATATGCGACTAAGTTCTGCCATGTGACTGTGTGTGTGCGATTTGGGTGAGATGGGAAGTATTTATCGCACAGTTTAATGTTTGTTGTTGACGTTAAATCAAAGGGAAAATCTGCTTTGTTTTTCCATCTGCCTATACCCATCTAGGCAAACTAACTTATAACTTGTTAAATAAAGAAGTGAAGACAAAAACTCGAAGAGATAAAAGACATTTCATCAATGAACTGGCCGTAGAAGCTGAAAATGCTGCAAGAACTGGTAATAGTAGGTGCCTTTATCAAATTACAAAACAACTATGTCACCAGCCTACTGCTATGGAAACACCTGTTAAAGGTAAATTAGGGAATTCAATACCAACAGAAAAAGAACAAATGAAGAGATGGGCTGAGCACTTCATGGAGGTGCTAAACAGACCACCACCAACAGTAACACCTGATTTTAATAATGAAACATCCACAACCACTTTGCCAATAACTTGCGATGAATTCACGCTGGACGAGATCAAACAAGCCGTTAAAAGATTAAAAAATTTTAAAGCTGCTGGAGTTGACGAAATTTCAGGGGAAATGATTAAAGCAGTTAATGACAACAACCTCTTGAGAATTTTAGATATTATAAATGAAGTATGGAGAGAAGAACAACCACCACAACAATGGAAAGACAGTATTATTGTAAAGTTACCGAAGAAAGGTGATCTATCAGACTGTAATAACTGGCGTGGTATATCTCTATTATCAGTACCTGGAAAATTATTATGTTGCATGATGTTAGAAAGACTTAAATTGCATGCTGACGAAAAGATCAGAGAAGAACAAGCGGGTTTCAGGCCGAAACGATCATGTATTGATCAAATATTCACACTAAGAACAATTATAGAAGAATCAGTGGAAAGGCAATCGCCACTTATTATCACCTTCGTCGATTTTCAAAAAGCCTTTGATAGTCTACACCGCCCATCATTGTGGAAGATACTTACAATCTATGGTTTTCCAACAAAATATGTGAATATAATCAAAGCGCTATATGACAATGCAAGATGTTGTGTTAGAACAAATAAAGGGAATACAGAATGGTTTACAGTAGAAACAGGGGTGAAACAAGGCTGTATTATGTCACCACTACTTTTTGGAATAGCTATTGATTGGGTTATGAGAAACTATACCCACAATGAACAATTGGGTATAAAATGGACAAATGGAAAATTCCTGGGGGACCTGGATTTCGCAGATGATGTAGCATTCTTAAGTTCAACACCAAGACAATCCCAAGAAGCAATAAATAATTTGTGTCATCTCTCGGTTAAAATTGGTCTCCAAATAAATGCCTCTAAAACTAAAGCTATGAACTTTTCTAACGAGACCTTTGATATCATCTTGAACGGGGGGAAAAACTACAGAAAGTTGAAAGTTTCAATTATTTAGGCAGTAAAATGACTCAGGATGGTGACACAACAAGAGAAATCCATACTAGAATTGCTTTGGCAGCTAGCGCCTTCAATAGATTATCTAACATTTGGAAATTACGATCATTGAATATACATACCAAGCTTCGTCTGTTTAATTCAAATGTTATCTCAGTGTTAACATACGGCTGTGAGAGTTGGAAAATAACAAAATCATTGGAGAACAAGCTGAATACATTCGAGAACAAATGTCTTAGAAAACTCATGAACATCAGTTGGAAAGAATTCAAGACTAATCGACAAATAAGAGAAGACTCTAGGCAGAAATATGTCTCCGACTATATAAGGAAAAGACGATGGTCATATATCGGTCATGTCCTACGAATGCAAAACAACAGAATACCACTACAGGCGCTCACTTGGGTTCCTGAGGGTAAGCGGAAAAAAGGAAGACCAAAAGAAACACTCAGAAGAACAATAATAAGAGAAGGAAGAACGTTGGGCCTAAATAATGTGCAAGAGCTAAGAGGAGTGGCGTCACAACGAACAACCTGGAGAGCACTGGTTTCTGCCTTATGCGCCGTGTTTGGCGCTTAAAGAATTTATTATTATTATTATTATTATACCCATAATTGTAGACTTTTGGACGTTTAATTTTGACCCTTTGCCTTTACCAAAAAGCGTGAAAGTGTCTAGAATATTTTGTACAGAACTATCATTTAGGGGAAAAGAAGGTAATATCGTCTGCATAGGCAAGCAACTTTTGTATTGCATAAAAGTGTCCTGTATATGTGGTTGTATTCCATCTTCTGTGTAAAGATTTCTTTAGTAGTCCTTAAAGGCTGTTGCTATATGTTGTTCCATGCGTTTGTATGTCTCCATGTGAGTCAACAATTTGGTATATTTGCTTGCTTCGCTGTATGTTCTGTTCTATTGCCATGTATTGTTTGCTGGGTATCTCTTGTGTGATTGTGTTCAATTTTGTCCGTAACAGATCACCTCTTAATCTATGGTGTTGATATTGTTCTAGTTCTTCCTGCAATGTAATGATATGAGGTGCTGTTTTATCAATTAGAGTTGCGAGTTTGATGGCTTGTTCTATTATCTTTTCCTGTCGTATTTTGTCTCTATGAATCTTGGTTGCCAGTATTTGTGTTCTCTCGCGTATAGTATTCTTTAATAGCTCCCAATGTTGTTGTATGTTTTCAGTGGGTAAATCTGTTGTGTATGTAAGAATGAGTTGCGTCATTCGCTCTACGTACGTTTTATTTTGTAGCAGTGTGTTGTTGAATTTCCATTGCGGTCAGCGTTTGGATGTGATATTTGTGTGTATGTGGTGTTTACAGTTGCCAAAACCGCTTTGTGGTCTGTGAATTTCAGTGTGTCTGGTAAGTGTTTGGACTCGATTGTACAGTGCGTTGATGGTGAATAAATTCTATCTAATCGTGCTGTTCTGCCATGTGAGTTGTTTGTGTGTGTCGTGTCAGTCCTCTTGGGATGTGTCTTTCTGTAGGTGTCCTTTAAGCTGTGCATGTCTACTTTGATTTGTAGCATATCAAGCTGGTGAGTGCCCTCCCTGTTTGCCATCCGAATTTGTGTTTTGAAATCTCCGCCTATAATATCCATTTTTGTCAGTATACAATTAAAATCTCCCCCATAATATGATGTTCTGCCCCCTGTATGAATGAATGAGTAGGCTTTCTAGGCTATCATAAAACAAGGGTTGGTGTCTGTAATCTGGTGTTGCATGTATGTTTATTGTGGTGTATGTTTGTGTGTTGTTCCTTACCCGAACTAAGGCTATTCTACCCATACTATCTCTATTTTTCCTGATAATTTCCCACCTATCCGATGTCTATACGATAGCTACCACTGAACCCATATTCTGAACACTGAGGCTAAAACATGAATGTCTAAGTCCTAGGCTAATTGTGTTGTGATATGGGATGCGTGTTCGTCTGTGTGTATGTTGGTTTCTTGAACCAGTATCAAATTGGATGGTATTTGTGTATGAGTGTTATGAAATGTATTAATTTTGTGCGAAGGCCACAAATATTATTAATACTAATTATTCTAATTTCTTCGCCATTCATGAAATGTGGTATTTGCTAATAGTGTAATTACATAAAAATGGATATTTGAGGTCAGGGGACAACGTCTTTACTCTATGTTACCAGGGCTATCCAGCACAATGACGAATCTCGGACTGGTGTCTGACAGTGATCTACGTCTGGGTGGTGTTTCAACATGTTGCTTGTTTGTCTTTTCTTTGCTTGGCTTGTTGGGCTATTGTTTTTTATAAGCTTGCGCTGGAGTAGGAAATAGCTTGGGGTCTATCATCGTAAAGTTCGGTGTGTCTTGTGTAGTGACGTTGTCCTCAGAGTGGTGTCTTCCTGGTTTATTATTTCTCGTGACTGTTTGGAACTTCTGTTTGTCTGCCGGCTGGCGGGGAGGTGGTATTTATTGTGCTTGTTTATCTGGTTGTGTACGTACTTCTTGCCCTCTACTTTTTGGGGGGCACCTGTTTGCCCAGTGGTCTTCTTGCATCCAAAAAGGGCACGCCGTCTTCCTTCCTGGTAAAGTGACGAAAATTGTTTGTGTCTTTTCCTTCTGCCCTTTGATTTCTAAATCCACGTAGTGGGGGAGGGAATCTTTGGGTTTGCAAAGCAGGGCCCACTTGTCCATAGCAATCTTTAACTGGAAAGTTTCTGCCTCGGCGTCTCTTGAGACAGCCACAGCTATCTTTCTTGCCGTCTCCTTTTTTTAATGTTGGAGGCATCCAGTGGAGGGTGGCTTTCACTCATTCTTTGTCTAGATGCTCCGCTAGAACGGATAGCTTTGGGGTCTGCCACTCCAATCGTTTCCCATGTAGGGAGTTGTACTGGGCGGCTTGCGCCCCAGGCGTCAAGGGGGCATACCACCGGTGTGGGTCTTCAAAACGGTATATCGACGATATACCATTGGGCATGATGCCGCATGGTACCGTTAAAATACTTGCTATTAGCGAGTAAGGGGTGCGCCCAGCCTGTGCTCCAGAAATGGACAAAACCAAAGTGCCGCTTTGGTGTAAGGCACCTCCTTCGAAGTCTTCGCTGGCATCAAGTTTGATTTTTGTCATCATTTTGATGTGGTGATTTCTTAGTGACCAAAGAAAGTGGATACGTCTACTTACGAAGCTTGGAAATATACAGTTGAATCGAACAGGCTTCACTACACGTCCGTAAAAACTTCGGAAATGCAAAGTTGATGATTTGGAATAAAAGATATTTTTCACAAAATTAACACATTAACTACCGAATTGAAAAACCCACTTGCCGAAACACACCTGTATGATGATATGTAATCTAATGATCTTGAAGGCTAACGATACAAGCACTCTTCCACTAGCGTATGGAACACTATTATTTAGTACAAGGCAACTTTTTTAATTATTGCCCCTGCAAAAACAATTAAAATTAAATGGACTAGTGAATGCGTCATTTGTACGGATTAAAACTGTAAGCTGAAAAACTAGTTCTAACACTTAACCTGAAGACTGACTGAAAAAAATTAACTAGCTAAAATTTTTATTTCTTATTTTTTAATATAATCAAAACACAATTAAGTTCTTACGCTTACCTAGCACATAACGTTATCTTCTTATTTAAAAATGTTTAATCCCTCCAAAATCGAGAAAGCTTTTACAACTGTTACAATATAAATGTAAACATTTTTAACTCTATTTTTATTTCCCTTGCTTAATTAACATATTTATTTTTTTACTTCCCTTGACAACACAAACGTTCACATATTCTTTGTTATCTCCCACAGTGCCGTGTTTTTTAACACTGAGAAACCATTTGTCTATTATCATCAACAGCCGCTGCCTTCTGCACACGAAGGTCAACAACAATGAATCTTCAGCGTCTTCCGTCTGTTGCCTTGATAGCTCTTTCCTGTCCATCTCTTGATGTTATCGTGCCATGGATTTATACAGCTGCCTTCGTCTTGCACGTTTGCCTTCAGTTCTGCATTCCATTATGGTCGTTAGCAAGGTGTTATGTCTTTTCATTTGAGCAAAATATGTTAGCTGTCTGATTTTGATCTGTTTCATTATTTCTCTTTGAATTCCTAGGTTTTCTAGGACCTCTTATTTTGATTTCTTCTCATTCCCAATCGTCTAGACATCCATATCTCAAGGGCCTCTATTCTTTCTTCAAATTGTTTGTTAATTGTCATATCGCTGCTGGATGACTGCACCTAACAACAAGCGCCAGGGCTGACAAGAAAGGACTACAGCTAAGTCTATAAAGCATAAGGTTTATTTTTCCTCCAGATATCTCAGAGATCTTATTTAAAATTTCAAACAGAACTTTCACCCGAATAACCATGGAACTTTTTATAGTACCTTCCAGATTATCGCCAGGGAACTTTACATTCCATAACTTTAGGCAAACTCATGATAGTCACACCAGTGCTAATGATGATTAGTAGGACATACTATGACTTTTAGTCATTCAGTGTTTATGACCATATTATTATTTTCGTTTACCTTTTTGTTTGTCTGTGTGTCGTATATGTGGTTTAGGGATTAAATATATGTACATAAGTTATACCATCTATCACGTGGTCGAGTGAGTTTCTTACATGTACTGTCTCTTAAATCCATATATATGTCATTTCCTTAGTATGAGAGGATGGGAGCTTAATAATAATTATAATATTCAGTAAGAATCATGGGGGAGTTTGCCGCAAGGAAACAGAATCCATTGTCAAGTGCAATTCTGAGACATTATCTCTTTGTGAGAATATTCGCCTTCCTATTCACCCCTTACTTGTACAGGAATCTAACCTTTAACGGGCCACTTAAAAGATTCTATATCTTTCTTACATTTCTTAATTTTCATCTATCTTATCTAACTGTGCTGTGACAATGAATGTCCAGTTCGGGATAACGGCGCGACACTCATCGCTAGGTGTTGAAAAAGCCGTGAGAGGTTTGGCGAGTTCAGATAAAGGAACTTGCCAATATCCTTTAGACAAATCAAGTTTAGTGAAAAAATGAGATTTGGAGAGTCGAGTAAGTAGCTCTTCCAGTAAAGGCATAGGTTCGGCATCGAACTTCGTTACTTGATTCAATTTTCGATAGTCAACGCAAAGACGTATGTTATTGTCTTTTTTTACGAACAATAACCATCGGCGAAGAATATGCAGAGGTGGATGGTTCGATTATTTTCAAATCTATCATCTCATCCAACTCTTTCTCGACCTGTGCTTGAAAATGTATAGGTATAGGATAAGGTCTAACCCTAATAGGAGTATGGTCAGTTAGAACAATGTCATGTTCAATGACATTCGTTTGTCCAGGGATGTCAGTGAGTACATCCTGAAATGTTTGCAACATAGTTGAAACTTGTCGCTGTTCTCCTAGAGACAAATCAGGAGAGACAGTAACGTTCTTCCATGATTCACTAGAATGGAGTGGGATCATTGGAAGAGGAAGATTTACATCTGAAAAACTTGTTTCCTCATCCTGTATCACGGACAGTGATGAGTAATGACCATGTTGTACTGGAGAATTGTCCGTTGCTTGGAAAATGGGTTGCAAATAATCCGGACGTTCATGGAATTCAGTAAGCATATTGATGTGGAAGGTTTTATGCTTCCCATCAACATTGACAATATAGTCGACATCGGAAATTTTCGATATTATATCGTACGGACCTTTCCAAGAAATAAGTAGTCTGTTTTCCCTACAAGGTAGTAATACAAATGCTTTGTCACCAGGACAAAGTTGTCGTAAGCATCTCTTCTTATTGGCAAATTGCCTTGCCTTCTGTTTGGCAAATTCAGAAGAAGAAGTTGCTAATTTGCATGCTTCGATAATCTTTTGTCTCAACGCGATGACATATTCGTAGGATGACTTTGTGTCATCGTCAATATTGTCAGCTGTTATGAGATCATGAAGCAGCGACATAGGGCCACGCGGACGCGCGCCAAAGACGAGTTCAAAGGGAGAAAATCCTGTATGTTCATTGGGTACCTCTCTGTAAGCGAAGAGGGCCGCAGGTAAAACTCTGTCCCAGTCTTGAGGATGATCCTCAGTTATCTTCCCTAGTAAGTTTTTAAGTGTTCTATTAAGGCGTTCGACCATACCATTAGACATTGGATGGTAGATACTACTTAAAGATCTATCTATCTGCAGAGTAGACATTACTTGAGACATGGTATCTGATATTAGTTGGGTGCCATGGTCTGACAATATCTCTCCGGGGAACCCCAGACGAGAAAATATAAGCCAAAGAGCATCTGCAATATCAGCAGTAGTAATGCTCTTCAGAGGAATAGCCTCTGGCCAACGTGTGCACATATCAACACACGTCAAGATAAACTGATGTCCTCTGGCAGACTTGATCTTAAATGGACCAATAATGTCTATGGCCATTTTTTGAAACGGCCGAATAGGAATGTCCGCCGCCTGAATGGGTGCAGCATGCCGTGGACCTTTGGATTTAACTTCCTGACATACTTTACAAGATCGACAATAAATCCGTATGTCCTTGTTTACCAATGGCCAAAAGAAAGCCGCAAGGACTCTTGACTTAGTACGGGAAAAACCCATGTGTCCAGCACACTGAGAGTCGTTAGCGTGCTGCAAAATTTTAACTCTCAAATTCTTGGGAACCAGGATTTGAGAATGACTTGACGTAATGGAGTCTTGAACCATACGTACAAGTACGCCATTCTTCTTTGTAATCCACGATTTACGACTTGTGTCTTTATTCGGATCACCTTTAGTTGCAAGAATGAAGAATTTCTTCAGAGTGGGATCATCTTCTTGCTGTTTTATAAACGAGTCACGAGAAATTACCAAGGGATCACTTGGTTATGCACTTCATTATCTTCAGTAGATGAAGTTTGAGGCATATTAAGAGCCTGCGCTCTAGTGACTACAGCGTTAGCAATCTGCATGTTTTGCCTTTCCCACGCGGAAATTTGTTGCGGAGTGCATTCTTTGACTCCATGAATGCGACCGATGATGAGGTCAGCGATCGGATTCGGAAGAAGACATGCGTGTACATCTCCTGTAAAGAAAGGAGTAGCAATCCTAATGATAGCAGTAGAGTATTTCTCTAATGTGCCGCCAAATGTTACACATTTGACTACTTGTCCAGTGGCACGGGAAGGATCTACGAGTGACTGCCTAACACCAATTGTGGTGCATCCAGAATCAAATAGCACAGAGACTGGATTGTTATTTACTAAACCCTTATGTAAGACAAGAGAACCTCTTCCATCATGCGCGACTGATGCAGGAAGAGCAGGAAGAGGATGGCCACAGCTTAAAGTAGACACTGTGGTTGGCTCAAATAATGTTTTGCATTGGGGGCACTGAGATGCTCTCCCAAAATCAAAAGCGGCACATGCCATATTACTAGCATCATTATTATCTTTACTCTGTTTATAGGCTTCATGGGACTCTTGTTGTGCAGAGTTTGCCTGAAAATGTGGTTTATGTCTTTTGTTTTGAGATCTACCTCGGTTATTATCACCTCTGTAGTTATTGTTACCTCTATTGTAACCCCTATTTGGGTTTGAGTCATAGTTCCCTTGGTTACCATTATCATATTCATTATAATGAGTATCTCTGTAATTATGATCTTGTTGACTCCAAGACGGATAACCCGGATAGTTTCTATAATTACTCCTCTACGGAAATTCCTATAATTATGACCACCCCTGTGTCGAGAGCTATCAGCTCGTCTCCAGTTCTTTGAAGAAGAACCCTGAAATGATTGGTTACCTTGGTTTTGATAACTATTATGGTTACCTTTTTTATCAAATCTGTTTTGAGGTCCCTGAAATCTGTGTGAATGATTGGGATTGTATGGTGTTGCTGAAGCAACTGGCATACTCTCCTTAATCTTAGTGTTGCCAAAAGTCACGTCGGGGTGTGCAGTGACATATTGGGAACAATATTCTTCCATTTCCTTTAGAGATTTGGGTTTACGCTCATGTATAAATTCCAGGAATGGTTTGTTAACACATGACATAATCTTATCTCTGAGCAACAAATCCATAAGTCCTTCATACGTTTTTTCTGTTTTGGAAAGCTCAATCCAACGATCAACTGTGAGACGTGCCTTTGCAGTGAATTCTGAGAATTCTACACCTGTCTCAGGCACCATCGTCTTAAATAAAAGGCGATAGCCTTCCTCACTTAGCTGGTATTTCTTTATCAAAGCCGCCCTAATGACATCATAATTATCCTTATCTGCTTCTCCTACAAGGCATAATCTAGTCAAAGATTCACCTTTCAAGTTTTCTGCTAATTGATTAGCGTATTGTGATTTATCCACATTATGTGTACGACAAGAACGTTCAAATCTATCCAGCCAGAATGTAATATCGTCACTGGACTGATTGAACGGTGGAACCTTAACCTTGTAAGTAGAAGGTTTACCATTACCACTAGATGCCTGATTAACATTACTCATAATTGTCAATCTCAATTTCTCTAACTCAAATTCATGTTCTCTTATTGCTTTTTTTTCTTCAGCTTCTCTGTCTAATCTTTTTTGTTCAGCATCCCTGTCTAATCTTTTTTGTTCAGCTTCCCTGTCTAATCTTTTTTGTTCAGCTTCCCTGTCTAATCTTTTTTGTTCAGCATCACTGTCTAATCTTTTTTGTTCAGCATCACTGTCTAATCTTTTTTGTTCAGCAGCAGCTTCTCTTTCTAATTTTTTTTGTTCAGCTTCAAATCTCCTTTGCTCCACCTGCATCTGCAATTTTTTTTGTTCAGCAGCAGCCTCAGCTTCTCTTTCTAATCTTTTCTCTTCAGCCATAGCTTTTCTCTCTTCTGCAGCAGCTTTTCTCTCTTCTGCAGCTAATGCTTTGTCATATTGAGCAACTGCCCATTCTTCTAATTGTTGACCAGTTTTATCAAGGGATTTCCCTTGTGTAATGAAGTATTCTAATGTAGACATGATGTCTAACAATAATACTAATCACTTGAAACAATAATAATACCACAAGTTCTTAATGACTTGATTAATCATATACTATCCCAATATCTGTGGGTCACAAGCCTTAATAAGGTCTTGTATAACAGTAATAATAATCAAGTACTGGTTTATACCATAATCCAAGTGCAGTGCACAGGCAATAGTGTCTTATGAAATATACCTATATAAAACATATGTCAACCAACAGAATACATAAAGTACAAATAGGACTGACAATACGAAAACGTTTGCAGAAATCAAATAAATCAAATAGGGAAATCAATGAAAATAATCACTGAATCTGCAAGGGATAACAACACAAATGACGTCACAGTATATGAATATAAATTGTGAATAGAACTGAAAGATAGAAAAGGGTAGACCAACAAATTACAAACAAATCCAAACAAAACTAAAGAACAAAGAAATATTACAAAAATAACAATAATTACAGTCTTCACAGCTAACACAAATAGCAACTAGTTGTTGCAAGCAAATTTCCAATTAAGGAAATTGCACCTAAAGAAAACGCCCACAACGGACCCTCTATGACGTGGGATATTCTGTTGTGAGGACTCCGCCCAACCTTAAACACAACCCGCTGACATATAAACTAACATACTGTACAAATAAATAACATGTAAACATAAATATATAAATTATGTGTATGATAGTATGTGTTGCGAAATAGGCTCAGTTTTACAGTAATGGCAAAGTTATTCTTATGAAAATAAACAAACTGCCACTTTATTCAATTAAACATTCTGGCCTTAAATATTAAAGTTCATATATAGAAAACAAGAAGATCCATCGATGAAAATAGGACTTCTTAGTTCAATAATACTGTCTTCCTGTTAATATTGACAAGAATTGATCCAACTGTTCTGTGAAACTCTGTAATGTCTAATGTACAAATGTCAACAACGCTGACCTACATACTGCATTCACTAGACAGGTCACGTGACGAAGTGTTGACAAAGAGCAAACTAATACTGCAAGTGTGTCGTATTAGCCACAGGAAACGGTCTGGTATCGGTAATCTGTTGACTTCTGAACTTCTGCGAGGTCAAACCCAGAAAGCTGGTCCACCAGTTGATAAGTAATGACCCAGTGTTAACTATTTCTGGTCACTGTAAAAGCTCGGTGTTGTTTGCTCCACTGTAGTGTACACAAACTAGTGCGACAATCCCAGCAATCAGTGGTGTTAATGATGGGTGTGTGCTGGAAGACAAAGGTCAGCAACGACTGTGTACCTTTACTACAGTTTAATTGGACGTACACACTCGACAGCACAGATAGTGACAAATCACAGGTTGGCATAATACATCATGGTACAGTGGATAAATGGTCTTGCAATGTTACATGGGCACTCATGTAGAATAATAGTATAATGGACTGTCAATAGCCAAGCACTCAGTATTGCCCATATATATATCATCTGAGTTTACTGACAAAGCACGTCAGATTATAAACAATATCCAAGATGACTTCTAGACCTAATCTCGCCTAGTGAAGATTCCTTAACATAATGTCCAGCACAGATTTTTCCATATAATCAAATTGAACCGCTAGCAATGGGTTCTCATGTGTAGCAGTGATCTCTGGACTAATCAAGCGATAATACGGGCATCCCTTTTCTCTTCTTGAAAGTCACTAAATGTTTTTACAAGATGGCTTCTCTCGTGAGCTGTCACTCACGTTTGGATACAGATAATGAATCTGTCTTAAAGTTAGTCATTCATTAAATGTTTCATTGCTCTGTAGATTCTATCATGATATAATTGACTGCATTCTACAGGATATAGTGCTGCTAGGAATCAGAGTCGTTTTCCATCTAGTTAAATGCATCCTCTCAGATGTACAAGTCATACCTATCGAAAAACGGTGGCTTCGTACGAGAGTTCAAAAGAGTATCTTTTATTACCTGCGTATCAGAAATATGATTCTGCCATTCCTTGGCAATAAGAATAAACACTGGGGTAAAGCATACACGATAGGTCTAGACGACTATCACTTTCCCCATAAATATAGAGATCACTTTTTCCCGGCGACAAGCCGACATAGCAAAACACAGCCCCCATGATCAGGGCGAAGCCAAAAAACACCTCTCTAGAGACACATCCGCCGAACAGCCTTTGACCTCTCTAGAGACAAAAGAACATATAGTTCGACTTAGATATGTAAAGATATACAGATATAAGACAGACTCGTCCTACTCAGCCAAACAATACACATAAATTCAGGCCATAGATATTCTGAAGCAAGAACAATCTATTACTACCCAAACAAAGAATAAATCGCAGTAAAACTGGATTCATCCGCGGAGTTCGATCGAAAGAGACGACACAACTTTCAAGGGAAGTAACTCAATAATGACTTTTCCTTAAGCACTAAAAGTATCTATTTTGTTTACAAAATATTTGCGAACATAACAAGTATACCAATGTATAATATTGTAAGATATCAAAGACTGCACGTAACAGTAGGCTATACGTCCGCTGCCCTGGTAAAATTTTAAAAAATTAGAAACCTATCCACCACAAAAATATTTATAGAATATGTGGTTCCTGTATACACACATTGAGATTTTTGCTGTTGCTGCGAAGTTCGTCCACTGTGCTGAGATCCATCTTGTGTGATCTAAGGGAGGAGATCGGAGCACCGTGTACAATGAAGATAGTCCTTAAAACCAAACCAAACCAGTTCCTTCAGCTCCCGAAGAAGCAAAGCCCTCAACAAAAATGTGCCTGATCTTGTTCTGTGTTATCTCCTCAAGATCTTTTCATGTCTTCTTTATCTCGTTCATTCCTGTCTCTGGAAACTGGGACGTGCTGTATGACGTTTGACACAGGAACACAACAAATTTAATGGATATATATATATATATTTTTTTTTGATGGTGTGTTGTGTTTGTAGTTGTGTCTTGAAGGTGCATGTCATGACGTCTATCTCGATCGTGCTAAACTGGTTACGCGAACATAATTTGAACAGGGTGATCAGGTCGAAAACGTAATAAGAACAGTGGCATGTCCAATCAAAGGCTTGTGTCAACTGAAGGATACGGCAACTCCAGGATTCAAAATTACTACAATGTTTATTCAACGACGACGTTGGACGGGACAAGACATTCGACATGGTTTTGACAATTCATAATCACATGATGCGGGCACGGTATTGTCATTTTAATAATCCAATTAAACAGTTCCAGACAAAGTCCTTCCATCAACTTATAGTTGGATATTTGCATGCATAATGTAAATAAAAATCATGAGGCAGTTAAATCATAAGGTGAATCCAATAACGGTTGACCTTCTTCTCAAGGACGGAGATCCGCATTATGCTTCATCGCATCTAAGGTATATATTACAATCCATGTCCTATATATTTGGCCTCAACAACAAAATCATATATTGGAACATCTGAACATTTCCTTAATGACAGTTGTCCTTGTACATAGAAATATATTTAGGTTAAGTCCTCTGATTGACTTTTCCAATCTGCCGTTACTCGAAGGACGGCTGGGCTATAAAATTATCTCGTTATGTCTCGGTAACTTCAATCTCTTTAAAATATATATCTAGGCTGGCTATCCATGATTAGAATTCAGTCGTAATCCATTTCGGTACAGTCTGGTTGACTGTCTCGACTAGATGCTACGGTGACTTGAAGAAAATTGTTAAAAAATTATAATTTAAGCTTCGCTTTACGTCCACGACGAAACACTTACGTAATCGACAACGGCAATGACTTCTATGCAGAAGGCCGGGTCGAGGAAGAAATATGTTTACCTATTACAATGGTTTCAAAATCGACAGACCACTGGTCTGATATACAAACCAGCTTGCTTGTTCAAGCGAAAATTACGATATATATATATATATATATATCTTTCCTGTTGAAATGTTCACAGCTTACACTTTATTCATCTAAGAGGGAGAGTCACTGTGTATGAGGGGCTGTAGTTTCATCATACCCCATAAACTTCCTGAGTATGATTTTGAAATACAGAGTTTATTCAATCGAAAGTGTCAGATGCTTAACATATCACCTGGGGTTCCTTGTGAAAATGATAATACAGTATGAAGTTGCAGAAAATCTCGCTCTCTCAAAATGCCCAAGCTCCTCCCGTTATCTTTAGACAGCATAAACGCATGGTTGGAGACTTGATAGCTTTATTCTCACTCAGCAGGTTTCCTGTTACCAGCTGGCAACATGAAATAAAACCTCTGCAACAAAAGGATACCCTGGCCTTTTATATCTGATCACATATATTTTAATTATTTTCCTATGGTGATATGGGATCAGCCTCGCGTGCATACAGGTGCACTCGCCCCTAATTTTACATGACTCACACCTTGCTGTGACCACACCGCAGGTCCCTATGGCAGATACGCCACTGTACGTTTACATAGTTTTCCTCAATAAAATAATGTGGAGTAACCACATTTCCTTTTGTATGATTTTCTCTTCTTTTCCTTTTTTAAATATAAATGCTTCAGGCATGTTGAACAGTGTTCATGGAACACGGAGGCTTACTAATATATTCAAATGCAATAATATTAAAACACAATCATGACAACATACATCAGTTAGATACAGTTCAATGTGAGGACTCAACAATGTCTGCTCCCGGCACGTCCTTCACTTTTCCCAATAGCAGTATCTAACTTTGGCAGTGGGATTAAACATATCAATTCATAAAGCAGTCTTACCACAAATTTCAAGAAATATAAACAAATGACGCTGACTTGCAAAAAAATGGCCTCAGTTTCTTCTGGACTGCCCAGACTGTGAATACTTCTTAATTTAATTTTAAAATTAACACAGCTGATCTCAGCGTATTTGAAATGAAAACGTTTGTTCAACTGGCACTGAGCAGCGAAAGCCTTTTGCTAATATTTATTAGCACTGGCCAATCGAAAGCTTGCGACTACCAGATATCAAATGTAGTTTTTGAAAAACAAAAATAATTCCAAACAAACTCTGCGTCTGGTAGTCGATTGGCCAGCCTGCTTTAGTTATGCCAATACAAAAAGATATTTCGTTTTGGATTATATTTTTCTACCGATCCCCTTTCCCCTTATACTCGAATTTGAATTTACCCCAATGCCTCCTTTCTAAGCTGCCGTCCCCACTAACGTTATGAAAAACAAGCAGGAACAACAGTCTGTCTGGTCGCGCGTCCGTAGACATTAGTATTTCCTCAATAACTTGGCTAATACTTGGACTACCATATTATTTATAACACATTCTTGCTCAGTGGACTCTAAGCTATACTACCATATGATTTTTATAGTCAGTTTCAGTATGGTTTAGATTTTCAATTTTGTCACTGTCATTGTCAAATAAAAATTTTACACAAGACGGAAATCTTTCCCCCCTTTTTCATCTCGCTAGCATGTATTTTCAAATAACCAACTTGTTTTAGTGACGTCAGAAATGCTACCGCGAGGAGAAATAAAATTGTCTGCGTGTTTGCCTCTGTTGGCTTTGCCACAGCGTGTATATATGAAAGGCACAACGTGTCAAGCGAAGCGGGGTTTTGCGCGGCGGGGCAAGAATAGGCGTTAAATATTACTGTTGTCTCGTGTAACACTACCAAATAATGTAAGGATTACTACTAATTACAAGCTTTAAAGTCAAAATATTACGTTAATTCAAACAGTAGTTTGGCGGCACACTTCCGCAAATTCGTTAATTATAAGTCTTGCCGCAGTCTCTATCAGATCGGGCAAAATGTTAAAAATGTACGTCACAAGGAAAGCGAGGGGGTTTTAAACGGTGGGATCGGTTCTAAGCCTTTCCATGGCACAAAATTCAGCGCTATGCTGGCGTGTGAGAGTATCACCGTCAGACACAATAGGGCGGGTTTATTTATTATCATTTTATGACTAAAATCGTACTGAAATGAGCGATTATTCTCGCAGATTTTACTACACACCTCCCATCATAAAACATGCATTTATTTGCAGGTTATAATCTGCGAGATAACTTAGCTCAATGAAGTCTTACGCGTTTTTCTGATCTTCATCATAAGGATGTCTACTCAAAAAGTCTGCACCTACGTTCTGAGGGCCGGGAATATATTCAATCAGAAATGAGTATGGCTGCAATAATAAAGACCATCTCAATAATCTGGAACTTTCATGCTTGGCCTGTGACAGGAATACGAGTGGTGAATGATCCGTTTGGACCACAAATGTCCTGCCATATAAATAAATCTGGAATTTTTTTTATCGCCCATATCAAAGCCAGACATTCTTTTTCACTTGTTGAATAATTTTTTCCGCCTTGTTCAACTTGCGGCTTGCATAAGAGACTGGGTTCAATTCCCCATCCTGTGAGGAGGACCTTTGCAACAATGTAGCGCCTAGGCCCACATTGCTTGCGTCACTTCTCACGATGAATTCTTGATTCAAGTCAGGCAATTGCAATACTGGTCTGCTTGTAAGTTTCTCTTTTAACTCCTGGTAAGCTAATTCACACTGTGCTGACCAATTTATTGTATCTGGTTGACCTTTGCGAGTTAAATCCGTCAGAGGAGCACATATAGAGTTAAAATTTTTGATGTACTTTTGGTAGAAACCACACAACGACACGAAAGATCGCACATCTTTCTTTGTTTGTAGCCTAGGGGCTCTTTTCAGTTTCGCCAGATTCTTGGGATCAGGAGTCATGCTACCCTGGTGTACAGTGTGTCCCAAGAATTCCAACTCTTTACAACCAATACAACATTTTGTTGGCCTAGCGGTTAAGTTAGCCTCTCTGAGTCTATCAAACAGCATATTCAAAGAGGTAACGTGTTCCTCAAATGTTTCTGTAGCAATGAGGATATCGTCCATAAAATTCGAAATACATGGATTTTTCATGGGATCCAATAATTTTCGCATCATCCTAGAAACACACTCGGGGCATTTTTCAACACAAACGGTAACATGTTGAACTCATAATGACCTTCCGAGGTGCTAAACGCTAAATAAGGTCGAACCTCAGGCTTTACTGGAATTTGATAATAGCCTTTGCTAAGATCCACCTTAGAAAAATATTTTGCCTTGTTCAGCCTGGCAAATAGTTGAGTAGTATCAGGTAATGGATCCACCTGACCTTCTGTGACAGCATTCAGTTTCCTGTAATCTATGCACAGTCTATGTTCTCCCGATGGTTTCCGCAACAAAACCACACAGGAACTATAAGGAGACTCACTGTGAGAAATAATCCCTTCTTGTAACAAATAATCTATCTCCTCTTTCAAAGCTTTTTCCTTAGCGAATGGAATAGAATAGGGCCTCATACAGATAGGTGCTGGGTCTAGTAGTTTCATATCATATTCCAACAAATTTGTGTGCCCCGGTTTATCCGTTTCTCAAGGACCTATTGAACCTTCTCCTTCTGTCCTTTTGTCAGGTGATTACTGGTGACACCTCCCTGAAAATATTTATACTTACTTACTTACTTACTTAGTCGTTCCCCTTCTACCGTGAGGTGTAGAGGTTTGGAAGAGAGAGCGCCAGACCATTCTATCAGCTGTCTTCTTCCTGGCCTGGTTCCATTGAGGCCAAATTTAAATTTTCCTCTATTCATCTTGAGAAATCGAATAAGTAAGCCTAATAACATATGGGTGCAATTATAAACGTGTATGTGAATATACAGTAGTATTTGTGTGTATGTGTGCCAATGAAAGTGTAAGTTTGAATATTTATAGGTATTGTGCAATGTTCTCTCCTTGTCTTTCATTTTGCTAAATGCACATGGTTTTGTATATTTGAGGGAAAAGAATACATCGTAAGTAATCCTTTGTTTAATCAACACTATCTTTAAAAAAATGAAAGGTGCAATAAAACGTGCTTTTAACGGTGTTTACGTATACGTGCCCGAGAGTGTAGAAATGTATATTTAAATTTAATGAAATGTTCATGTTTTCTTTTCTCCTTTATGAAATGTGAATAAAGTTTGTTGTGACCGGTCACACACCGGGCACACTCTAGCACTCTCAGATGCAAACTGTAGACAACCACACACATGATGTTTAAGATTTATGTTTCCTTAGAAAATAATCAAACACGTGGTATTTAATTTTAGTTCAGCTGCATAGTGGGGTTTTAGAATCTGATTTATGGTGTCGAGATCAGAGGTCTAGCCTTTCCTACTCGGTCGTGAAATCGAATCTGAACGAATGAAAGGAAGACTGTTTTTCATCCAGTACAAAGCAAGGCGACCACGATTGAGGAAATAAAATTGAATCGGAAAGAGAAAGTCAGCGTTACTTTAGAAAGCAAAACGGGAAAGGAGGAGTTTTGAAAAAAAAAAAAAGATAAACGCAAACCATACTTTTGACTGCCCAAGCGATCAGACGTGATAATTATATATATTTTTGGCCGTCATCAATGTTACCATTTAAATTTATTTTTCTCAGATTAGTGAACGACCTAATTCTTGTATAGAATATCAATGTTCCCATTTAAATTTATCCTTTAAACCCGCAGTTCCGATATTTCGGTTTCATCAGCATAGAAAACTGGTGTGAAGATCGTGCCTTTACGGTTTTTGAATCTATTTTTCGCTTTACTGGTTAGCATCCTTGCCCTGTTGTTAACAATTTGTGTTACTATTCGAAAAGTGTTTATTCATTGTGAAGGATACTATGGAAAGCAAAAATGTCATACTATTCTGGACCTAATGATGGATGCCCTTGAAGGAGGAAACCTGCATTGGACAGGAACTTTACTCCTTCTGGTATAGAGACCCCAAGCTGCGGCGAAGGCGTCGCCCTCCATTTGATCAAGTGTACTAGTTGGCAAGGCGGCTACCGACAAACGGACTAGCTTCCATGTACCAGTTCGAAAACCCAGTGCGCTGGTACTTCAACCTTACCACGGAATCCCATGCAAAGCATTATGATAAGCTGCATGGCAGAACCCTATAACTGGCCAACTCCGAGCTGACTATCCCCATGGAACATTTAGAAAAAGAAAGATCCAAACTAACTCTCCACTGGCTTCCACCAACAATAAAAAAAGAAGCCGTGGGTGTCATTGTGGTAAAAATCACAGGCGACCCAAGGGCGGATGTTTTGAAGATCCGCAACGCGCCTGACAAATGGGGTCTACTCTGTAGAGCAACGACGTCCATTTCGCACTATCTAGAACTCCGAATAACTGGAGCAAAAAAACATAAGGTCCTAGTTACCATGACAGGGCGGAGAACGGTATGTCCTCATTGCGGTGAGGATACTCACTGGGCCAACAAATGTAACAAAAAGCCAGCCAGAGAAAAAAATCGTTCCACTGACAAGACCACCGACAAACAGCACACCAGAAGCACCGGCTACAACCCCCAGGCCCTTACAGCCCCAAATTGCAGACGATGGGTTTCATGTGGTAACACACCGGAGCGATAGGAAACAACAATACTCGGCCCCAGACATCCCAAACAACACAACAACACCAAAAGCTACCACTGAAGCACCAGGAAATACAAAACGACATGCGAAACTACCACCAACATATTCATTAATAACGAGACAAAGACCAACATCCCAAACTGAAGAAAACCCTTTAAGCACTGCCACAGCCCCAGCCATCCAAACATCCACACAAACACATGAGGAAATAAACAATACGGCAACAGAAGAAGATGGTTCACTTCAGAAACCCCCCAGACTGATCATTGACTGGAAAGAAAATGACAGCATATGGAAAAACAAGCAGCACAGACATTCGGACTATTACTTAGGGTACGTTAATCACCAAAACTATTTAATTATACTTTTATACAATTTATTCATTGTTATACGTTAAAAATGGCAGATGAAATGTTTATAATTAGTGTAAATGTTAGCGGCCTTCGCTCAAAAACTACATTACATCGTAACACTTATACATAAACACAAGCCAGACTTTATACTTTTGCAGGAAACAAACATACACACAGACGAACATGCATTACAAATCAGAACCCAGTTAGGACTACGAAATTCCTGTTTTAGTTTAGCCATACACAACACAGGTTCAGGAACAGCAATACGACAAACATCTGACAGGTGGGATAAACTTAGGACAAACCGAGACAGCGAAGGCAAAATAACCATAGTTCAGGTAGGACACAACGTACACACATACATGATAGTGAATATACACGCTCCAGCAAACTACAACCACTAACCACAATTTTACAAAAAACTTACTCAGTCAAACAGGATGTCACAGCGCTATTTCGCGGTGACGGAAAATTAGACTGGCAACATTGCTAACACGGAGTTTTGGCAACATTGGATTAAATACCCGCATGTCATGTCACCGGGCGGGAAGCGGGTATTCTGGGCGCCAAGATATGCAGTGATCGTCTAGTCATGTCCGGGAGCGGACGTACTGGGTTATTCCCTGCCCAGCATGATTGCTGAGAAGAGTGTGCGATGAGATTCATATTATGAGTTCTGCCTTCCTGCGGAGTATTTGGATTGGAGCGTATAATTCTAGTTGGGATGTCAACTAGTGTCATTTTCCTACATACCGCGGAGTACTCGTTGTTTAATTTTGGAGGTTTTTTTCATTTTATAGATTAGGTTAGCTGTGTGAGCGGTAATCAGTTCATTGCCAATACTAGACCGTCATATTGTGTTATATGCGGTTAGTAGTTAAATATAGTGAGTCTTGGTTTGCTCTGGCACGTATGTATGTTTCTATATATATAATTCATATATGTGTAGCCTTGTGTGGAGATATTGTGTGCATTCGATCATTAAAGAAGAAATTCTTGTTAAAGGTGTTATTTCTTATTGTCAGTATCATATGTGGTGGTCGTACCTATGGAAGGACGAGCCTTGTTTATCATTAGTGATGGTGTGTTTGCAAATCCACTGCATATTATATATGTGACAGCTGGGGAGCTCTTGTTCTATAATTTAGAGGCCGTGGAGACAATATTTTACAGTATTATATTATGCTTTGACATCTGATGTATTATATAAAGGCAGTGGGGCCGAGATTTTCAGTAGTAGGCTAGAAGTGCTATGCACACATAAGATAACCGTCCTATTCTTTGACGTCTTTGGGCGCGTTTATTGCCTTGTGGTTATAGAGATTATTCTGGAGTGGTCCGTGTTCGGATATTTTGGTTGTTTTGCAGAATTGTTATAAGTTATTCTGCTGGTGGTGAAATATTAGACTGTTTACAGGCGTTATAGTCGGCAGGCCTGTTTCTGTATTTAGTTAACAGCATAGCGAAGGGTTACTAGGTCAGTGTTCTCGCCTTCAGGTTTATAGCGTTATCTTTGTGAGCTATTTTGGTGTTCCAATTTCATTGCAGTGTGTTTGTCAGTCAGCTCTACGGTACGGTGTTCGGTCAAGGGTGACCTCGCTAGCAATATTTGACCCAGTTTTGATTTAGGGCACAGTAAGGGTAGCGTTGTCGATAAAGGCGAGTTTATCGTTTAGGGTGTTCAATGTGTTTAACAGCTAGTTAAAGTGCAGTGTGGTGATTCAGGTTCTTCTTTATGACTTGGTCTGCTGGTAGCAATGGTAGTGCGAGCAGGTGTGAATTGTCAAGCTGAATAATAAATATATTACAAGGTAGTATTCACAATTTCTTGGTAACATTCGGGGCTCCCTGTGGAGTAAAGTTACATGTTTAACAGGGCGGGGAGACGACTTCGGTTGTTGCGCTATCCTGGTTGATACATTGTGACTTTGAGTGTTACCTTAAAGGTGTTAGGAGGTGTTGTGGAGTACCTTTGGGAAACTTTTAAGTTTACTTAGGTCAACAAGGGTGGTAGGGTGTTTTGGTGTCGGCAAGTTGTCCTGTTCCCGCCACAAGAAGTAGCCATTAAGCCGAATTCCTGTAGAGTTCCTACTACAACCTATCTGCGTGTGTTCCTGTGCTGCAGCCATCCCGTGCTGTAGCGACATCGTGTGTTCCTGTGCTGCAGTCAACCCATGCTATAGCGACATCGTGCATCCAGTAGTCAAAAGCTCTGTGTACTGGATCGTGCTCATTGGGAAGCAATCGTCTCATTCTCTTGCGTTGTGGTGTCCAGTACCACTGGATTCATGCTCTGAGTAGCTATCGACATTCGTCTATACCTGGTGGACTTTGAAGACTGCTGCGTTCCTGAAGGGTCGTAAGGAACCGAACCTTGCTTGACAGTCATAGATCATAGTGCCAAAAAGACATTAACGTTATGATCTGGCATACAGACCTGTGGACAAGTGCAGTGTTCTGAACATTATTGGATGCATCATCCTGATTTTTTTGCTGTGTACAGTGCTGTGATAGCACCGTATAAGACATTGTTGACATTGTGGATATTTTCAAGTTTTTGGAGTACTATTTGTAGTGTCTCATCTGCATCATCGGTGCTGAGGAGCTTCTTGGACAAGCGTCGCTGGAGCTTCAGTTAAGTTTTGTGTTTGTAAATCTTTGTACATTTGTTATATTTATGTTTCTTTGTTTTCATTTAAATTCTGTTTTTTTATTTAAAATTTTCTTTTCTGTCTATCCACCCGGTACGACTTATCGTTCAGTCTGGTTCTCTAGAGTAGTGGGGTTAGCAACAAGCTTTGTTCTGGTTTTTTGGCAGACGGTTTTCCTGCGACTGTCCTACTTAACATTCCAAGCCATGTTGTTGTTAGGTGTACCGGTGTGGTTTGTATTTACATTGTCTTGTACATTCAGTAATTCTTCTGTTGTGTTTAAGTGGTGTGATCTCTCGTTCCTTCTGGCTATCTTGTAAATACATTTACATGTATCCCTTGTTTTCGATCGTGTACAGTCACGCATTGTATATACCAATCTACCTCTGCCCAACTTTGTCTGTCATCTTATTCCTCGTGACTGGGATTTTTCGTAGTGTTTAGTGGGTGTCTTTTCATCTGTTTAGTATTCATTTTGCCAGTGTAAACACTTATGTAAGATAGATTATTAGGAATTGAATTATTGTCTGAAGTACAGCACCAGTGTGGGTGCCAGTAACAGACTATGGTGTAAAAGCCGATTTATTGTCAGTTTGCTACAGTGGTGTCATAGCAACAAAAAGTTTCATCAGCTGATGTTATACAACTATCGACTATTTTAAGGGTCTTGTAGTGTATCACAGAGACTAAGGGGTCGGAAGGACCAAAATCTATTGAGTAAGGAGATAACAGTTGAAGTGAATTACTTGTAGACAGTGAGAGGTGAGGTGTTATATACTTACATGAATATATATATATATATATATATATATATATATATATATATAGATATATATATCTATATATATATATATATATATATATATATTGGTAAATTTGAGTAGTAATTTTAATATTTACTATCATTACTGCATACTTGTAAGCAGAGAGTTTGCTGTTGAGATAAGTGAAGTGTCTACAATACATGCGGTTGAGTAGTTGCATAGTAAGGATCTATAGCAAAATATAATAGTGAGTATTCTGAGTATACATCATGGACTAAAACTCTCCGTTTTATTCGGATAGGCACCCAATGTGGGTACACTGGCAAACAACTAAATTAATATGCCAAGGCAGAATACTACTCAGCGGAAAATCAAAAAGCTTTGGAGAAGGAAAAGATTGAGAAACAGAATGCCTTAGGAGATGCTCGAGCTGAAGATCTAGAGCTCAAAAGAAGAGAGTTTAAGTTACAAGAAAAGAAGTGCGAGTGGTGAGAACTCGACTCCTGTTAGATCTCGTCGTCCATTTAGGCTGCAGCTACATAATTTCAACGATAAAATCGACAGTTTATATTTTTTCTCGAGAGGTTCGAGGCCGTATGCGTGGCCTGGAAGGCTGACAGAGATCAATGGCCATCTCTGTTATCCACGCTGCTAGTGGGGCCCGCAATGGAGACTTTCTACAGCCTCCCGCTAGAAGAAAGGGCCGATTACGACAAAGTAAAGGAAATGTTGCTCCGGAATTTCCGTCTGACTGCTAAAGGGTACCGGACGCCTTTTATAAACGCGATGCCAAGCGCAGACCAAGACTATGAGGACTTTATCTCGAAGATAAAACTTCTGCTCAACAGATGGATTGAGATGGAAGGGATTAATAAGGACTATGCTGGCTTGCTAGACTTGATGCTACGAGACAAAGTCTTGTCGTCGTGCTCAACGGAGTTGGTGGCTTTTTTCCAAGAGCGCGAACCAAAAGACATCAAGGCCATGGCTCAATTGGGGCATCATTATATCCTGGCCCATCCGGGCAAACCCATTAAGAAGTCAGGTCTGTCATGCGACTTAGTTGCCGGTGTCGGCAAAGTTCAGCGTCATCCTTGGCGAAATCGATCAGGCGAGGCAGACAGGTGTCAAGAGCAGAAGCACGATAGTTCCTCTATTCCCTATCAGCCACGCAAAGGAAATTATGGGAATTTCCGACCCCATCGGAAAGGTCGGTCGAATTGGCACAACCGACAATGGAAAAGTGTTAGTGACGGAGGAGAGTGCCAAACGCGTAATCAGGTACACTTCGAAGATTCTCGGGACGAAGATCGGTTTTGGTATAAAACCAAACATCACAAGCAGAGGAGCGGATCCTCAGAAAGTCGATCTTCCAACTCCGATGCGCGGTATTCGTCTTTCAAAAGCTTCAGCAAGAGTACACGCTATGAGCCGAAAAGGGGGCGCATTTGTATCAATTGTGGCGATGAGGGTCATTATGCTTAAACTTGTGCTACCCCTATTGAACACGCGAATTCCGCGTTTGTGTTGGACACAGTCAACAGCGACGACTGTGCGGGGTGTCGTTCTCTTTTCCATGCGAACAAGAGGATAGTGTTACTGTTAAGGAATAATTCTTTATTGGGTTGAAGCACGATTTCGTATCAAAAGAGTTGACGTAATGTCTTTGAACAGAAATGTAGTGATCATCGGCTTGTAGCTTCCAGAATGTAGTCAAACACCGGCTTGTAGCCCCCAGAAATGTTGAGGAATAATTCTTTTTCTGGAAGATGGTACAGATATTTCTTTCCTCACCGAGTTCATCTAGAGTATCTCAAGAGGTCTATGGTAGAGTTTATTTTAAGTCCAGCTTTTACAAAGTCCTCAAACATAAGGCTAGTCTTTGACAGTAGAAAACTTCATAATGCCTGATTGAAGTTTTGCACAATATAAATTTTAATCAACGAAACGTAGCTCCTCAATGAAGGCATCCATAAAATAGACAATGGCAATCTCTAGCCTGTCCATAAATCAGTCTATCGTCATGTAGACTACGGGAACAATGTCAGAGTCATCTTGCTGAAGTATTTAATATAAAATTTCTCACTCATTCCATTCCTTTCAGCACTTGACAAGTCCGTATAAATATAACCACGCTTAGGCTCCAACTGTAGGACGACCTAGCTGATATGAAGAACATAAAACTCTATATCAAGAGTACACTTTCTGGAGCTCGTTGAAACACGACTTTCTCACACTGAGAATACACAGCCAAAGAGGCCGAACCACAGCTCAAATTCTCGAACTGAAGACGGCAACGAATCGTCTGCTTAAAAATCAGCAGACTATGTGACGTACTTCCGGGGTAGTCCTAGTAACGCTTGTCAACAAGGAAATGAGTACATAAACCCTGTCGAGGCGATAGAACCAGTTATGAATCTAGTCATAACAACTTCCCCCCCCCCCCCCCCCGGTCAATAATGGCAAACGAAGTTGACATTATTGAGATATGAGAAAAACACCACTAAGGTGAGCAAAAGGTAACATTATATGTTACTGTTTCTATGACCATGCATAGACCTATGTTTGTGCCGTAATGTAGGCAATTTAACACACGTGGTGTGGAAATGCAGCGTAAAATGCAATACCACTGTCTTACAAACAGCTCAAAGCAATTTGACATAATAATGAGGTACTATAGCAAACGTCAGTCAACATATAACATGAATAATGGTAATATACCATGCACTCTCAACATTCTCGTAAGTCAGAGAACACCTACTGTTCATTGTCATTGTAGTAAAATCTGCGAGAATAATCGCTCATTTCAGGAAGATTTTAGTCATAAAATGATAATAAATAAAACAGCCCTATTGTGTCTGACGGTGATGCTCTCACACGCCAGCAACGCTGCCTTTTGTGCAGTGCTAAAGCCTATAGAACGGTTCCACGGTAAAAAACTAACACGCGTTTTAGTTTCGGTTTCGAAAAACGTACTACCAACATTTTACCAGAATCTGCTGCATACATTTTGCAGCCAAGACTTATAATTAACGATTTTGAGGAAGTGTGCCGCCAAATAACTATCTGAATTAACGTATTCTGTCAACTTTAACGCAAATTTAGTAGTAATCCTTACATTTTTTGGTAGTGTTACACGATACAATACAAATTATTAACGCCAATTCTTAACCCGCCATGCACAACCCAGCTTAGCCTGACACATTCTGCCATGCATATATACACGTTGCGACAAAGCCAAGAGAGGCAAAACATGCAGACAATTTTATTGCCTCCTCTTGGTAATGTTTCTGACGTCACAAAAACAAGTTAGTTATTTGAAAAAATACATGCTAGCGACAGGGGAAGATGGCCGTCTTGTGTAAAATATTTATTTGACGATGACCGGTGACAAAATTGAAAATCTAAAACCAAAATGAAACTGAACATAAAAAATATATGGTAGTATAGCTTAGAATTCACTGAGCAAGAATATGTTTTAAATAATATGATAGTCCCAGTATTACCCAAATGGTTGAGAAAATACTAAATGTCTACGGACGCACGACCAGACGGACTGTTGTTTCTGCTTGTTTTTTCTTAACGTTAGTGGGGACACCGGCTTAGAAGAGAGGCATTGAGGAAATTCAAATTAGCTTGGGTAACAAGAGTATAGAAGGAGAGGGGAGCGGTAGGAAAATCGTTACCAAAAACTAACATCGTTTTGCATTGGCATAACTAAAGCAGGCTGGCCAATCGACTACCAGACGCAGAGTATGTTTGGAATTATTTTTGGTTTTTCAAAAACTGCATTTTAATTCTGGTAGTCGCAAGCTTTCGATTGGCCAGTGCTACTAAATATTAGCAAAAAGCTTTCACTATTCATTGCCAGTTGAACTGTATTTTTGATTCAGATACGCTGAAAACAGCTGTGATAAATTTAAAAGTAAATTAAATAACTATATGAGTATTTCACAGTCTGGACGGAGCAGAGGAAACTGAGGACATTTCTTTGCAAAGTCAGCGTCATTTGTTTATATTTCTTGATTTGTGGTAAGGAGGCTTTATGAATTTAATATGTTAAATCCCATTACCAAAGTTAGATACTGCTATTGGGAAAAAGTGAAGGACGTGCTGGAAGCAGACATTGTTGAGTCCTCACGTTGAAATGTATCTAACTAATGTATGTTGTCATGATTATGTTTGAATATTATTGTATTAGAGCATATTAGTAAGCCTCTGTGTTCAATGAACACTGTTCAACATGCCTGAAGCATTTATATTTAATACAAGAAAAGATGAGAAAAATATATAAACGGAAATGTGGTTACCCCACATTATATTATTGAGGAAAACTATGTAAATGTACAGTGGCGTATCTGCCATAGGGACCTGAGGGGTGGTCACAGCAAGGTGGGAGTCATGAAAATTAGGGGATGAGTGCACCTGAAATGCACGCGAGGCTGACCCCATACCCACGTATGAAAGTAAATAAAAGAATAAGTGATCAGATGTAAAAGGCCAGGGTGTCCTTTTGTTGCAGAGGTTTCGTTTCCTGTTGCCAGCTGGTGACAGGAAACCTAAGGAGTGACGATTACGCCAAGAAGTCTTCTACACTTTACATATGCTGTCAAGAGATAACAGCAAGAGCTTGGGTGTGTGACGTGATATCGATATTTCTGCAACTACACAATATCCTATCTTTCAACGGGAAACCCCAGGTGATATGTTAAGGACCTGGATACATCTGACAGTTTCGGTTTAAATAAACCTTGGTAATTCAAGTCATACTCAGGACTTTTGTGGGGTATGATGACATTACAGCCCCTTATACACAGTGACTCTCTCTCTTAGAAGAATAAATTTAAGCTGTGAACATTCAAGTAGGAAATACATATAATAACATTGTAGTGTTTGGGTAGATTGTCCACACAATTTTTAGTTAATATTTTATGTAAACTATCTTGTCCTCATTTTCAAAGACCTGTCCAAACGATATGACTGGACAGGCAAAATAAATTGTACAAAAAAATTAATTTAAAGAAAAACTTAACCACAGGTTTTATTCACTTCCTCATAGTAACTTAAAATGTTTTTGTGTTGTGTACCATCATTTCATTTCTCCCCTAGACACTAGGTACATCATACACCATACACTAGAGCCAACATAGTGACCGTGTAAGATCTAGGGAGGTAGCGTTAGGTTCCCTGCACATAATTCATCATCATCATTTATAGAGTCAGGGGCCTACATGTGCTTGACCTCACACGGTAAATTCATACACGGATTTCATTCTTTTAGGATACCATCATAACCCCCTCCCCCCAGCAAAATCTAACTTTGCTACAGTCATGTTACCTTATTCAATTAATGTCGATTAAAATAAACATTAATGCTAAGTGCATGCAATAATAATATTAAATCAGAGGAGATATAAGGCAGACATTTAAGACACACAAAGTGTTTGACTGCTACATATTGTCACGCACACACACATATATATCATCATCTCATCTCAACCCATAACCCGTCGTGGGTCGTAGGGGTGCCACGGTGTAAGCATCAGCAGACAGGGTCCTCCACTGCTCTCTATCCTCAGCAATGCGTACAAGTGTGGAAAAACCGTGTCGTGCCCATTCTTTGATGTTGTCAGCCCAGAATTTTCTTTGCCTTCCTCTTCTCCGTTTACCTTCGACTGTTCCCTGGAGGATCGTTTTCGAAAGGGAGTCATGGCGAGTTACATGCCCAAACCAGGCAAGCTTTCGACGTTTCACTACTGACAAAAGTGGTTCTTGGTGGCCTGCATAGGTGTTTATCTTCTCTCTAACATAGACATCTGTTTTGTGCTCTTTATAGCAAATGCGCAAAATTCTTCTATAACATTTATGCTCGAAAGCCTGAATCCTTCGCTCCATATCTGCAGTGAGTGTCCAGCTCTCACACCCATATAAGAGAATAGATAATACAAGTGATTTGTATAATTTGATCTTCACAGGAAAACTGATGTTTCTTTTCCAGATCACAATCAGCCTTGTCATGGCAGCTGAGACCATCTCAAGTCTTGTCTTGATTTCTTTACTTGATCTTCCATCACTACATATAGTGGATCCGAGATATTTAAAGGTGTTAACTTCTTCTAACGTTTGTCCATTTAACGTAATGTTGGTCGGAACATGTTTCTTATGGCTATTCACCAAAATCTTGCTTTTTTCTATATTAATTTTCATCCCATACGTTCTTGTTACTTTCTCCAGTCTAGAGGTAAGGTCTTGAAGTTCTGATTCTGTTCCAGCTATCAGATCGATATCATCAGCAAAACGTAGATTGCAAAGAGGTCGGCCTCCAATCGATATGGTTGTTTTATAATCATAAAGAGCCTCCTGCATAATATGTTCTAAATATATATTAAAGAGCACTGGGGACAGGATACATCCCTGGCGAACTCCTACAGTTGTTTTGAAAAATTATCCAATGTCATTGCTTGCAAAAACAGCACTGCTTGCGTCCTTGTATAGTGCTTCAATGATATCTTTGATGTTGGTATCAAAATTGAATTTTCTCATTATTTGCCATAAGCCTTCATGCCAGACTCGATCGAAGGCTTTTGTGAAATCGATGATGTTATGGTATAAATCGTATTGATGCTGGATATGTTTTTCGATCAGTAATCTAATATTGAAGATTTGTTCTGAGGTACTTCTTTTTGGTCTAAAGCCAGCCTGTTCCTCGGACAAGATTTCTTCTGATTTCTGTTTTATTCTGTTCAAAAGTATCCTTAACATCACCTTACTTGGAAGACTAATAAGGCTAATGGTTCTGTAGTTCTTGCACATTTTTACATTTCCTTTCTTTGGAAGCGGTATTACTAGTGACTGCGTCCACTCTTTTGGCCATTTTTTTTGTACTCCATATCTTCTGGCAAATTGTTGTCATGATGTTTACTACATCTTTCGTCCTTAGCCACCAACCGTCAAAGCAGTCAGTGGCCATTACGCCTAGTGGCGTCTTAGGGCAACAGCAGTTAGGTTTTCTTTGCCATTGTTTCCCATCACGCCTAGTGGCGTCTTTAGGGCAACGGCAAATCAACCCATTTGCTGTTGTTTCCGTAATCGAAGTGACTGGCAAACGGGTGATCAGGTCCTCCATATTTCAAGAGCTCTGCTGGGATATTATCCACGCCCGGTGACTTCCCTCCTTTCAGCGAACATATAGCCTCTTCCACTTCTTCCCATAATATTGCTGCATTTCCGAGTTCCCTGTTTTTGCACTTAATGTTGTTTAATATGCTATAGTCAGTGTCGAGTTTACAGTTATATAATTCTTTACAATATTCTGTCCACCTTCTCATTACAGCTGTTTTTTCATTGAGCAGAGCCCCATTGCTATCTTCTATGACAGTTACCCTGGGCTGTTGGGGTTTTGATAGTCTTCTTAATGTGTCAAAAGCTGCCTTGCTGTTACCTTTTATTAGCCCCGTATTAATGGACTCACACTGATCAGCTACCCATTTTTTTTGGCCTGTTTCATTTTCTTTCTAATATATTTATTCACCATACTGTATTGCCATGCTGCTTCAGGAACCTCTTTCTTAACCTTTTTCATTTCCCGCCGTGTATCACATAACTTCAGAATGTCATCTGTAACCCATGGTTTGTTTATTTTTACCAAGTATTTATGTTGCTGATTCAATATATATTTATATAGTGTGTTAGTGACTTATGTCAAATTGTATCATATAAATAATATGAACAAGCAATCACGAATTGATCTTATAATAGCGTACAAAGTGCTCAAATATATTAACTTTTTTTAAAAAATTAATGCCCCTTCTGGGGTTCAAAGTGAGGTCTAATGACTTTATTAGGTTTAATGTGTTAATTGTGTGTGATCCCGGCCCTGGCTAAGACACTGCATACCTTAGAATATAAATGTCACTGTACTGATCTTTTGTGTTAAAAAGTCAATATGTATGGTAGGTTAATAAGTCCATTTCAATCCTGTGAGGAAAAAGAGTATTATCACAAATAGACTCAAGTCAATTTCGTGCGCACAATCCTATAGTGCTTGAAGTTCCATGTAAAATTCTATGTCCATTGTGTCCATGATTGTTGTCTCTTATTATTTATGAGTAGACACACAATTCGTAAGTTCGCGAACTTTGAAGCGAGATCCCATAGAAAAGTTCTGTAGAGAAGGACACGATTAGCTCCCTTGAGATCGTGGTATGAGTTTCATTGTATTTGTTATCTCCCTTGACGAAACCATACAATGTTATTGAAAGTAACTGAGTATAATTCCAAAACTGTCTCAACTTGAATTATTGGAAGTATTTGTCGGACTTTCTTTCTTGACAACTTGTTGTTGAACAGATAATGCAAAGGTAGATGTATGCCGTGTCTATGCACTGTCCTGAGAAAAAGGATATATCACAAGCCTTGAAGTGATTTATCCATCAGCATCACCATGTGTCTGTGCGGGTGGCATAGTTATAGCATCACCGTGAATAAAGTACATTATGGTGATATGATATCAGTACACTGTTATTGATTCGAACTGTTCTGAGCGTAGGCGTTGTAAGTGTGGCCAGGACTGTTCAGAATTATGTCGATAACTTGAACTTGTGAATTAGATGGAAGACGGAGCGTCTTTGACACATCTAGACAACACGTCACCCTCGACGTTAAGATTTCCCTTTATAGCCATGATGGTGTAGTCATAGGGTTGTAACGCCAGACTGGCTCTAGCATACTTTGGGTTAGTAAAACGAGCAGTCTGTAAATAACCCAAGGCTCGTTGATCTGTTTCAAGCGTGAAATGAGATCCCAAGAGGTAGCGTTGTAGTTTCTTGAAGGAAAAAATGATAGCGAGTAGTTCCCGCTCCACGATAGGATACTTTTGTTCTGTGGTTGTAAGCTTCCTGCTCACATACATGATTGGATGCATCTGGCCCTGAAACTCTTGCATTAGTGTTCCTCCTGTTCCGACATCGCTGGCGTCTACCCTGAGAGTAATAGGTATACGAATATCAGGCAAACGTAATATAGGCGATTTCGAGAAGGCATTTTTAATCATGTTTAAAGCGTCATCACAAGCATGAGACCACATTATTTTCTTTGCCGCGTCTTTTTCCAACAACGCGGACAAAACTGATGTTATATCAGAAAAATTAGGTAAACATTTTCTGTAGAAGTTTATTAGATCTAAAAGATGTAACAGGGTAGACTATTAAGTAGCTACAACTGTTAGCCTTATAGTAAAGTATTTTATGAATGACTAGTTAGATAAATAAACTACTAGTCAAGATTCAATGACATCATCAGTCATGACACACATGAACCCATGATGTCATCAAACCTTGTGTGGCCTACATACAAGTCAGACCGGAAAACATTTAGATTAGAGAGAACTTTAAACAATGGTTGGTCATCATCACATAGAAACAATAATTTTAGACTAGAGGATTCGTAGATGGTTAGGTTAAAGATTATTTCAACGGTCCACTAGCCCCCAAGACCAATCATTTGAAGGTTTCCGGTCTTAACTCCAATAAGAAATATTTCCTCTGGCGAGCCATAGCACCAGACCAGTATAAAGACTGATGCATCTTAGAAACCCGACAGACAGAGAGAGCTTGAGGCAGTAACTCAATGCTAGAGTCAAACCATCATAGGGTGTTCTTTAGTTTAGGTTTGGAGCAACCTGGCGCTACGACTACTATTGAACAAAAGCCCTTGACTCCTACGTTTTATCTAGAGACCTCCTACCGACCAGGAAGGTTAGTGAACCAGCGCTAACCCCTGCCACGATTATGCGAGTGGTTCATTCCACTTGAAGTAAGTTCGAACTAGTTTTGATTGAAGTCTCGAATCGTATTTTATTTCGCTAGGATTTCCACAGATCATAAAACGACTAGAGTATTAAGGAGCCGTAAGCCTTTCGCCTTGGAGGCTAAAGCTGGCAGTTTTGCTTTCCCCCACCAGAAATTTATCTCGAGCTGCCACTATTTACATGAAATACGAAACGAAAATAAAGAACATCTTTTATAACCATTTGGACTTATCAAATGCTCTGCATCATTGAAAGTTTCCATTGACCGTTTGAGTTGCTAATTACTTACCACCCCTTCAAGATCAATTTAGAATCCATCAAGGCACATATGAGATCTACCAATTACCTGGGTTGTTCCTCCCTTCTGGAATTACTAACTCTGGTGATTAACCAGTATTTACCAGAAGAAACACAACAAGAAAAGTCCTGGGATTATTTCCCTTATATCAAGTAAAATACAGAATTACATCCCTTCCACAAAATCCACTATCACGATCTACTCTCCCGGCTACATAGTCTTGACTTTTGGTGCCGTACCCTTCCTTCACCCGGTCACAAAGACTTCGAACTTGTTTTTTCATCCGAGGGATATCTAGATTAAGAATTTCGGAGACTGTAGAATCGTCAGGTTTTAAAACCCCACCTCCAACCTTATGACCGAGAAAGGTAATTTCAGAAAAGCCTATTCTCGTTTTTGAGGGTCTAGCTTTGATATGATCACGTAAAGTATCTAATAAAGTGTGAATACCGTTGACATGATCATTCCAAGACTGATGGAACAAACATATATCGTCAATGTAAGTAATCAAGTCCTCATGATCAGAAAATAGTCTTCATCATGCGCACAAATGTCGCAGGAGCATTAACAAGTCCAAAAGACATATAGTTAAAATGAAACAAACCTAAAGGAGTAGCAAAAGCTATATATGGTCTAGATTTGCTAGACAAAGGGACCTGCCAGTAGTCCTTTGAGAGATCGAATTTAGTGAAGAAAGTGGTAGTAGATAGTCTTTCAAGAAGTGATTCAAGCACGGGAAGAGGTTCCGCATCTCGAATGGACACTGCGTTTAATCTTCTATAATCGATACTAATTCTTATAGATTTGTCTTTTTTCCTAATTAACACCATTGGAAAACTATATGGTGAATTGGACGGTTCTATAATGTTTAATCGAATCATTTGTTTTATCTCATCTTGCACCAGAGATTGGAAATGGATAGGAATGGGGTACGGTTTCAGTTTAATTGGCCTGAAATCCGTTAACATGATAACATGTTCAATGACATCAGTATGCCCAGGAATATCCGTGAGCACATCAGAAAAAGACTCAAGTAAGTTAGAAATCTGATTTTTCTGATTAGAATTCAACGATGGATCAATAGAAACATCTTTCCAAGATTCAGTCGCTAACGAATGAATATCTGGTAACGACAGAATAGGTTCACCGTTATCATCAAAGTCATAAATTTCTTCTTGGATTACTGCCAGGGAAGATCGACGATCAATAGATTCGACAATAGCTTCAAAGATAGGATGAAGATGTGGTGGTCTAGTGTAAAACTGTTGTAACATGTTTATGTGAAAAAATTTTTCTTTACCTTTCACATCTACAACATAGTCGACATCTGATAGTTTTTTTTAATTTTTTATAAGGACCTTTCCAAGAAATTAACAATCTATTTTCCTTGTTCGGAAGCAACACAAAAGCTTCGTCTCCTGGCCATAACTGGCGCAGTTTCCTGTTTTTATTAAAAAACAGTCGAGCCTTTGATTTTGCTATTTCCGATGACTGCACTGCAATTTGGCATGCGTCAATAATCTTTCGTCTTAAATTTACGACGTATTGATAAGAGTATGGAACTTCCTCGTTCATGTCAGTACCAATAAGTAGATGTTTTAAAATAGCCAGGGGACACCTTGGCCTAGCCCCTTAAACTAACTCAAACGGACAAAAACCGGTGCTAGAATTTGGAATTTCTCGGTAAGCAAACAGAACAGCTGGCAAGATACAGTCCCATTCTTGCGGATATCTAGCTGTAACTCTATCAAGCATTTGCTTTAATGTCCTATTAAATCTTTCTATTTTACCACACCCTTGTGGGTGATATAATGAACTGAGTGATCTTTCAATGCCAAACATGTTCATTACCTTTACCATGGCATCGGAAACAAATTGCGAGCCCTTATCAGACTGTACGTTTTCGGGAAAACCCAATCTAGTGAAAACTAAAAATAGCGCATCCGCTAAGTCATCACTGGAAATATTTTTCAGTGGGATAGCCTCGAGCCAACGAGTACACATATCGATACACGTTAAGACATACCTATGACCCCTAGCTGAAGTTTTGATAGGACCAATAAGATCAATAGACATCTTTGCGAATGGACGCAAGGATATGTCCGCTGCTTGAATGGGTGCATTATGATGAGGCCTTTTAGTTGCCACACTTTGGCAAACTACACATGTGCGACAAAAGACTTTGACATCTTTGGTCACACCAGGCCAAAATAAATGAGAGACTACTCGCTGTTTAGTTCTTGCGATTTCCAAATGACCCGCAGCGTTTATATCGTGTGCATGTCGTAGCATCAATGGTCTGAAACAGATGGGTACCATTATTTGTTTCTAAACCGAATAGATATCCTGAAAATTCCTGATCAAAATATCATTATTTAAAGTATACCAATGTTTTGCCTAATCATTGGTAATTACCTTACTTGCTGTAACCAACTTAAAAAATATTTTTAAAGAGACATCTTCTCTTTGTTGTGGCGTGAGGTTTTTATTGGCTCTATGATCAGTATAGTACTGATAATTACAGAAATAGAATTTCTGCAGAAAATGGTGAAGTCCCAGTGACTGAGAGAACTACTGATTTCACAAATTAGTAACGGCTGTGAATGATCTGATCTCGAAAAATTAGTAGAGAGGAGACAGACATAAATTGCCACCTCCGCTGTGTAACTAACTGTGATATTAAGACAAGGAAACAGATTTTACTTAACAATGATAAAATTGACAAGTCGTTCAAATACAATTTCTTTATTATTTATTCAGTATATACACTATCTACTCTTGTGCTGAAGGATGGATGTTGGAAGATGGAATGTAATGGATTTATAAGTTTACACATGATTTACAAATATTTATATTTATATAGATATATATATTACAACAAGTTTTCCAATTATAGGAAACACATTTATATCAGCTGTGCTGTTAATTAAGTATATAAAATTTATCAGCTATGCTGTTATTTTTGTCTCTTGCTATGCTACTCAGATTTTTTGTCCTTGACAGTAAAATGCTCACAATTGCCGACGGAAATGGTACTAATGTGTACTCATCTCTCAAACGTTCTGTTCTTCTTTGTTTGGTTCACACAACACCTGCTGAGGATCGTTCCTTTAGCCCACACAAGACTGAGGGGACTAAAAATGTAGCTTCTGTGCAATCTCTATGCTCCTGCAAAGTTCCAGGCAGCTGGATTGACTCGAACATACGACCTCAAGTTGGATGACACGAATAAAACCTGTAACAAGTAAAACTAGGGGCTAATTTCTGTCATCAAGCCCACCTATTTTTAGTGTGGATGAAAAGAGCGTGTGTCTCAGGTGTCTGCATGTAGGATGAATGACAAAATGGCTCATTATGAGTTAGCAATAGCGAGACAAGACAGGTGTCTACTTGCAAAACATACTTTCTGATAAATTAATACATGGATACATCCAATAATATAAATTTAATACATGAATACATCCAATTCAATACATGAATACATCCAATAATTTTTTTTTTTTTTTTTTTTTTTTTTTTTTTTTTCGTACGCCCGCTAATACTCAAGGCGAAATCTCAGGTTATTATTTTATGTCTAACCTGACATTGATTTTACGTGAGTATCCCTTTATTTCTTGTACAGAGACAGGTGTCCCTCGCCATTCAGGCAAATACTCGCCGATTTCGGAGGTACCCATTGCAGCTGGGTTGGCTCAGGAGCCGCCAGTCCCTGGTCGACGACACTCCTTCAAATGTCCTCTCCAGGTCTCGAGTTAATCCAGTCCAAATCCCGGTCGACGAAAAATCCTCAAATACCGTCGCCCGGGTTTGATCCTGTATCACCCGGTCGCCAGAGCGGTGTTGTAACCACTACGCTAGCGCGGCTCCCATCCAATAATATAAATTCAATACATGAATACATCCATTAATATGTACACCTAGGTGTGATAAAACCATTTCCTTCCCCCTATAATGTACCAGACCCTCTCTGACAAGTGCTATACTGGCTGGTAACATATATCCTAACAATATTGTTTTGTTCTGATGATATGAGTAATATGAGACGAGGACTGTTTGGTTATATTTCAGGTTGGAGTTAGATGAGACAATAGATTGGTTATATGAGACAATAGATTGATGAGTCCTAACAAGGACTGTTTTGGTTATATTTCAGGTTGGAGTTAGATGAGACAATAGATTGATGAGTCCTAACAAGGACTGTTTTGGTTATATTTCAGGTTGGAGTTATCTGAGACAATAGATTGAAGTTATAGGAGACAATAGATTGAAGTATGAGTCCTATTAGCCTTCGTCTTCATCAATCATATCAGGAAATACAATCATTATACCTAATTCCCCAAGATACAATCAGTAACCTGATACGTTCATATTGAAACAATTTATATTAAATATATACAGGTGTATCTGCTGTAGGCCTATTTTCCTACAAGTTTATAGTAAATTATATTTACCCTCCAAGATTTAAACAGGCCAGGTTTTGACTCGACTAGTGAAGCAGGCTGCCAGGTCAATGCACTCAGGTAAGCAATAAATCAAGGTTGACAGCTTCTCTTCTTCAGTCGGTCTATCTGGCTTCGTGTTTGGAAGTGTGTGTTTTTTTATAAAATCTCACCCGTATATATAGGTAGTTGATGTAACTTCTACAGCTTAAGGAAAGTTTTTGGTTGGTTCGTGGCGTGGCAAGCTGATTGGTTGTCTGCAGTTTGGTACCATGCTTCGTACCGTCCTTGACCTAGACGAGTCCCGAAAAAACAGGGCTTATGCTTAATTTTATTCAGTTTTTTCCGCCATATTGAGTGACAGGATGGCCCCAACCGAGTTCCGAAAAACAGAGCTTGTGGCTAATTTTAACTGTCTCAGAGACTGGTGAACGTTGCTCGTTGATTGGCTGGGCGAAATTGTATCTCGACTTAGGGATTTAACTAAGAAGTGGGTTTACACACACTCGTTTCACGACATTTGTCTCTGAATGAAAGAATCTTTCTCAATCAATTCAATATTTAAGTTATCATCTTCATCACCAAGAGTAAAATGATCATCAACATTACCCTCATCAATATCACTGACATCGTCATCATCATTCATGACATCACTTATGTGCTTATCATCATTGATAACTTCTTCTAAAATAATGTCATCACCGATATGACTTAACCTTTCCTCACGAGCTTGTGCTCTTGTAGTAACAGCATTAGATGTAATTAAGTGCTCTTTTTCTCACTTCTTGATGTCCTGTCTGGAACATTCATGGATCCATGGGATGTTTCCAAGGATAATCCCAGCAATAGGATTGTTTAACAAACATGCGAGCACTCTGCCAGTGAAATACGGTTTATCCAGGAATACCTTCGCTGTGGGATAGAATTCCACCGTTCCACCAAAAGTAATGCACTTTACTTCATTTCCAGTGTAATCTGATGGGTCCACCATCGATCTACGTATGCCAATAGTAGTTGCACTTGTGTCACGCAACAAAGACACTAATTTATTGTTGACAAAACCCTTATCCAGTACTAAGGAGCATGTGCTTCCAACAGATGACATTACAGGTAGAGGGTGTCCGCACAAAAGTCTAAGGCACACTCTGTGGCTGAAACAAAAAACTGCATTGAGTACAGTTAGTACTATTAGCCAAATCAACACTGAAAGCATTTGCGTGCGCAATAGGCACATTGCTTTGATTTGCACTATTATTATCACCATTCACGACAGCATTAACACGTTCTGGGTTTCTTGACTGTCTATAATTATTGTTCTGAAACGAACCTCTGTTATTTGAGTAATTATCATTATTCCTGTGGAAAGACCTATTACCCCTGTTTGATTTGGGACTATAACCTCCTCTATCTTGGTAATCATTTTGTCTGTTAGATGTTTGAGGACCAAAATAATCATTATTATTGTTATAGTTATCATATCTCTGAGGCTGTTGAGATCTCTTATTAAAATTGTATTTGCCTCTATTGTTGCCATAATGAAAGTTTTGATTGAATTTACAATTTCTGTCAAAACTATTGGATCTCTGCTTAGCATTGTTAAAATTCATCATTCTGGCTGAAGCAGCAGGAAGAGAATCCCTAAAGTTATCTCTGCTTAGATTCTTATTTGGGTGTGCAACTTGGTATTGTCTACCGAGGGTTTCACACACAGCCAATTTATCTGGTTTTCCCTCCTGTAAAACGGATAAGAAATCTCCACTAATGGAGGATAAAACCTTATCTCTGAGGATTAAGTCAGATAAACCTTTAAATGTTTTTTCAATCTTAGCGAGATCAATCCAACTCGAAAAGGACATCTTTATTGAGGCAATGAATTCTGTAAAATCTTTAGCAGAATCAGGAACTAGTGATTTAAATTTTTGCCTTTAGCCATCCTCATCCAATTGGAATTTCTTAAGTAACAGTATCTTGACTGAATCATAATCATTTCTCGATTGGTCATCCATTGTACACACAGCCGTACATGCATCTCCAACCAATAAATTCATGAGCCTACTAGGCCATGTAGCTTTATCTATGTTAAATTCATGACAATTTGTCCCAAATCTACTCAGGAAGCATTGGATATCGTCTATGGAAGCGTTAAATTTAGGTAAATTTACCTTAAACAAATTTGTTATGATCTCTTCTATCATCATCCATATTTCTGATATTCACCTGAGGTTGTTGCAATCTCAATTTCTCAAGTTTAATCTCAGCTAATTTGATTTCTTGAGCCTGTTTTAACTCAGCCTGAGCATAGGGTAGTTTTTCTTTTTCAAGAGCTAACTGTTCTGCTCGTCTTTTCTATTCTTCTTGTCTTCTTTCTCTTTCTAATTCTACTTGTCTTCTTTCTTTTTCTAATTCTTCTCGTCTTCTTCCTTTTTCTTCTTGTCTTCTCATTTCCTTATCTATATAAGATTGCAAAGCTTCTACTTCCAAACCACAATCTTTTCCAACCTTTACTAAATCTTTCAAGGTTGCCATGATTTACTCTTATTGTGCCTTTTCAATAGTCAAAAATACGGTAATCTTATAATATTATTACTTTATGAATAATATTTTCAATAATAATAACACCACTTCAAATTCACTCAACTTGATGCATTAATAGCAAAAGATGTAGATGTTAACAATGGAGCATAAAAGAAAAGTACAAACAGTAGACAGAATACAGTGATCAGAGCCCAAAAAAAGAGAATGCAAATGGGAAACTAAGGTAGAATTATATGAAATAGAACAATGGAGAAAAAATATAGCTCTATTCACACATATGACCAGACATCACGATTTTTTTTACAACATTAATGACATCTATTAAATCAAAGATAGTCAGGTAAGAAAGACAATCTTACAAACAATAATGTAGCAAACTGAAGAAAAAGACAATAATTGACTGGACAACAATTACAAATGGTACACTTAACAAGACTTCACAGCTAACAGTCACAGGTAATGATTATTTCAATAATAGCCGATTCACACAGCATTGTAAAGCCGGCCCCACTATTTGAAACAATCACTTTCCAAACCCTAAAGAAACGCTTATGAATCTATCGACCAGTCGAAACGGTATTGATAGAAACATAAGTCCCGCCTACCTCCCACAGATTAAACAAAACACACCATTAAAACATGAAACATAAATTCTGAAACAATATGCCGGCAAACAAATATAATCTAGTCACACGATGTATGAAACAATAAACATGACTTATCTGAATGCCAGGGCTCAAAATCCTCCTAGTTCCAATGGCTGTTCCTCCCAGCACTGATGCGAACTGGATACCAAGACCGCTCACTAGGTCCACACGTTGATACAGCTGACTCGATTCAGAATACATTTGATTCATCGACGCCAGAAAAATTCACCATCTTCGGCAGAAAAATTGATGATTTCATACATCAAGGATGCAGATATGATATTCTTGATTACTTGCTCTTTAGAGACTTGCAGACATGAAGGACTGTAACGTGGAAAACTATTTTCCGGCCTTTTCATACTCTAGCAGACGACAGGCACGCGATTTTGAAAAATTGGGGTTGAAGCACGATTTCGTATCTAAAGAGTTGACGTAATGTCTTTAAACAGAAATGTAGTGATCACCGGCTTGTAGCTTCCAGAATGTAGTCATACACCGGCTTGTAGCCCCCAGAAATGTTAAGGAATAATTCTTTATCTGGAAGATGGTACAGATATTTCTTTCCTCACCGAGTTCATCTAGAGTATCTCAAGGGGTCTAGGGTTGAGTTTATTTTAAGTCCAGCTTTTGCAAAGTCCTCAAACGTAAGGCTAATCTTCGATAGTAGAAAACTTCATAATGCCTGATTGAAGTTTTGCACAATATAAATTTTAATCAACGAAACGTAGCTCCTCAATGAAGGCATCCATAAAATAGACAATGGCAATCTCTAGCCTGTCCATAAATCAGTCTATCGTCATGTAGACTACGGGAACAATGTCCGAGTCATCTTGCTGAAGTATTTAATATAATATTTCTCGCTCATTCCATTCATTTCAGCACTTGACAAATCCGTATAAATATAATCACGCTTAGGCTCCAACTGTAGGACGACCTAGCTGATATGAAGAACATAAAACTCTATATCAAGAGTACACTTTCTGGAGCTCGTTGAAACACGACTTTCTCACACTGAGAATACACAGCCAAAGAGGCCGAACCACAGCTCAAATCCTCGAACTGAAGTCGGCAATGAATCGTCTGCTTAAAAATCAGCAGACTATGTGACGTACTTCATGGGTAGTCCTAGTAACGCTTGTCAACAAGGAAATAAGTACATAAACACTGTCGAGGCGATAGAACCAGTTATGAATCTAGTCATAACAGTTTCACTGTGGAGATGCGGCACAATGTCTGTTGGCAGTCCATGAGACTGGCAAAGTGGATCTCCACAAAGGTATGGTGGAGAAGAAACCAGTCTCCGTATTGAGGGACACTGGGTGTACCACAATCGGGGTGCGTCGGTCGTGTATCGACGAGTCCTGCCTTACAGGCAAAACTGTAAAGTGTACTACATTTGGGGGCAAAGTTGAGTCTTACCCCAGGCGTGTATTAATGTGGACGATCTAATCGTCGGCAATGTACGGGGAGTACATAGGGCCATGGGTGTGGCGGGAGCAGACGCTCAGCAACACCATAGCCCCGAGAAGAAGGATCAGGTGGTCGAGGTATCGCTACCTGACAAGAAGTTACATCTGAGACGTGGTTCACGGCAAGTACCAAGTGATATGCGTAGGAACGGTAAAGGCAGATGTGAGGGCCTGAGAGCGAATAACCGCGCGATATGGGTCCGAAATGTTCCCCTTAGTGCTAGTTGTCGCACACTCAGACGAGTGTTTAATGAGGTCGCGCCGGTTAAGTTCGTGGAGGTATTGTCATTGCGGGACAATACTAAAGTTGCACTTGTGACTTTCGCGAATAGGTGGGGTGCGCGTGATGCAGTCAGGTGGAAGCACATGTCGTTACTTCATTACCACCTGCTGATACTCCAGCAATTGCAAGGGATAGGTATTGGTTTCGCGTGCTAGTAGTGTCTTTCGGTTAAAGCGAACCGAACAGTGGAGTCTGACCAACGCAACTAGTACTATTCTGATGAATATGAGTTGTTCTAAGCTACTGTATAATGTTTTGTGGTGTCCAGTCGGAAATATTTACATGTGTAAGTGGGGTGCAATGAATTGCTACCACATTTGAGATGTTTTGTAAACTTGTAAAGATCATGTTATGCTTTGCAATACATATGGTTATGCTATACTATGTTGTACTTTGCAATCTATGTATCATGGTGCAATAAAGGCGATTTGCTATAGAATGAATGCGATGTATATTTAATCCATGTTACATATGAGTGTTATTCTATGAGAGTATTTATTACTGGAGGTGCGTAGATAAGGGCTTATATGAATGTTACTATCCCTGGTGTAATTTTGAATTTATGTATTATGAGGACATAAAGGCAAGTAACTATAAAATTGAATTGACTTTATACCTGAATTTTTGGAAAGGATTGGGTATACTAGTTGTACGTATCATGTTTTGTATACCTAGGTAATAGTTACCAGGGGAGGTCAGTCGTTGTTATTTTTCACGATTGCCAGAACCTGGGATAACATATGTTATACTCATGTTGTGTTTTGTGGATAGGTGGAGAAGGCATGAACGACAATGGCGGTGGAATATATGGCATTCTCTAGTCAGATGTGGAGATGCTATGATGGCATATGTTCGTCCATACTCCGAGGGGGTCGGGCGAAGCTTTTCCGGTGGAAGAAAACTATTTTTTTCTTTCTTAGGGGTGGTGGGGGTGGTGGATGTCACAGCGCTATTTCGCGGTGACGGAAAATTAGACTGGCAACATTGCTAACTTGGAGTTTTGGCAACATTGGATTAAATACCCGCATGTCATGTGACCGGACGGGAAGCGGGTATTCTGGGTGCCAAGATTTGCAGTGATCGTCTAGTCATGTCCGGGAGCGGACGTACTGGGTTATTCCCAGCCCAGCATGATTGTTGAGAAGAGTTGTCCATGAGATTCATATTATAAGTTCTGCCTTCCTGCGGAGTATTTGGATTGGAGTGTATAATTTTAGTTGGGATGTTAACTATAGTGCGTTTTACAATGTTAGCCGCGGTTTAATATTCAATATCTCTGCAATCGTAATTGTTGCAACTTTGCATATGACCTAATGATTGCTATGTCCCGAGGGGGACATTTTTCCCTCGTTAACAAACTTATGGTTTTAAATTTTCTTATTTTAAAGTATACAAAATCGACCACCTCCCAGTCCAACCTTAATATGATAGGGCTTATCCCGTCATATTTGTGAGCTATTTCGATTTAACATCTTGAACGTATTTCACGTGATTTCCCCCGTGTTTCAGCTCACTAACGCACTGTTTTGAACATTACATTGATCCTTCCGGTGCGTTCAGTTACCGTTCTACTGATTGTGTATTTCAGTGCATAGGCGGAATTTTCGGTATTCTCGGTCTGTAATACAATGGGTATGAAAGTCAAGTTCCTTACACTGCATACAGTGGCAGTGAAGATGTATAAATATTTCTGCAGAGAAGCTAAGCGTGGTAAACTGTATCGGAGTCTCTCAAATCCTGAAAAGAGAACTATTCACGCTTTGGGTTTAAGTAAACGCTCATTTCATCAATTACTCAAAGCTAGCTCCTCTAACATTCGAATTGTATAGACGCCTATGCCGAAAATATGCAACTTCCTTCATTTACGGTAAATTATTTTCTTCCAGGACAAAATAATTACTTCGTGAAAAAGAGATCAAAGGAATTAGCCGTTGCAAGAAAAGAACACTACCTGCAACACTGAATTTTATAAAAACTTTGGGACATTGAAAATATAAGACCACATGCAAAAAATCATGTTTATCAGTGCAAGTAATATGGAGATATTTGAAGTCAATCGTTGACCGATCTTTTTGAAACGCTCTATAGTGTCATTTTCCTACATACCGCAGAGTACTTTTGTCAAATTTTGAAGGATTTTTTTCATTTTATAGATTAGGGCCGCTGTGTGAGCTGTAATCAGTTCATTGTTAATACTAGCAGGGCATATTGAGTTATATGCGGTTAGTAGTTAAATATAGTGAGTCTTGGTTTGCTCTGTCACGTATGTATGTTTCTATATATATAATTAATGTATTTCTAGCCTTGTGTGGCGATATTGTGTGCATTCGATCATTAAATGGAAATTCCTGTTAAAGGTGTTATTCTTATTGTCAGTATCATATGTGGTGGTCGTACCTTTGGAAGGACGAGCCTTGTTTATCATTAGTGATGGTGTGTTTGCAAATCCACTGCATATTATATATTTGACACAGATGACATACTATTATTTTAGGAGGCGACTTTAACTGTGGTTTGACAGATTTGGACGTGATGAGCGGAGTAGTTAGAGCACAGATAAGGAGAGCAAACAGAGAAGACGCACACCAACTAGACATAATACAAATTATAATGGACGCCCACAGTTTATTAGATGCCTACAAACACACACAACCTCATGGTATTGAAACAACCCATGCTTCCACAGCACACCATAGAGCTGCACGATTAGACATAATATATGTACCATCAACACACCACATAATTCAAGCAAAACACTTGCCAGAAGCTCTCAAGTTCACAGATCTCAAAGCAGTACTCGCAGCCACAAATACTACACAGGTTAGCACAGGTTCCAAACGTTCCCCACACTGGAAATTCAACAACACTTTGCTCCAAAACAAAACGTCCGTAGACCACATGATTAAACGAATTCTCACATACATAAGAGAGATAAGTAGAAAATATTCAACAACACTGGAAAACACTTAAAAGAACCATACGCGAACGAATGTAGCTAATGTCATCCATCATACACAGACAACGCAAACAACAAGAGACATTAATACAGAAAGCTGTCACGTAGGGTTTATATTCATTTAATTTCCTACATCTTCTTCCTATTCTTTCACCCGATTTCTCTCTTTTATTATCTCTGTATTTCATTTTTCCTGTATATTTTTCATCCATTCGTTTTTTTGCGAATATTATTTTCATATAATTCGCAAACTTTACCTGTTTTCCTTTCTCTAAAACTGAGAATCGCACCTGGGTGGTATTGCGTACATGTCAGTCGCGCTGGTCGGATGATAGGCGTGAATTTACAGCATTCGCTAGACATTCGTCTGAGGGTCTCTGGCCTGGGGCGTGAAAATTCACCCGAGGGACATGGAAAGTAGACAGAGAGTCTGCATTTCAGTAAACGCATGAGGTTTTTCGTCAGAAAAAAACCCGGCTTAGCGTGAAAATCCACTCCGCACTGCAGACGGTGGTCTGAGATTTGCAACTCATGCAAGCCCTCGGCCACTGATGGCTGTTACGTCACGCGATAAGCGGACGAAGGTGTTATACGGACAGGGGAGACTATTTCGCTTGGCGAAATAAGATTAGGATCCTGTGTCCGATTTTAAAGATATTGGCCAAGTTTGAAACTTTAATTTCATTCTCGCTCATAGACTCACAGTAGATAGGTTGCTCGTAAACAGAATAGCTGTTAGCGAAGTATCTCAGTTTGTTTCGGCAATTTGTCGAACTTCTAGACTTCCAGAAATATTTTCAGCATTTTATTCTTAAGTTGTGCGACTACCTGTAATTCTGTGGTTGAGGTAATTAATATGATAGATATATAGATTTTGTGAGTGTTAAAGTGTTAAATCGCTTAATTCATTTTAATCTATTTCTTTAGCGCAGAAGAGAAATAAAGTGGTAGGCTATTATATTTTCTAGGGAAGCATTCAGTGGAAAGCAGAATAAAATTAAAATTTCTAGCTTATAACGGCAATTGTAGCTATTTATGAATTTAATTTAACCGCTAATACTCAGTCGAGTGTATTTTTCTAAACTAACGTATAAACTCTAGAATCGAGCCTCATGAATGGTGACGGAATACGCACGTGTTCCTAATTCATGAGGATTGCTGATTTTTAAATATAACTTACGTCACGGGAAGTTTAAATGATAAGCAAAGCTCTCTGCTTGCAAGTTTAAATGTAAGTTATAACCAGTACAGATTCTGTTTATTATATTATATGTGTTATTTTTCCTCCACACAGTGAAAGTTTTGGGGTGACCCTAACTTTACCAGCACCTAGTAGTAGTTTCCATACTTGTGAAGAAATAGACAGTCCTTATTTTGAACCACGTGGGTTTCTTAAGTACCACTGGTCTAACAGTGCATATGCAACCCGAGTTAGCCAGAAATACCATATCCCAATAACGGGTTTTTCAAAGACTGTAATGATAAATACTGGACCTTGGAGCCAGATCTTAATTTCTTCTAGAAAAACTCTACGTAATCTTTCTGCCTGGTGGCGCGAAATACTTCTAGTATTAACTAACATTTCCCGACTAGATATATATATATTTTTTGTGGACAAATCTGTGGTGTGACTAAAGTGAATCCTATACTGAGGGAAGGCACCGACCTGACATTCATCATTTCTAGAAACCTACGCTATTGACACTGTGCTCTGCTAACTCCCGCGCCTGGAATAATTGTTAGGTGACTTAATCAGACATTTGAACAAATTTGCACACCCAAGTAGTCGTTCCCGGAGACTCCGAGTTAAATACGTCTTTTGGAACTGGGGACTTCTTGGCAGAAGACTGCATTTTTTGAGTCTGTGTGAAAATCTAAAATCAGTGTGTTCCAAGAGGCAGCGAGCAAAGTCGTGAGTACATGTATGAGAGGCCATGGCGGAATGAATGAGTGTACGCTGGTTTGAGTGATATTTTCACTATTATATCTTTGACACCCTGTTGTTGTCCTATTTTTTTTTCAATCTGCATAATTTGTTGCTAAGGCTAGAGTTCTTGTGTTTTTTGTCTTAGGTTAAATCAGATTTTTTTCAAACTCTGTGCATATAATTACGAGATAAAACAAAGAAAAACTCTTAGACTCAAACCCTATGTATCTGTGACTCGGGCGCCATCATCTGTTCTCTTAACGGGGCCGGGCTAAACCTAGAGTTAACACTATAACGGGGCTATCATCCTTGCAACATTTCCTTGAATTTTTTATGACTATGTGTATATGTATTTTCCTTGATGTACTTTCTTTGATGTTGTGAGCCGATTTTTTTTCCTGATATTAAAATCGCTCTTGAACTTAATAATAGTGTTTGGTCAGCTCGTTCTAGATAATATATATATCATTGTTATAGTTTTCCCACGTCTGTGTGTTTACCTGTCGTCACGTGTATGTGCGTGCCTGTGAGTGATAGAAATATACGTAATATGTATATTGGTGTAGTCTGTCTGACGCTGTAACAACTGTTGTAGAAGATAGGTGAGAGAGAGAAGAATTCTTTTCGCTTTCAGAGACAGCCACTATATCAAAATCTATCATCTCACGTGTGTGGAAATTCTATTACCTTTCACTAACTCTCACTGAGTCTATCACCTATTCAAACCTATTCAGAAGGGACCAAACCTAGTCTTAATTCTCCTATCGAAAATCGACGACAAATGGTCGCTCGTTACCGGGAATTGAACCCAAAATCCTAAGGCGATACGAAAAATGGGTTCTCGCCCGTAGGATTTTTGAACTTAGAATAGGAAGACGAGTACGACAAATGTGGACTCGTCTATCTGGATTTTGAACTTAAGATTCTGTATTCTGATATAGAGTAAGAGTGTGATGTCTTGTGACTGTGTATCTTTTAAAAAAAATATTACCCCCTAGACTAGCGATCTGTTTACGGGCGTGCTGACCACACAAACTAATAAGTTTTTTTTTTTTCCACAGCATCTTTGAATAATATACATTTTGGTTACAGGTTGATTTTGTCGGGATATATGTTAACTGCTGATTGTAATACTAAATGCTGGTAAAGTGGTGAGTGTATAACATTCACTGGGTACTGAGGCAGAACGGCGTTTGAACTAAGTTAAGGAGTGTGTTTCGGACTTTTTGTCCAGATTAATTCCCTCCCTTACCCGATCTGACTTCAGGGGCGAACTTATAGTGGATTTTTTAAAAATTAAGGGATTATTTTTCTCTTTAATTTTTGCAATATTCTTTTGCTTTTCCACTGTAGCAACTTATTTTTCAGTTGTAATCTTAACTACCATTTAGTTGGCGTAGTCGTGTTTTGCATTAAGTGCTTTATTGCCGATAATAGCAGCGATAGTTAGATTTTATTTTGGAGGAGGTATCCCAGGGTTAAATATATCATCTTTTGATTTTTTTGGTAATTTTTTTCTCGTAAGTGGTAGGAACCAGGTTATTCTTTTTCCTATTTTCTTTCTCCAACAGTCTCAGTCACTGACATAATATGGCCGAGAGGGCAAAGCTTAGACAACTCCTCAGGGACGAAGCGAGAGAGGAGGGACTGGAAGGAGAGGAAGCGAAAGCTTTTGTCAGAGACGAACTTGAGAGATATGATGCGGAGAGGAAAGCAGCTGAAGCTAAAGAGGAAAAAGAAGAACTCAAGAGGAAAGAAGCAGAAGCTAGAGAGAGGGAAAGGGAAGACCGTCTTTTGCAGCAGAAGAAAATGGACGAGGAAATGGAAATTCGCAGGATGCAGCATGAGGAAAGAGAGAAGGAAAGACAGCAGGAGGAAAGAGAGAAGGAGAGACAGCATTTGGAAAGAGAAAATGAGCAACGACGACAGCATGAGTTGGCTCTTAAGGCTCTAGAAGTCCAAAGTCTTGGCGCTGCCTCTACCTCCAGCAATGGAGAGTCTTCTCCTCATTCTTCCTTAACTGATCCTTCTAACACTCAATCTCTTCAACTCAACGCTATGTCTTTCACCCTTGAGTCTTTCCCTTGTCCAAATGAGAAGATTGACACTTGGCTAGAAAAATTTGAGAAAATTGCAACTCTGTACGGTTTAGAGAGGTCGCGTTGGAACATGAAACTTTCCCAGGCCCTAAAAGGTTCTGCTTATGATGTTTATTCTAAGCTGGAAAGTAGCCAACAAGACGACTACGATGTGTTGAAGAAAGCGTTACTGGAGCGCTTTGAAATGAACGCTCGCAAGTTTTTGCAACTGTTTCGCAACAGCCGGAAAGAGAATTCTGAAACTTTTCACCAGTTCTCATCTCGTCTTAAGGGATATCTAACAAAGTGCCTTGAGCTTTCGCAGCTCCCCTCTACCTATGAAGGTCTTGAGGAACTTGTTCTAACTGAACAAATAAAGAACACTTTGTCTGCTGATACCCGGAGATTTCTCGCTGAGCAGGGGGCAGAAAAACTTGAAGACATTTTGGAAAAGTCTGAGCGTTATCACAATGCGCTGGCTGAACTACCGGCCACAAAGCGGAAACCGACAGAGGAGCATTTTCGAAAACATAACCTAGAGCAATCTTCTCAGGCTTCTAACCAAAACAACCACAGAGAAACTGGACCTCAAAACCCCCCTCCTGAAAAATCCAAGTTCTACAAGAACAAGTACCCCAACCACCCCAAACATCCTGATCAACCCGACCGCCCTACATGGCAGCGTAGCCAGAAAGGACAAGGTGGCAAAGGGAGAACCCCTGAGCACGGGACATATGATCAGACCGAGCACACCGAGCCGAAACGCATCGGATGCTTATTGACAGTCTCGCAAGGCGGAATTATTGACAGTGATTCCCAACCTGTTGGGGATAGACCCTCAACGCGAGGTACTGTTACTTTGAACGGTTCTCAAACTTCTTGCTTATTTGACACGGGGCTTTCTTACGATTGCATTGTTGCCAGAAACCTGGTTAAACCCGGTCAAGAGACAGGAGAGACCGTCAAACTTTGTGGAGTTCGTAAGAGTGATGCACCTACAGCGCTTCCCATCGCATTGGTGGAGATACACTCTGACTTTGTCAGAGGTGTGATCAAAGCGGCTGTTATGGATGATCCCATCTACCCAGTCATACTTGGCGGGAGATACGTGTGTATTGGGAAACCGGAAGAGCCGATTGTGGCAGCAGTAACTACAAGAGGGCAAACCAAGAAGGAACGGGAGCCTGCGCCTAATTTGTTACCTATGGAACTTAAAGAAGCGCAATACAAGGACCCTACTTTGGCACCCTGCTTTAGGAAACTGCCCATGGCTAAGGAACCCACACAGCACGGGGACATTTTTTCAGAGGATGGCGTACTTTATCGGAGAACGGGCAAGCCTGACCAAGGTTACAACCAGCTCCTAGTACCGAAACAGTACAGAAGCCAAATCCTAGAAATGGGGCACTCTCTTCCCTTTAGCGGACATATGGGACAGAACGCCACAAACCAACGTATAACCACTCATTATTGGTGGCCAGGAGTAAATACTGATATTATCAGATATGTCAAATCCTGTGCCCAGTGCCAACGTGTGCCACCCAAGCAACGGGCACCCCCAGTCCACATGGGTGAAATGCCAATAATGGGAACACCATTCGAACGGGTTGTGATCGACATTTTAGGGCCTTTCGAAAGGACTAAAAGAAGGAACAGGTTCATCCTGACCTTAGTCGATACATGCACTTTATGGGCAGAAGCTATCCCGCTAACATGCGCAGATGCCAAGCATGTCGCAGAAGCCCTCGTGCAGATTTTCACTCGGTTGGGATTCCCTCAGCAAGTGTTGACGGATAATGGATCTCCATACCGAAACCTGTTGATGGATGAGATCGTTAAGATCTTGAGGACCCAGCACATCCACACTAAGCCATATACTCCGGCCGGAAATGGGCTCGTGGAACGTGCTAATGGAAACCTCACCATGATGCTAAGTAAGCTGGCACAAGTGAAACCTGAAGATTGGGATCTCTGTATTCCTGCAGCATTATTTGGCTACAGAGAATCTCCTCATACTTCCACAGGATTACCGCCAGCTACACTCTTATTCGGCAGACCCATTAAGGGCCCGCTTGAAGCCTTACTTCAGTCTCTGACAGACGAGAAGGCTGATGAGACAGTTGTCTCAGCCAGTAAATATGTGTCGGTTTTAAAGGAACGGTTGAAACTAGGGTGGGACCTAGCAACGACTAACTTTAAGCGAGCACGCACCAAGCACGCTAACCGATACAGGAAAGTCGCGGAAGAGAGAGAACTGGAAGCAGGAGAGAAAATTTTGGTGTTGCTCCCTACCGAGAACAACCAACTGAAGATCGGATGGCAAGGGCCGTTTACCGTCCTGAAAAAGATTTCTAAGGCTAACTACCAGATCTCTATTGAAGGAAAGGAGAAGGTTTTCCATTTAAATCTCTTAAAGAGATACTTGGAAAAACCAGTGCCAACCTCCGACCATCTCCTGACGATCGCCAAAACTGACGAAGATGACGATAGTGGCAGGGATATTCCACCGCTATCACAGGAAATCTTTCAAAAATGTCAGAAGCGGCGACGCTCTTTCAAGCGCGCATATGAGACATTCCAGGGGAAGGAAACTTTGAGGAGTGGACTTGAGTAGGAATTGGACAGAGATGGAGGGGGAAGAGGAGAGGGAAGAAGACAGACACCCCGAAGCTACGGTTATAGGAAATTAAACTCCATAACGTAGACATGGAGTGCTTCCATATCTTAAAGGGGGGAGGCTCTGTCACGTAGGGTTTATATTCATTTAATTTCCTACATCTTCTTCCTATTCTTTCACCCGATTTCTCTCTTTTATTATCTCTGTATTTTATTTTTCCTGTATATTTTTCATCCATTCGTTTTTGCGAATATTATTTTCATATAATTCGCAAACTTTACCTGTTTTCCTTTCTCTAAAACTGAGAATCGCACCTGGGTGGTATTGCGTACATGTCAGTCGCGCTGGTCGGATGATAGGCGTGAATTTACAGCATTCGCTAGACATTCGTCTGAGGGTCTCTGGCCTGGGGCGTGAAAATTCACCCGAGGGACATGGAAAGTAGACAGAGAGTCTGCATTTCAGTAAACGCATGAGGTTTTTTTCGTCAGAAAAAAACCCGGCTTAGCGTGAAAATCCACTCCGCACTGCAGACGGTGGTCTGAGATTTGCAACTCATGCAAGCCCTCGGCCACTGATGGCTGTTACGTCACGCGATAAGCGGACGAAGGTGTTATACGGACAGGGGAGACTATTTCGCTTGGCGAAATAAGATTAGGATCCTGTGTCCGATTTTAAAGATATTGGCCAAGTTTGAAACTTTAATTTCATTCTCGCTCATAGACTCACAGTAGATAGGTTGCTCGTAAACAGAATAGCTGTTAGCGAAGATCTCAGTTTGTTTCGGCAATTTGTCGAACTTCTAGACTTCCAGAAATATTTTCAGCATTTTTATTCTTAAGTTGTGCGACTACCTGTAATTCTGTGGTTGAGGTAATTAATATGATAGATATATAGATTTTGTGAGTGTTAAAGTGTTTAATCGCTTAATTCATTTTAATCTATTTCTTTAGCGCAGAAGAGAAATAAAGTGGTAGGCTATTATATTTTCTAGGGAAGCATTCAGTGGAAAGCAGAATAAAATTAAAATTTCTAGCTTATAACGGCAATTGTAGCTATTTATGAATTTAATTTAACCGCTAATACTCAGTCGAGTGTATTTTTCTAAACTAACGTATAAACTCTAGAATCGAGCCTCATGAATGGTGACGGAATACGCACGTGTTCCTAATTCATGAGGATTGCTGATTTTTAAATATAACTTACGTCACGGGAAGTTTAAATGATAAGCAAAGCTCTCTGCTTGCAAGTTTAAATGTAAGTTATAACCAGTACAGATTCTGTTTATTATATTATATGTGTGTTATTTTTCCTCCACACAGTGAAAGTTTTGGGGTGACCCTAACTTTACCAGCACCTAGTAGTAGTTTCCATACTTGTGAAGAAATAGACAGTCCTTATTTTGAACCACGTGGGTTTCTTAAGTACCACTGGTCTAACAGTGCATATGCAACCCGAGTTAGCCAGAAATACCATATCCCAATAACGGGTTTTTCAAAGACTGTAATGATAAATACTGGACCTTGGAGCCAGATCTTAATTTCTTCTAGAAAAAAACTCTACGTAATCTTTCTGCCTGGTGGCGCGAAATACTTCTAGTATTAACTAACATTTCCCGACTAGTTATATATATTTTTTGTGGACAAATCTGTGGTGTGACTAAAGTGAATCCTATACTGAGGGAAGGCACCGACCTGACATTCATCATTTCTAGAAACCTACGCTATTGACACTGTGCTCTGCTAACTCCCGCGCCTGGAATAATTGTTAGGTGACTTAATCAGACATTTGAACAAATTTGCACACCCAAGTAGTCGTTCCCGGAGACTCCGAGTTAAATACGTCTTTTGGAACTGGGGACTTCTTGGCAGAAGACTGCATTTTTTGAGTCTGTGTGAAAATCTAAAAAATCAGTGTGTTCCAAGAGGCAGCGAGCAAAGTCGTGAGTACATGTATGAGAGGCCATGGCGGAATGAATGAGTGTACGCTGGTTTGAGTGATATTTTCACTATTATATCTTGACACCCTGTTGCTGTCCTATTTTTTTTTCAATCTGCATAATTTGTTGCTAAGGCTAGAGTTCTTGTGTTTTTGTCTTAGGTTAAATCAGATTTTTTTTTCAAACTCTGTGCATATAATTACGAGATAAAACAAAGAAAAAACTCTTAGACTCAAACCCTATGTATCTGTGACTCGGGCGCCATCATCTGTTCTCTTAACGGGGCCGGGCTAAACCTAGAGTTAACACTATAACGGGGCTATCATCCTTGCAACATTTCCTTGAATTTTTATGACTATGTGTATATGTATTTTCCTTGATGTACTTTCTTTGATGTTGTGAGCCGATTTTTTCCTGATATTAAAATCGCTCTTGAACTTAATAATAGTGTTTGGTCAGCTCGTTCTAGATAATATATATATCATTGTTATAGTTTTCCCACTTCTGTGTGTTTACCTGTCGTCACGTGTATGTGCGTGCCTGTGAGTGATAGAAATATACGTAATATGTATATTGGTGTAGTCTGTCTGACGCTGTAACAACTGTTGTAGAAGATAGGTGAGAGAGAGAAGAATTCTTTTCGCTTTCAGAGACAGCCACTATATCAAAATCTATCATCTCACTATCAAACTAACAAAGCAAACAGACAAAAACTTTCTCTCCATTCTCATGCTACATAGTGAACTAGAGCAGCACAAACACCATAGGTTTCAAGGAGCCCTATTAAGAACAAAACTCAACACAATCACACAAGAGACAGCCAGTAAACAATACATGGCAATAGAACAAAATATAGGGCAAATAGTGGATTTAGAAGGGACCACATAGACAGAAACACAGCAAATAGTGCAGGCTGTCGAAATTTATTACAAGAACCTGTACACAGAAGATGTTCAACCATATATACAAGATAGATTTATGCAATTTTCAAAGAAATTATCTGACGCAGACAAACAAATACTAAAACTAAAATCATTCATGGCGACCCTCATACACGAAGACCAGCAGTGTAGCGTCCAGCACAGAAACATTCATCAACACACACATTTCATAAGAGACATAATCACCTACACACACCAGAAGGATTGTCAGTCTTCGGTTCTTTCCCTTGACCAGGAGAAAACCTTTGACAGAATTTCACACCCATACCTCAACAAAACATTACTACATTGCAACATAGGTGAACACTTCAGACAATGGATTAATATTCTGGACATGAAGCCCGAGAGCAAAGTGTTAGTAAATCATACATTAACTAACACCTTCAGGCTCACACGATCTGTAAGGCAGGGATGCCCTCTCCCTCCTTTACTGTATGTTCTTGCACTAGAACCACTACTAGAGAACATTGGAAAAGACAGCTCTATTAAGGGCACTTTCATACTAGGGAAAGGTGAACAAAAGTTGCTCGCATATGCAGACGACACCATCTTTTTCCCATCAAACAAAGAGTCTATAGAAATTATCCTAAACACATTCACAGACTTTAGCAAAGGTAGCGGAGCAAAAGTAAATGTTCAAAAATCAACAATAATGCGGATAGGCAAATGGAAGAACAAAGGAAACTTTCCCTTTGGACTAACACCAACAAACAATATCAAAATCTATGGCATAACCTTTCCCTCACACCCAAATGGCACACACAGAGAAGTTATTGATGGCTCTGCTTTTGCTCCTTAGAATCTTCCACCTCATCACTCATGATTGCCTTAGTTACACTCACCTACTCACTGTCAATATAGATGGCAAAGTATTACAGTAGATTTTAAATAGCTGATAGACAGAAAGATGGAGTGGGTGTTAGTAATTTAGTATTCTGGACAAAACCTGTAATTCACCAATACAACTCCAACGTTTACAGTAAATGTTAAATAAATTGCAAAATTTAATACAGAAAATTTTAACATTTATCAAAATGAAAATAAAAGAAAAACCTTGTTAACTACATTTATCAAGTTGAGCATAAAAGAAAAACTATTGTTAATTGTTGCTAAGAAAATATATTTAAAATACTGGTTCACAAAATGATACTGTCTCTGTAAATGAATAAAGGCAAGTATAACAATCAACATGTCAGCATAACCCATGACAGGGTGCATGTCCAAATATAAAGGTGGTCTGATTAATAATGTCTATCAGTCTTCTGTCTGCTATATATTGATCATCTGACTATCAGTCTTCTGTCTGGCTATCTATCAATGAGGTATTTTTGGCTATCAATCACCTGTCTGGCTATCTATCAATCATGAGTGATGAAGTGGAAGATTCTAAGGAGAAAAAGCAGAGCCATCAATAACTTTAAGGGCTTGGCAAGTTACCTATGGCCACTTCCTAAACCTGGTAATGATTGTTGGAAGATATGGAGAAGATACACTTAATGTCAACGGAAAGCTACTCCTTAGATTCTGCACTGAGCAAACCCTTGTCATTACAAACACAAAGTTTCCCCATAAGCGCATACATACACACACCAGATGTGAACCAACAAAGAATGAGAAATCAGTCATTGACTACGCTATTGTTATGAAGAACTCATTCCAGTATCTGCGGGATGCTAGAGTCTGGAGAGGGCCAAAGATTGGAAGTGATCACTACCTGCTAATGATTGAAATTAAGACAACATATCAGGGGCTTATTGTAACAACAACGAGAAACCTAGAAAAACGATCAGATGGCATAGAAACTATCTACCTTAAATTTAGAGAATGAGTCTAACATTAAGAATGTGGTGAGTGATTTTAAAGCCAGCATACTGAATGTACTTCTGTCCCATAACGATAATCAGAAGAAGAAGAAGAGATGCAAGAGAACATGAAAATTCTCGATGAGAGGTCACAAAAAGTGGGCCTGAAAATACACAAATATTGACAAAGATAATGTGATTAAATGTAGGGACTGACCAGGTTGAATAAAGATGACTAAAAAATGTAGAGTCGTATACATATCTTGGTAGTAATATAGACAAAGTTGGATGGACAGACAGTTATACCAAAATAAGAATACAAAAAGCAAGTGGAGCTTTCATTGCATTGGGAAACATATGGAGAACAAGAGAAATCAAGTCCAACTCGAAAATCAGAATCTTCAACTCAAATGTCAAGTCAGTCCTATTGTATGGCTCTGAGACATGGAGAGCAACAAATACAACAACCAAAAAGCTAAAAACGGGTCCTTGTGTAGAATCGAAGGCCTGAAATGGTATGACACAGTCACAAATGTGGAATTGATGACAAGAACCAGACAAGTGCCAGTGGAACAAGAGTTGAGAAGAAGACGCTGGCAATGGATAGGACACACATTGAGGTAACCTGTTGTTAGCATTACAAGGCAGTCTTTGTTCTGGAATCAACAAGGAAAGAGATGCAAAGGTAGAAAATGATGTGTGTTACCGGGGCCCGAAAGGTGAGCAAAGAATAGTAACACCATTCCCTTGCATGCATGTCGTAGAAAGCGACTAAAGAGAGTTGGGCATGGGGCTGGTTACCCCATCCTGTAAAAACTTTAAACCACAAAAAACTTCAACAAACATGGACAAGTCAATTAAGGAAAATAAAACACAGCCATCCAAGACATGGGAAGGTCCTCTCTCAGGGAGGCGTATGATGCAAAACAGAGAAAGCCGAAAGCAGTCTTTGTTACTGACTATCCTTCTTTCTTCTAGGAGAACTTCTTGATTTGGCACCTGGAATGTTCGGACATTAAACGAACAAGGGAAAGTGGCACAAGTAGCAGCAGAAATGAGGGAATATAAAATCGAGTTTCTGGGAATGTGTGAAACAAAGTGGAAGTGGGTAGATAAGAAGAAACTCATCACAGGTGAATTGGTGCTGTCCTCAGGACATGAAGACGAAAGTTCACACCCCAGTGAAGGGGTAGCTCTTATGTTATCTAAAGAAGCACAGAAAGCACTCATTGAATGGGAAGCTGTTGGACCGAGAATAATAACAGCTACTTTTAGAACAGCTAAACCGAAAATAAATGTAAATGTCATCCAATGTTATGCACCACCTAATGACAAAGAAGAGTCTGTGAAAGAAGCATTTTATACTAGACTACAGGAAATTATGGAAAACGTTGTGGCCGTCAGTGGTTAACAATATTGTCATAGTATTACTTATTTCTTGTTGTATTTTCTTTTCTTTCCAAGTTAGATATTTGACTGGCTTGAAGTCCGCCAGAGATGTGATTTTCTTGGTTTATGTTGTGGGGTACCAGTCCGTTCATTTCCTCTATTAGATTTTATGTTTTTAGAGAACGATAGTGGTGTACATTTTGCAATTACTCATTTCCTACATTATCCAACATGTAAGGAAGTATTCAACAGCCTGATAAATTAACTTGCAGTTTTATTTAGAACAGAAAATGGCATGAAATGAATCAACAGCAATGGTTACAAATCCTGATCAATCATTCGATTCAAGACGTCTCATAATATTCAATTGTATCATCAATATCCTTTGTTTCCTTATTTATGATTTTTTCAGGGTTGCATATCTCTTTTGTAGATATCTTTGTCCCATATTTAGTTTTTGTCTAATGTCCTTGCAATCCTGGGTTTCGTTCATTATAATTTTTCACTTCTTTATTTCTTCTTTTGTCAAGGTGACTCTTTGCAAAAATTATACGAGCTGGGCTGAAAATTACAAAGGCGATACAAGTCTTGGGTCTACTTACATGTTTAAACCAGCATGCTAACATTTACATGCACAGATGTTCATGACTAACAAATTATGCCTTTTCTGCATCTGCAGGCATATCTGAAGAATAACGAAATTCTATCCAACTTCATCGATACCTCGATGTAGAAGCAAGACGCTCACTAAACGAATCTGTATGCAAAGCTTGACTTCTTCCCAACTGCTGCTCGAATATTTCCCGGCAGCTGACCTTGCAGTGCTAGTTTAGCTGGCTGCTTTCTATTGGTTAAGGCTTTCTTCTATATACTTATTATTGATCAATCTATCATTTTATCACACAAGGAGCAAGGCTGTCCCTGTGTACGTCACTGAGATCACGATGGTAACTCCCGCCAATTTGTGGCGTGGGTTATGTCAAAGTTAAACTAGTTACCGTTTCACCTTTCTTCACCCTGCTCTCAGTTGTGACGTGTATTTTCTTTTCTTTTCTATTCTTTTTTTTTTATTATTTGTAGAAAAAAATCTTACTTGCTTATTTATCATAATGGCGAATGATGGTTTTATTATTTTATTATAACTAAACTCTAGCACGAATAAATGCTAAGGTGGTCGGTCATACGGCCACATATAGATCCACATATAGATATGCAAATGTATCCCGCAGGGAGACATTTGTGTACCATCAATACACAAAAAAATTTTCAAAAAAAATTCTAAGTCCAAAAATTTTCTTAAGTCACTAAATGGGGCTTCTGTGTATATACACATTAACAGACTCTCATAAACTAGCCATATTTTCAAATGGACAACATACAATTTTTTTTATATAATATCATATCTAGACACACGTCATCCAAATTTACAGAGTGGCAACGCTGAGAAAAAAAATGTTATTTTAATCTATATATAAAAACTATCCAAATTTAATCTAAGTGGCGACATTGCGAAATTGTAACTGTAATCCATGCATAAATCATCTAAGTTTAAATCATTCAAGTTTAAATCATTCAAGTTTTGCAAATTCGCAACACTCTGAAATTGTAATGGTGCGTTATCCATAAATTATCCAAATTATGTCTAAGTATCCATGTCGTATAATTATAATGGTGGTCCATCCATAATGTATCCAAATTATCTCTAAGTTTCCATGTCGTAGAATATTTGTCAAAACGTATTTAACTCCAATCCAACAAATAATACTTTATATTTCAGTATAATTTACAAAGTGAAAATATTTTACATTTATACAAATTCGACACCGAATCTGCCTTCTGAGACGAAGATTTGTCAGATCGTATGTGTCTATAACATCTGTCGACAGACTACACAGTCTGAGGCGGTCAGATGGGCAGTCTATCATCTTACCAAAGTGTATCTATAGTGCATTTTAATCTATCTATAACTCGTCCAAGTCAGTTAACACGTCCAAGAATACAATTGTAAAAGACTCATTTAACGGTAATCCAACGAGTAATATCTGATATCCAAGAATAAGGAACAATGTGAACATATTTTACATTCATACTAATTCGACACCAAATCTGGCCTTCTGAGACGAAGATTTGTCAGATCGTATGTGTCTATAACATCTGTCGTCAGACTACACAGTCTGAGGCGGTCAGATGGGCTGTCTATCATCTGGCAATAATATAACTATGGTGCATGAAAGGGAAAGGAAACAATCTTGTCAGAGATGAGCGTGCTCGGCTGATGTTAGCCTACATTCAGTCTTAAGAGGCAAATATAGATCCTAGTAATAGGTCTCCAAATAAATCCCTCTAAAACTAAAGTTATGAACTTTTCCAACGAGACCTTTGATATCATCTAGAACGGGGAAAAACTACAGAAAGTTGAAAGCTTCAATTATGTAGGCAGTAAAATGACTCAGGATGGTGACACAACAAGAGAAATTCATACTAGAATTGCTTTGGCAGCCAGCGCCTTCAATAGATTATCTAACATTTGGAAATTACGATCACTGAATATACATACCAAGCTTCGTCTGTTTAATTCAAATGTTATCTCAGTGTTAACATACGGTTGTGAGAGTTGGAAAACAACAAAATCATTGGAGAACAAGCTGAATACATTCGAGAACAAATGTCTTAGAAAACTCATGAACATCAGTTGGAAAGAATTCAAGACTAATCGACAAATAAGAGAAGACTCTAGGCAGAAATATGTCTCCGACTATATAAGGAAAAGACGATGGTCATATATCGGTCATGTCCTACGAATGCAAAACAACAGAATACCACTGCAGGCGCTCACTTGGGTTCCTGAGGGTAAGAGGAAAAAAGGAAGACCAAAAGAAACACTCAGAAGAACAATAATAAGAGAAGGAAGAACGTTGGGCCTAAACAATGTGCAAGAGCTAAGAGGAGTGGCGTCACAACGAACAACCTGGAGAGCACTAATTTCTGCCTTATGCACCGTGTTTGGTGCTTAAAGAATTTATTATTATTATTAATACAGTCTAATGCAATGTCAAACTGACTGTGGCAGTGTAACTGGTCCACGAAGAAGTTATTGGTCCTACTAAACTATCCGTCACGTGATTACGTCAAGGCAGAAACGTTCAAATAACAACAAGGACCCAAATACAAATATCTTATCAGCATGTGTATCATCATTAAGGATGACAATTTTTCAGTATTGCTGAGTCATCTGTCACGTGACCACGTAAGGCAGAGACGTTCAATAAACAAAAATATCACAATTGCATCATCCGCATGTATATTATGTAACATCAACTCGTGTGTCCTCAGCATGTATGCCCTCAGCATATTTTATCATCAAAGGTAATCGTCACCACTTGTACAGTTTGGTCATCAGAGATTATCTTTTTCTTAACTCTCAAATTTTTATTCAACTGCAAAAGTTGTCAGTCATATTGAACCATCTGCCACGTGATTACGTAACGACGGGAACGTTCAATCAATAGCAATATCACCATTGCATTATCAGTGTGTGGTATATTTAAATGGAGGTTGCACAATGCATGGGGGTATCATCATCAAGGTTTATCTTCTCCTCCTTATTATAATTTTTTCTTCCAATCGCCTCTCTATTTCAGCTGCAATAACAAAAATCAGTCAATACACATATCTCAACCATCAGAGGGTGAGTTAGTGGGGAATGTAATGATATCACGGGCTACCTGGGGAAAACAATGGGTGCAAATGTATTCATCTGAATAGTCTTACCCACAGGTGCGCAGGTATCTCAGGGATAACGTCCATAACAACTATATGGCCATACCGGCCACCACTGTTAAAGAACCCCCATGTTTTCTTACTAACACTTTCAGTAGTAGGTATGGACACTACTGTTAGAAGTATAAGTGTACAATTCTGAGATCCAATGCCACACAGGCTAATACTGATAAAGACGAGAGCTTCTTGTTTACACGGAGATTCAGGCCACGCCCACACAGGGCTATTTATGGATACGTATTACTACTGCTTTGTCACTGTGCCTGGAATGTTGAAGTGGGTGTGTTGGTACAATCATACACACCAGTAACGTACATCAGAGTCAATGGAGTGTTGAACGACTGGTGACGTTTAGTGAACAGTTTATTTACATCACAACACAGTCACGATGACATAAACGAAATACAGTTACAGCAAAAGGCACGAATTATCTCTGCACTCAAAAGAATCTCCGATTCTGCGCTATGAAGACTGCCCACGGCAGTTATAAGAATCAAGGCCTTAAGTACTCACATCTCAAACTCTTGCGCTATAAAGACTGCACACAGCAGTTATGAAAATCATGGCCTAAAGTACTCACATCTCAAATCTTTGCGCTATAAAGATTGCACACAGCAGTTATGAAAATCATGGCCTAAAGTACTCACATCTCAAATCTTTGCGCTATAAAGACTGCACACAGCAGATATGAAAATCATGGCCTAAAGTATTCACATCTCAAATCTTTGCGTTATAAAGACTGCACACAGCAGTTATGAAAATCATGGCCTAAAGTACTCACATCTCAAATATTTGCGCTATAAAGACTGCACACAGCAGTTATGAAAATCATGGCCTAAAGTACTCACATCTCAAATCTTTGCGCTATAAAGACTGCACACAGCAGTTATGAAAATCATGGCCTAAAGTACTCAGATCTCAAATCTTTGCGCTGTAAAGACTGCACACAGCAGTTATGAAAATCATGGCCTAAAGTACTCACATCTCAAATCTTTGCGCTACAAAGATTGCACACAGCAGTTATGAAAATCATGGCCTAAAGTACTCACATCTCAAATCTTTGCGCTATAAAGACTGCACACAGCAGTTATGAAAATCATGGCCTAAAGTACTCACATCTCAAATCTTTGCGCTATAAAGACTGCCTTTACTGTAGACAATAATAGTAAAAGTAATAATAGACAAAGAAAATCTATAAATAAAAGTAATCAACTTGTGGTGAACTGGATGAGCTGTCAGTGGATATAAGTAATTTGGTTTGTATTTACGGTTATTGATACCCTAGTTGTTAATACTTTGTATACGATTGAAAGAGAATGGCAGACTTGGCCAAATTTAGGTCTGCTACAGTGCAGGCGGCAAAGGACTTTGGCATGAGTGGGGACGCTCTGATTCAGTATGTTACTACTGAATGTGATAAGTTTATAGAACGGGATGGGGAAGATAGGAAGTTAGAAGCTGAGAGAAGATTACAAGCAGAAGCTGAAGCAAAAAGGTTACAAATAGAATCTGATAGGGAAGCTAGGCAGATGGAGGCTGAAGCTAAGAGATTGCAGATGGAGGCTGAGGGTAAGAGATTGCAGATGGAGGCTGAGGGTAGGAGATTGCAGATGGAGACTGAGGCTAAGAGCTTGCAGATGGAGGCTGAAAAAGAGGAAAGGAGATTGCAGATGGAAGTAGAGGAAAAACGTTTGCAATGAGAACATGAGTTGAGGCTGAAAGAAATGGAACTTCAAGGACATGTTACAGACAATGGAAGTAGACCAACTACCTCTGATACTAGTGCAAGTCAGGGTGCCTCAAATTCAGCGATGAATTTCCACTTAGACCCATTTGTAGAGAAGGAAGGTGATATTGAATCATTTTTAAATAGATATGAAAAATTAGCTACAAATTATGGTCTAGAGAAAGAAAAGTGGAGCCTAAAATTATCACAAGGGCTGAGGGGAACTTCTTATGAAGTTTTCTCCAAATTAAGTAGGGAAGACCAAGAAGATTATGAACTCTTAAAGCAAGACTTGTTAGTCAGATATGAGAAGAATGCTGAATTTTATAGAAAGAAATTTAGAACTACCAAGCTGCTGTCTGGAGAAACTTACCACCAATTCTCTGCAACACTAGAAACCTACTTGGAAAAATGAACTGCTCTGGGGAAAACCCAAGATCTGAAAGAAATGGTTATGATGGAGCAGTTAAGAGAGTCCATGGCTCCAGACTTGAGAAAATTTCTCATGGAACAAGGTGCAGAGAGGTTGGGGGAGATTTTCAATGTTGCTGAGAGATATCAGGCAGCCCAGTCAGAAGTAGCTGGAGTTAAAAAGAAACAAGCAGAGAGTAATAGAACCCCACAAGACCAAGATGAGTATAATAATATGGATCAACCACATAGATTCAAACAAACTTATGACAGGCCTAGATATGAACAAAGAGAAAGAAACCCTCAGGTACAGAATAAAAGATCCTACCGTCAAAGTGATAAGTGGTGCAAAATTTGCCGTATGGGCAACCACAATACAATTGCATGTGGTAGGAAAGTTCCTCCATATCACGCTGCATGCATGATAACAGTGGACAAGGGAAGGAAGAAACTGACAGACAGTCAGATAGATCTCCATCATCCCCCCATCTGTGAAGAAGTAGTATGTAATGGTACGAAAGTCGTGCCTTTATGATTCTGGATTGAAATATGACTCAGTTGTGAGTGCAACCCTGGTGCACCCTGAGCAGTATACCACAGAAACAGTGGAAATACAAGGGGCATTAAAGGGAACAGCCACCATGACACTTCCCGTAGCCAGAATTAATGTCAAGACTCGCTATGTGGAAGGAGTGATTAGTGCAGCTGTGTGTGATGAACCTAATTACCCGCTGGTGATAGGAAGGAAATATGTCTTCTTGGGTGAACCTAGAAAACCTGTGATCATGGCAACGCTCCAGACCAGGTTAAGCCATATGAAGGAGGAGGAACCACCACTAAATATTCACCCCAAGCAGATGAAAAAGGCTCGGGCAAAAGATAAATCATTAAAACCTTGCTTTGGCAAATTGCCAAACAGCCATAACACTCCAAACAATGGAGAATTTTATATGAAGAATGGTTTGCTTTACAGGAAAGCTGGAGCAAAACTCAACGGATATGGACAGTTAGTACTGCCATGGAGATATAGGGAAAATGTTATGGCCCATGCACATGTTGTACCAGACGGTGGACATATCAAAATTGGTACCACTTGTCAACGGGCATCTATAAGATATTATTGGCCAGGAGTAGCTGGGGACATTGCCCGGTATGTGAAAGCCTGCGCACAATGTAGCAAGGTAACATCCCCAAGTTGGGAAAATAATCAGGCCATAGAAAAGCATAGTGGCGAACATAAGCCTGAAATTAAAATTAATTATGATAAGGTAGACACCGTGGATAAGATGGCACTTTTTCACTCCCAGTCTTCAAATAAACCAGTTAGAATGGCAACTCTTCGATTGGTAACGAGAGAAAACGTAAACAAAAATATAGACCAGTCACACCCGACACAACGTTGTCCGGATTTCTTGGAACTGGCTAAAAATAGTAACGAGGTTCTTGGGCCAGCCTTGAAAACGAAACTAAATGATAACCTCCGAAAAGTTGGGAGTGGGCGTTTGGCCAATTGGCCTAATGTTCAGCTAGCTTCCCAATACGGCTATTAAATTAGCATTATAAAGGGTACCGGTGACAGTGGTAGTTGTCCGGCCCTACACAGTCCATTGGAAGTATTGTACGGACACTGGATTGAGATTACATATATTATAGCAATGCTACAGGGAGAATTGATTCTTGGTGCAGGAAAATCATTTCCCCATATTATATATTATATCACCAGTGACGTTAGGCTGAGAAAACAGCTGGTGAATATGGACTCTACCTGAATTGCAGGAAATTACAGTTACACATGAATATTAATAAAGGGTAATACCAGATTCCATTCAAGCCTGAGCTCAGACCAATTGTTGGCTGTGATCACATCGGAGGGGCACATTGAATTCATATGTTGCTTTTGATTGGATATTACTTCGAGTGTTTTAACCAGGATGATAAGGAAATTACTGGACCCCTTACATAACTCTGCTATCACCAATTTTATAAATCTCCTCCTCATAAATATTGGAACCTTGAGGAACATCTAAAACCTCTGGACATGTCATGAACAGACTCAGAGAAGATTAATGGTGAATATGAATTGATATTCAGCATTTGACAGGCAGAAACACCTGTGCTGCTTATTGATAAACATGCGGTGAATTTATCTCTGGATTGCAGAGGACTGAGACAACTTTCTTGAGTAGTGCCTACTGGAACTGACCCACCTGCAGGAAACCAGGATAATATTAAGGCAGAGTAAAGTCAATTTGACGTAATTTAAACGTGATGGTAATACAGACATGAAAGCTGCACTAGTGGTTCACGCTTTTCTAACGGGGGAGATATGTCGTAAACATTTTGAATCTGTATGACGCCACTCTCAAATTCCCCGCTCAAAACTAGCTATAATATTTGAATCTAAAACTAACTATAGTATTTGAATCAGTCTTAGAACCCAGTTAAATTTACCGCCCGATAATATCTAAGCGTAAGGTACAATTTTAACAACCAATCATATTGCTTCTTTTTCTAGTAGTGATAAAGAAATCTTTTAGACTTGATAACAGTACCTATTTTGTGTTTTTGACCGAACGAAGATATTTTATTTCTTAAAAACTAAAGACAGTTAAACAGAAGGAAATATCTCAAAGTTTAGCGCTGATATTACTTAAGAGATAAGCATGAAGATTCCCTCATAAGAACATTTTATTGTAGTAGAAAAATTGATTTTAGTGATATTTTCATATCAGGGTGGTACCCGAATTAATTATATATATATATATATATATATATATATATATATATATATATATATATATATATATATATATATATATATATATATATATATATATATATTTTGTTAATTATTAACCTGTGTATACCCGATTATGTGTGCAGTGCTGTGTAGGAAAGTGAAACTACAGGACAAATGTGTGCCGCCATACTGACCAAATTGTGAACGTGTGTAGTTTAAAGACGACAGGCCCGAAATAAAAAAATGTGTATAATATTTGCAAAATATGGCACAATTACGACAGTAAGTTGTAGTAGGGAGTTTGAATGAGTATTCTCTTCTGGAGGTATAAACTGTTCAAGAACATGAGATAGGTGTACAGGAATTGTTGGCATGAAGTAATCAAGATGTTACATACTATTTTGTACTTGGCCTGATTATCATACGGAAGACTATCATGGGCTAAGGATCTTATCAGTGACTTAGTACAGAAAAGAATAATCACATGGAACTGGCTGTAGGAAAAGAAATTATATGTCCTGTGCAAATTGATAGCACAGAAACTGAGAAGGGTAAGATGTGGTGTTATATATATGTGTGTGTGGGTTGAAACAGATACCTACATGGAATGTGGTTATCTTTTCTTCCAGGTTCTGTCTCACCATTACCACTTAGCTGCATTCACTCGTGAGGAAGATTGTGGGTGACAAGAGCTCCACATATATTAGGAGCTAGACCCAACTTTTCTCATCAAGAAACTGCAAGTCGTGTGGTCCTGACTTGTCGAGTGAAGTTCAGCAGCCGAAAAAGATAAGTCTCAGATAGAGGACATTGAAAGCACATCCAAAAGAATCACCGCTGTTGAAAATATCCATCAAATTAGAAAAACCTTCTATGACGAGATCTAAAGGACATAGAACATATCTATATAAAACCCACAGTATTGTGATAGTGAAATTTAACATCTAGAAGAACGGAAAGTGTGAATAGTAGCCCCTGTGAGCAATATTCATCATGGAAGAAATTTTCCAGTTTATTTATTTTGAGCTGTAAATATCATTTCATTTCTTTTGATTATTCCTGACCTGAAAAGATTGAGGTTCAGGACAATTAAATTGTATATAAATTTCCTACAGTCTTGCTTAATAATTTTATTAAAGTTAAGTTCTGTTTGGAATTAATAACTATTATAATAAACAAAGTACCAAAGACAAGTAGCTAAATAAAACTCAACAGTTAATTATTAATCTTAGTGGGATCTTAAGAGGTAGCAGTTAGGGACTCAGAATACATCATCATCATCATCTTCTCTGGGAACTTACATAACTTGACCCCACTTTGATGTCTATATACCCTTGCTCTTTTCAGAGAAGGGGGTATTGTGTATAAGACCAGTCTCTTATCTGGCACTATCCTGGTATCATCTGATACACCTATTTGTCCAAGATAGCCTATACTTTAGTAACATCAAAACCTCTTATGACAAGGACCTCATCCATTAAAGACATGTATGTCGCCGCACTACCCTTAAGCCCGAATGGCATCACATTCCATGCAAAGCTGCCAACATGGGTGCAAAAGGGGGATTTTTGTTTTGCTTCTGGAGTCATTGGGATTCACCAAAACCCAGATCGTGCGTCTAGAGTGGTGAAGTAAGTGGACTTTCCCAATGTTGCCAGTAAATCGTCAATCTTAGGTAGGGGGTAAGAAATAATTGGTAATTTTGTTGAGGGCACGGTAATCACAACAGAACCGGCTGGATCCGTCTTTCTTAGAAACAATGACAATGGGAGAGGATCATTGGGATCTGGAACGTTCAATTATTCCAGCGGCCAACATTTCGTCTATGGATTTTTCAACAAGTTCCCGATTCTCCAGTGGGGTGTGGTATGGTTTTAAGTGAACCGGTTCCTCTGTTGTTCTTTGAATATCCATTGTGACAGTATTCGTTCTGCCCAATTCCATGTCATTCAGAGCAAAAATATCCTGATGTTTTGTAAAGAATTTTGTTAAACGTGATTTATACAGGTACATGTGACTGTACTCTTCCAGGATTCGAACTGGATGTGGTCTGAGCTGGGTACTGCTGTCTCTCCCATATCTGACGTGGGTATTGTTGTAAGTTTCTCACAGTGTTAACAGTGTAACGTTGCGCATCCGAGTATGTTACTTGATTTGCCTTGATATAATAAGTGTGATCATATCCTCCTGGACGTAAATGATTGATATATTCCCCATAAACAGTAGGACGTAACATCAAGGTCTGTTGGTTGGGATAACCTCCCGGCAGAAAATTTTCCTTCCGCATGTCAGAATCGTGGGGGTAGCGTGGGGTGTAATGTTGGGTGCAAACGAGAAGAGGGAATGGATGGTTATGTTTCTGACAATATTGCTGCTGCATTGGCTGCTGTTGACTTGGTTAATTTTTGCTGTTGCATTTGCTGTTGTTCTTGATCCTTACCATCCACGTTCATTAATTATTTCTGCAATTCCTGTCAGTGGTTCTCAGTGATCCTACTTCGTCCGTTCTCCTCAAGAGGACTGGTCACCTGGCACCAATTAAGCATTTATGTGGCCGTCAGGGGTAAACTTTCTTGTTATGGTACTTCTTCTATTTTGTTTTTATTTTCTTGCTTTTCCAAGTTAGATTGAAGTCCGCCAGAGATGTGATTTTCTTGGATTATGTTGTGGGGTACCAGTCCATTCATTTCCTCTATTAGATTTTATGTTTTTGGAGAACGGTTGTGGTGTACATTTTGCAGTTACTCATTTCCTACATTATCCAACATGTAAGGAAGTATTCAACAGCCTGATAAATTAACTTGCATTTTTATTTAGAACAGAAAATTGCATGAAATGAATCAACAGCAATGGTTACAAATCCTGATCAATCATTCGATTCAAGATGTCTCATAATATTCAATTGTATCATCAATATCCTTTGTTTCCTTATTTATGATTTTTCAGGGTTGCATATCTCTTTTGTAGATATCTTTGTACCATATTTAGTTTTTGTCTAATACCCTTGCAATCCAGGGTTTCGTTCATTATAATTTTTCACTTCTTTATTTCTTCTTTTGTCAAGGTGACTCTTTGCAAAAACTTATACGAGCTGGGCTGAAAATTACAAAGTCGTTACAAGTCTTGGGTCTACTTACATGTTTAAACCAGCATGCTAACATTTACATGCACAGATGTTCATGACTAACAAATTATGCCTTTTCTGCATCTGCAGGCATATCTGAAGAATATCGAAATACTATCCAACTTCATCGATACTCCGATGTAGAAGCAAGACGCTCACTAAACGCGTCTGTATGCAAAGCTTGACTTCTTCCCAACGGCTGCTCGAATATTTCCCGGCAGCTGACCTTGCAGTGCGGATTTAGCTGGCTGCTTTCTATTGGTTAAGGCTTTCTTCTATATACTTATTATTGATCAATCTATCATTTTATCACACAGGGAGCAAGGCTGTCCCTGTGTACGTCACTGAAATCGCGATGGTAACTCCGACAATTTGTGGCGTGGGTTATGTCAAAGTTGAACTAGTTACCGCTTTACCTCTCTTCACCCTGCTCTCAGTTGTGAAGTGTATTTTCTTGTCTTTTCTTTTCTTTGTTTATTTGTAGAAAAAATCTTACTTGCTTATTTATCATAATTGCGAATGATGGTTTTATTATTTTATTATAACTAAACACTAGCACGAATAAATGCTTTGGTGGTCGGTCATACAGATGTCAACTTGAATAAGTTCAAAGAAAGCAGTGGTCAGCCTGAGGCTGTTGATATCTCCGTAGATTTTCTCCAGGAATGGTACTGGTGATGGCCATATGCGTCTTCTCTGTTCCTCATATGTTGGGCACCTTTGAAGCAGGCGTTCGGCAGTCATTTTACCAGTGCCACAGTCACACTCATCCGTAGTTCCTATCTTTAATTTGTTGAACAGATGGTATCTCAATCTGTTATGACCAGTGCGAAATCTGAAGATTACCACTTGTTCACTTCTGCTGAGCTGGTAATACGGATCATTTTTTGTGTGGCCTGGATGCTCTTCTTCCCACTTGTGCCTGTATCTGCGCTTGATAAAACTCTTGGACTCCTCATAGGTTATATTTGTGTCCAGCTGAGGAAGTTTTCCCCCTTCCTTTGCCAATCTGTCAGCCTCTTCATTTCCAGGGATGTTGCAGTGAGAAGGGATCCACTGTATCACAACTCTTTTGTATGGCTGACATAGTCTGTGAAGTGTTACTCTTAGGTCATCCAGTTCAGCATTTATTTGACTTTTCAGTGTTGTAATCACTGACAGCGCATCTGAGAAGATAACTACTGGTCTCTCTGAGCTTTTTTCTGTCATTAGAATTTCTGATGCAGTTTTTATGGCCTCTGCCTCTGCTCTGAAGTTAGTTGAAAATTTCCCTGTTGCGACTGCTATCTTTTTTGTGTGCCATTGCTTAAGCTCAGGAAGACTCCTCCACCCCCATCTTCTGTTGCATTAGTTGCTGATCCATCTGTGTACGCATGGATCCAGGTGTTGCTTGGGTAATGTTTCTCTATATATTTTGTGGTTAGGACTCTCCTTTCTGTTTCAGTTTGACTGTTCTTTCTCTCAATACCAGGAACATTTTCTATCATTTCAGGGAAGCACTGTTGTTTCCAAATTGGTAGCTTGTGTGCAGTACATATTGGCGTAGCTGTTGATATTGCATTTATGGGGTCTGCTCTCATCTTTGTTTTGACTGTCTCTACAAAGTTGCTTCGCTTCAGTCTTCCCCTTCCAAGTCCATTTATCCTCTGGTGCATTGGGTGATCTATCAGCCTCCTGAATTTCTCGGCTTGTTGCTGGGATCTGCTAACTCTTCTATCCTCCATAGGCTGGAGGTGAGTAATCTTTTCCAACTCTTTTATTGGTGTTGATTTCATGCCCCCAGTTATGATTCTCATTGCTTGGTTTTGGGTTCTGTTTATTTTGTCAAAGTTCGACTTAGCGGCTGTTGACCATGCTGCAATGCCATATTCTAGGACTGGTCTCACTTGCCCAGTATATAGATTCTTTAGTACTCTCTCGTCTGCTCCCCAAACCGTGCCAGCAAGTTTTTTCATGATTGCCATTCTCTGCCTTGCTCTTGTCCTGTTTTTCTCAATCTGGGTTTTCCAAGTCAAGCGGCGATCAAAGGTAATGCCTAGGTAGTTTGGGTTTTCATCCAGATGTAGATTTTTCCCATTTAGCACCAATTTGGAGATCTGTGGTTTGTTAGAGAGAGAAAACACTGTGAATGATGTTTTCTCCTCATTTATTTTTACTAGCCATGCCTTGGCCCTTTCCTCCAGTGATGTTAGGGCTTGCTGCATCCGAATGCTTGCCGTAGAGATATATTCCTCTGAGATCCACAGGGCTAAGTCGTCTGCAAAGGAGGCATTGTGGGTTCTTCTTTGAATATTCTCTGATATGTCATTTATATATGTGAGGAACAATGTGGGTGACAGAACTCCCCCTTGGGGAACACCCTGCTCCAATACCATCTTCCTACTGGTCTGTCCTTGTAGTTGGACTCTGGCCGTTCTATTTTCAAGATAGTGGCTGATCCATTTGAACATTCTCCCACACACTTCACTTCTTTGCAGCTTGACTTTCAGTCCATCTTTCCACACTTTGTCAAATGCTTTTTCTAGGTCCACCCAAACCACCAGTGTGTGCTTTTTTTCTTGGAAAGCATCCTCAATTTTCTGAGTTATATAAGTGATCTGGTCTTCAGTGGATCTGTGTTTCCTGAATCCTGCTTGCTGTGGGGCTAAGAGATGTTTTTCCTCTAGATGCCACATAAGTCGAGTATTTATTATGCACTCCATCAATTTTCCAACACAACTAAGTAGACTGATAGGTCTGTAGCCATTTGGTTCTGTCTGAACTTTGTCTTTCTTAGGTATTGGAATCAGTATGGCATCTTTCCATGCCTGTGGTACTATTCCTCTTTTCCAGCTGCAGTTCAGGATGGCCAGAAGCTTCTTTTTTGCCTTTGTTCCTAGGCCTGTTAGCATTTCATTGATTATCCCATCTTTTCCGGGTGACTTCTTTTTCTTTAGCGCCCTCATTGCCTCTTCTAATTCTTGCATTGTTAACTTTGCCATCATGTGTTCTTCTGGTGCAAGCTTTTTGTTATCATGATTCCTTTGTTCATCAATGATGGCCCTTCTTCTGTCTATAGGGACATCAATGTAGTTTGCACCAGCATAGTGTTCCATGAGTGCATTTGCAGCTTTTTTTCCCGAGAGCATATTTTCACCTTGTTTGATTGTGATGTGATTTTTGTAAGGCTCTTCGTTGTTCAAAGCTCTAACTAGTTTCCACAGCTTGTTCCCTTCTTTATCTAGGTTGAGATTTTCTGTTGTTTGCTTCCAGCAGTCTCGTGTTGTTTGGTTTAATGTTCTTCTGTACTTTGCAGTGGTTGCTTTGAGCAAGATGTTTGCCTCAGTTGTTTGTTCTGTTTCTGCCGTGTCTCTGGCTTGTGCTACCTCAAGTTTTTGCAGTTCTTCATTCCAGTATGGTTTATAGTTCTTTCTTGCCCCTCTCGGAATAGTCTCAATAGCTGCTTGAAGTATTGCTCTATTAAAGATTTCAACCATATTTTTCATGCTGTTGTTTCGTGTGTTGATGGTTTCGCAAAGGCTGTCAGTCAGCACTGCAAAACTGTCCCAGTCAGCTCTTTTGTAATTCCATCGGGGCAATGGTTTCACTTCATGGGGAACATACTCCATATTAACCACTAGCTTTATTGGTCTGTGGTCGCTGCCTGCTAGCTGGCCAAGTACCTGTCGGTCAATTTTGTGAAATATGTCTCCTGTGGCAAAAGCTAGGTCTGGAGTGGAAGTGGTGTGCCATCTTCTAGAGTAGAAACTGGGTTTATCATCTGGCCTGTTGATAAGGTGAAGATTTGTGTCTATCTCCCAGTCCTCCACTTCCTCTCCTCTACTGTCTGTATCCAGATATCCCCATCTTTCCGAGTGGCTGTTGAAGTCTCCGACCACAATGCAGTTTGAGCTCTTTATTTCCATACTTTCAAGTGACAGGTCTTTGCTCGGTGGGCCATACAAATTGTAGATACGCATGTTCGTGTCCTTTATTTTAATGTCAACCCCTACAATTTCCGATTGGTCGTTGAAGTTCACAGATATCTCGCTACTTGGTATTGAGTTTCGGGTAAGTAATAGCACACTTCCTTTGTGTCATTCTCGATCGAGTCGGAAAGCCTGGTATCCTCTTATTGAGAATCTGTGGTTGCTGTTGAGATGCGTTTCTTGGATGCAAGCCACATCTATTTGATCCTCATAAAGGCGGTTTTTTAGGGGGACTTTTTTGTTCAGAACTCCTTCTGCATTCCACTGCAGAATGTTGAGTGTTCTTGGTGTTTGGTCAATAGCTTTTGCCCTTTCCCTCTGTACCTTGACTCCACAATTCAGGGGAAGGTGACCACCAGTAGTATTGGTTGGACCCCTTCGAGGTGGGGGGTCCGGCACTCTCGCCGCCTGGCGGGACTCCACGGGACGAGCACCACAACGCTTAAATTGTATTCGTGACATCTTCATTAGGCGGAGTACGTTGCACTGTTTCGTTGAGCATGTAGCCCAGTGCATCCGATTTCAACAAGCGTTTCTGTAGGGTTGCGTTCCTTAGCCCTTGACTGTCCTAGACGAACTGCCTTCCAAGGCTTACGAGCTTCATCTACCCGGGATTTTAACCCATGCCTGGGGTTTGGGTTGATGCTGGCCAGAGCATGGTCCACTCGCCGGTGGGCACTGCGCCTACACTGTAAGGGGTCCCAAACTACTCCCGATAGACGACAAACAGTGAAGAATGAGGCAAGAAAGCATTTAACCCATGAAGTGGGGTGGGCTGGTGCAGACCAGAGCATGTACCACACGCCGGAGGGTTCTACATCTACACCTATAGGGTTCCACCCACTCCTCAGCCCATTTAGTCTGGCCCCTCACCCAGGACCTGTCCGGCTTGGGTGACCCTGCCAGGAGTAAAACTCCCGCCGGCATAGCTCCCGGGATCATTGGGGCGCTCAAGCTCTCCAACCACGGCAAGGTAGGTTTACATGTGGAGAGACCACCTTCAGATAGCCAAAGTAAAAATGAAACTCAAGAGATATGCAACAATGTAAAATTTGCTGCAGCCAAAGGAAACATGAGAGAACTGTATAACAGCACAAAGAAGCTAACAGGGAAATACAAGCAAAGAAGTTGCCTCATAAAAGACAAGAATGGAAAACTGCTCAGCAATATACAAGAGCAAATGAAGAGGTGGATAGAATATTTTGAAGACCTTCTCAATAGACCAGCTCTACAAAACCCCCCGGACATCCAGCCAGCAGAAGAAGAGCTACAAATTAACGGTGAAAGACCAACGAAGGAAGAAATAACGAAAGCCATAAAACTTCTAAGACATGGAAACGCGTCTGGGCCTGATGGCATTCCAGCAAAGGCCATCAAAGCAGATATCGACACTGTTACAGAGATGTTATATAAATTACTTGGTAAAGTATGGGAGAAGGAAGAGATACCAGCAGAATGGAAGGTAGGATATCTGGTTAAGTTGCCTAAGAAGGGAAATTTACAAGAGTGCACAAATTATAGAGGAATAATGTTACTATCAGTGCCAGGAAAAGTATTAAACAGGATTATCCTTGAGAGATTAAAAGAGTCCATGGACAAGAAACTGCGAGATGAATAAGCAGGTTTTCGACAAAACAGATCATGTACAGACCAGATAGCCACTTTGAGAATAATTGTTGAACAAAGTCTGGAATGGAATTCACGACTATACATTGGATTTGTGGACTACGAAAAGACATTTGACAGTGTGGACAGAGAATCACTTTGGAAATTGATGAGGTATTATGGAGTTTCTCCGAAGATCATTAATTTAATAAAGAAAACATATGAAGTCATGACATGCAGACTTCTTCACGAAGGACAGCTTACAGAACCATTTGGGATAAGAACAGGAGTGCGACAGGGATGCCTCTTGTCTCCATTTCTTTTCTTACTAGCAATAGACTTGGTAATGAGATCATCGACAACACACAACATAAATGGAATCCAGTGGACTCTGACTAAGCAGTTGGATGATCTGGATATTGCTGATGACTTGGCTCTTCTGTCACATAACCGTAATCAGATGCAGGACAAATTGAAAACACTCGATGAGAGGTCACAGCAATTGGGTCTGAAAATACACAGGGAAAAGGCAAAAATAATGAGAATAAAGGCAGATAATGATAACAGGGTTGAACTTGAAGAAACACCAATTCAAGATGTAGAATCATACACATATCTTGGCAGTAATAAAGACAAAGTTGGAGGGACAGACAGTGATATCAAACTAAGAATACAAAAAGCAAGAGGAGCTTTCATTGCATAGGGAAATAGATGGAGATCAAGAGAAATCGGATCCAACACGAAAATAAGAATCTTCAACTCAAATGTGAAGTCAGTCCTATTGTATGGCTCTGAGACATGGAGAATAACAAAGACAACAACCAAAAAGCTACAGACTTTCATAAATTGGTGCTTGCGTAGAATAGAGGGATTAAAATGGTATGACAAGGTTACCAATGTGGAACTGATGACAAGAACTAGACAAGTGCCAGTGGAACAAGAGATGAGAAGGAGACGATGGCGGTGGATAGGACACACACTGAGGAAACCTGTTAATAGCATTACAAGGCAGTCCTTGTTCTGGAAACCCCAGGGCAAGAGAGGCAGAGGTAGACCAAGAAGCACATAGAGAAGAGAGCTGGAAACAGAGGTGAAAATGATCAGGAGAACGTGGAAAGAACTTGAGATGATGGCACTTGACAGGAGAACTTGGCATGTATTTGTTGAAGACCTTTGCTCCTTTGGGGGTGGAGGGTTATGATGATGATGATCTTGTGGTAAATTCTGTACTACTTTCTGTGTATCTTATCTTCTTTCTAAGAGGTGGTATCTATGCTAAATGTCATGGACATGTTGTAAGGCTGATTTGTGTTTTATTCTTTGCCTGTGTTCCCAGTTTTCTACAAGGTGGTTCCGATTCATTCTCTTACATCTTTCATAAACTTCTAAAGCAGTTTTATCCCTCCGCAACCCAAGGGGTTCCACATTTTTGTGTATTTCACATGCAGCAGTTGGAGTTGATCTCATAGCTCCTTAAAACCAAACCAAACCAGTTCCTTCAGCTCCCGAAGAAGCAAAGCCCTCAACAAAAATGTACCTGGTCTTGTTCTGTGTTATCTCCTCAAGATCTTTTCATGTCTTCTTAACCCCGTTCATTACGTTTAATTTATTTAAGTTTTGTAGTTACTGTAAACAAGTGAATAAAGCAACTTTCCGTCATTATTTGTCAGGCTTTTGTATCGTACTTTGTTATTTAATGATTCATTTCTTTTGTTTTATTGTACAGAGTGATTCAAAAGTCACTCCGTATTTGTAAATTGTTATTTCCCGAGTTTGTGGAACGAGACATGTTGAGACCCCAGCATTGCATACAAAGCTTTGGGGGAACAATCTGAGCCCCGGATTTAACTCCGGCTTTTACCTTGTTGGCTATGTGCAGGAAGATATCACAATGAATAGGTGACAGGTGGGGATGGTGGAATCCGTGAAGTGCATCTGTGCAGGACGTTACTATTCCTTTGGAGAGCTCCGAACCAGAGCACAGAAATTTAGCCCTGCATATCTGAAGACGCAAATGAGATAGCCCAGTTTCTTGGATGCTCCTTTTCAGACTAACATTGTATCTGATGAACAAATAGAGAGACTGTCAACACTTGTGTAGCATGTTTCATTTTAACAGCAAGCAATCACTGATTATAAGTAAATCTCATATTATTAACTCTGTTGGATCCAGAGCCGCTAAAACCGTTGTTGTTGTTGTTTTGATGCGTTGATGGGTGGAGAGCGGGCTCTTATCATCTTTCCATTCTTGCCTCTTCTCATTCCATCTTGGTCTACCCTGTTCAACCTGAAAGTTGGTTATAATTGGGGTATTTAGTGTCATTTTATTTTCTAGTTTTGTATTCAATTTAAATATCTATTGTCTTTTACGGTTGCTGATTTTTATTTATATTAGTATTTGTCCATTTTATTTTCTCTTTTGTGTTGTTTATAGATAACTATTGTCCTTTACACTTGGTTTTAATTTGTATTGGCATTTGTTCTTTTTGAGTTGTTGCCCTATTTTTTTCTATACCTCGTTGTCTTTCCTTGTCCTATGAGTAGTTAGTTTTTTGTTAATGCTTTGTTAGTTCTTGCTGTTTAATTTTTATTTAGTTGGATGTTTTTCCTGAAGTACTAACCTTATATGTTTTCCTTTGTTTTATGTATATATCTTTTAAGTATTGATTGGGCATCTCTTGGGGCATCTATACTTAAAACCTTATCACCTGTCATCTATATTGTGATTTCTATAGTAAGTTTTTAATTGAAGTCTTTGTTGTTCGTACTTTTTACAGTGGATCGGTACCGGGATCCTTTAAATGCATTCTGGGCCGGAATAGAATGCTGAAGAAATAAACTGGAGCTCATGGCTCCAATTCAACAAATATCGGAGTTGCAGAAAAGCCATGATCTACAATGTAGGTAATGCCAAAGATTTTTCCACTTAGCACTGACTGTGAAAGAGGGGCAAGCTCAGCAGATCTAGTTAAATGGATGGGTTTGAAAAAAAAAATCGAAAAAAGGTGATTCGTCTTACGAGGACAAAAGACAAAGAAAGTAGTCTACGTTACGGCCATAAGGCCTTCGTCAGGAAAAGAAAGAAAGTGAAGGCTAGATAGGAGACATAAGAACTTAAAGAAATATAAAAATAAAACCTAGGTACTTCCCTGAAGGCGAAGCATGGCTGAAAAGGAAGTGACTTCTGCCCCCGGATGTACACAATACATACTAAGAAACTAAAAACTTCTGACTCTACTAAACCCCCCTTTACACCTAAACCTGGGGCCTCTCATGCCCTGGACCTGTATATCAAGAACACCATCCATGACATTCAGCAGCTCCGCCCTCGTAGATTGCATTATTCCAATCTCACTTCGGCAGAGTCCTGCGCTCTCTCTCTTCTTCGCCGTAGAGACGACATTGTCATCAAACCGGCTGACAAGAGAGGAGCCATTGTCGTCTGGCAGAAGGACTTATACCTAAGTGATGGTAATAACCAGTTGACCAATGGCTCTTTTTACAGGCCCAGGACCAGCTATGCGACTGTCTCTAACAATCGCATTGTACACAACACTATTAAACAGCTCATCACTAGTAATGCTCTTCCTCCCGAAGCTTCTCGTCTTAGGATTCATGACAGCTCTTTGGGCAAGCCTGTATTCTACATGCTCCCCAAAATTCATAAGATCGACAACCCTGGCAGACCTATTGTCTCAGCCTGTTCCTGTCCTACTGAACACATTTCTGACTTCCTCGATAGCATTTTCCAGCCCATCGTTGAGAATCTTCCCTCCTTTGTCAAAGACACCAATCATGCTCTTACAACTTTCTCCTCTATCCGACTCTCAGCAGACCGCTCCTACCGTCTTTTCTTGTTAGACGTATGTTCTCTGTAGACCTCTATTCCCCACTCTGATGGTCTCCGAGCTCTTCGGTTTTTTCTTGACCAACGCACTTGCCCTTCTATATCCACTGTCACTCTTCTCCGTCTTGCTGAACTGGTCCTTCAACTGAATTCCTTTGAATTCAATGGTCAGTTTTTTGACCAAATTAGTGGTGTTGCCATGGGAACGAAGATGGGTCCTAGCTATGCCTGCCTGTTCATGGGCCACTTGGAGCATCAGATATGGCAACAATACTCCGGTCCTTTCCCCGGGTTTTACCGCAGATATATCGATGATGGCATAGGTCTCACAGATATGTCTGAGACTGATTTATATCGCTTCATCGACTTTGTCAACCACTTTCACCCCACCATCAAGTTCACCTCTCTCGTCTGCACAGTATCTGTCAACTTCCTTGACATTACTATTTCTATCACGCCCTCCGGCCTTAATACCTCAGTATACTACAAGCCGACAGATGCCCACAGCTACCTCCTGTATACCTCTTCTCATCCTCGGGCCTGTCGTGACTCCATTCCTTTTTCACAACTTCTCCGCCTCCGCCGTTTGTGCCAAGACGACGATGACTTCCACTTCCGAGCAAATGAGATGTTGGATTTCTTCCGTAGCAGACTTTATCCGGAACATGTTCTCACGTATGCTCTCCAACGTGTGCTCCCCATCTCTCGTCAGGAGGCACTCATACCTCACTATAAATCCACTTCAGATAGAGTCAAATTAATCACAGTACTGCTGTCAAACAGATCCTTTTCCGCCACCTCCCTATCCTCCAAGCAGAGCCTGCGACCCAAGAAGTATTCGGTGAAGCACCTTTGGTTGCATATAGACGCGACAAGAACTTGAAGGATCTTCTTGTTCACAGCCGTCTCCCAAGGGAGAATGCCACTCACTTTGGCACACTACCCTGTGATCGGACACGATGCAACACGTGCAAGTATGTCATCTCAACCCAGAAGGTGTTCTTTCCTAAGGCTACGTACACCATCACTAGTAGGTTCATGTGTGAATCGCGTAATGTCATTTATACGATCATATGTAAACGTTGCTGCAAAACCTATATTGGCCAAACAGGCAAACGACTTGGGGACAGATTCAGCCAGCACTTAAATGACATCTCTCAGCAAAAGTCCACACCAGTTGCCACATACTTCAATAGCCCTGACCACCATGGTCCCATCGACATCCAGGTCACTGCGATCCGATCCTGCTCCTCTGACACTGCCAGCCAAGAACAGCTTGAGAACCGTCTTATCCACCGCATAGGGTGTCTTAAACCAGCCGGTCTCAACACTTTCCACACCTTTTTCTGAGGTCACCCTTTCCTCTCTTGCTCTATTTGGACTCTTTCCACTCTTATCCTATTTTTATGCCATCCTCCATAATATGTATGGATACACACGGTTTCTTATTTGTCTTGATTTTTTATTTCATATTCATTTATCTCCTACTTATTCTGTCCTCTTCTATTTCCAGTCCCCACTTTTATTCCGTTTGGGTAGTTTTTTGTTCAGTTTCGTTTTTTAGTTTTTAGTTTCTTAGTATGTATTGTGTACATCCGGGGGCAGAAGTCACTTCCTTTTCAGCCATGCTTCGCCTTCAGGGAAGTACCTAGGTTTTATTTTTATATTTCTTTAAGTTCTTATGTCTCATATCTAGCCTTCACTTTCTTTCTTTTCCTGACGAAGGCCTTGTGGCCGTAACGTAGACTACTTTCTTTGTCTTTTGTCCTCGTAAGACGAATCACCTTTTTTTCGATTTTTTTTTTCAAACCCATCCATTGTACTCCACGTCTTACCGCAGTTCCCCTCAACTTCCTCAGCTCTAGTTAACAACATATCATGAGTTTTATCTATGGGGTGTACATCAAATAAGTTCCCAGCAAAATATTAGGCAGGATAATTATATAGAGAATTTTAAAAGCGGTAGACCACAAACTGAGGAAAGAACAAGCAGGATTTAGAAAGAACAGAAGATGTGCAGATCTTAAATTTACCCTCAGGAACATCATAGAGCAGTGCTCAGAATGGCAAAGACAGCTGTACTTTAATTTCGTTGATTTTGAAAAGGCTTTTGACAGGATACATAGGGACAGTCTATGGAAAATCCTGAGGGCTTATGGAATTCCAAGCTGCACAGTGTCAATCATAAAAAGCCTCTATGCCTACTTTACGTGTAGCGTAGGGCAGAGCAACCTAACCTTTGAGGTGAAGACAGGAGTACGACAGGGATGCCCCTTATCAACCACTCTATTTTTAACAGTCGTAGACTGGGTGATGCTACAGACAACAGAGGGTAGTCCAAGAGGAATAAGATGAACTGCGTTTTCTACATTGGAAGATCTGGAATATGAGATGACATTGCACTACTAGCACATTCACATCAACACATCCAGAAAAAAACGGAGACTTAATAAGTATAGCCAGCAGGTGGGCATGAACATCAATCTAAAGAAGACAGAGGTCATGACATTAATGTGGGCAACCCCAAGCCCATAACTGTAAGGAATCAACAACTGGAACAGACAGACTTCTTTACATACCTAGGATGCATAGTAACACCCGATGGCGGAGTAAGCAAATATATCAACAACAGAATGAACAAAGCAAGAACAGCCTTTCATAACAACATCAGGAAGTATTCTCAGTACAACACAAGCATAAAATTAAAATAATATCAGAGCTGTGTGCTTTCTGTGATTCTCTATGGTGCAGAATGCTGGAGAGTAACAGAGAAGGAAATGTCGAAATTGTCCTCTTTCCACACAATTTGCCTAAGATAAATTCTCCAAATCTTTTGGCCGAATACTTCTTTTTTTTTCTTCTTCTTCGTTCGCCCTGAAAAGGACGGTGGTTGCGTTGTGTCTGTTTACGCCTAAGCTGTGATATCTGCACTTTTCGGTCGACACATCCGACTTCTGCACGGCATTTTTTAGGACCGGGTTTGCCTTCCCATTTCGATCCACACTCGCTCAGCCAGACTGCACAGCTGCAGACTGTTTCCAGGACCACCACGTGGAGGTGGAGTGCGGTCTTGACCAGCTCTGGTTCGCTGGTCCTGACGCAGGCAGTCAAGCTATGAGTCGCTGACTGCTGTCTCTATTGCTGCGTCTTGAGGTCCCTGGCCGAATACCATAACCAACCAAGAACTGCTTACTCAGAGCAACCAAGAGGACACGCACACCATCATAAGATTAAGAAATCGAGCATAACATCTGAGATCATCTAAGCTGTCACGCACTTTCTGTCTTCCCACCCCTTCTGTGGGGAAAAAGAAATTTGCTCCAATTTTTTTGGGGGGATTGAGCCCCCAACTGAAATAATATAATAAAATATTACTTTAATAGCTGGGGGGAAAAGGGGGGGGGGGGGGTATTTAAATTAACTGAGTCACACGGGTGTAATTCACTCAATAATTATTAAATCAACTATCAATTTGCATTTACAGATAACAAATTTAATAATCAATTAATCTAATAAATAAATGCATGAGTCTGATGAAAGTGCGTTACGAATAGCGGAAAACGAGAAATGCATTAATTAAACATGTTTGAATATATATACTTAGTTTGAATAGAGAAAGAAAGAATGGGCCTACGTCATCTTCAGGCGTGTCGTACAAGGCTTTATTAGCATGGGTCTGGCAACCTCATCATGTAATACAAATTGCCACATAAACACCGTCACAAGAACACGTGACTGCTTGGTGCAGGCTTCCTGCAAGGAGAAAAGCTGGAGTTGTGGACCCTTGATCCATGAGGAACTCACAGGACAACGATGACGATGATGATGATGATGAGTACGTCTTTCACGTTCTCAAGGAGTGTCGCGCCGTTATCCCGAACTGAACATTCATTGTCACAACACAGTTAGATAAGATAGATGAAAATTAAGAAATGTAAGAAAGATATTTAGAATATTTTAAGTGGCTCGTTAAAGGTTAGATTTCTATACAAGTGAGGGTGAATAGGAAGGCGAATATTCTCACAAGAGATAATGTCTCAGAATGGCACTTGAGAATGGATTCTGTTTCCTTGCGGCAAACTCCCCTATGATTCTTACTGAATATTATAATTATTATTAAGCCCCCATCCTCTCATACTGAAGAAATGACATATATATGTATTTTAAGGAGACAGTACATATAAGAAACTCACTAGACCACGTGGTAGATGGTATAACTTATATACGTATATTTAATCCCTAAACCACATATACGACACTAAGAAAAATGAAAAGGTAAACGAAAATAATGATATGGTCATAAACACTGAATGACTAAAAGTCATAGTATGTCCTACTAATCATCATCAGCACTGGTGTGACTATCATGAGAGTTGCCTAACGTTATGGAATGTAAAGTTCCTTGTCGATAATCTGGAAGGTACTTTTAAAAGTTAATAAATTAAGGGGCTGCTGTAAAACTGGTAAGGAATATAAGTTTATAAACTAATAAAACGGTATTGAATCAGTTTTACAAATAACAGTTCACATGAGACAAGGGACGTTTCGGGTTTTACCCTTCGTCAGCCACAAACAAGTGACAAAGACAAAAATTACATATAGGTACTACAAAACTATACGATGATGAGAAATATACAACAAAAGGGTGATACAAACAGATGGAAAAAGTAAACAACAACAGTGATGAGAGAAAAAAAGAACAATAACAATACAAGAAAACCGTAAAATCTAAAAGAAATACTGAAACAAGAAAGTAAATAATCAACGAAACGAAAAAAAAAGAAGAATAAATAAAAACTGTGGAAGTAGTAAAATAAAGCTTAGCTCGATCCAATGAATCTGTGGAAGAAAGCGGTAGTCTCTTGTCACAGAGATCACAAGGAAGTGACGTACGATAGCGACAAAATAAGAGATGTAAAAAGATACGAAACGAACCAAAGCAAAAACATAAGAAGATAAATCTAAAAGACAACGAATAAAGAATGAAAAAGAGAAAAGCTACCAGAATTTATGCAAAATGATGTTGTATATTTAAACCATCGGGAGCTAGAACGCCCATTTTAAAAATAAGGCGATTCTACAACGAAAAGCGAGTCTTGTCATTACCGGCACATGAACGGAGGGCAGTGACATGTATATCGGAATTACCTGAATGGTCAGGCCTATTGAAATGAAGGGCCACCGGTAAATGTTTGTCATGATAGATGTCATTCAAGTGCTCACGAAACCTGTCTGCCAAACGCCTACTTGTTTCACCAATATAGGTCATGCCACAACTCTTGCAGATGATGGCATAAATCAGGTTTCTGGATTCGCACGTAAAAGACTCTAATGATAAATTTTCCTTTCAAAAAAAGTGACTGTCTGAGTTTGGAGTACAAACGGACAGGTCTTGCATATCCGGCGTTGGCACGGTTTAGTACCAAAGTAAGATGGGCTAGAATGTCGCAAGCGACTGTGTACAAGAATATCCCTAAAATTTATATCCCTACGATAAGCTACCAAAGGTGTATCACGAAACAACTCTTTGGTATCAGGATCAGAGTTGAGAATAGGCAGATGTCGAAACAGAATTCTCTTTACCGCCAGACAGTGAGGATGGAAAGTTAGAACCAGTTTGAGTCTGTTAGATTGGACAGAAGGTTTAGTAGTGAGTGCCGTCTGACGAGTGACGCGTGTGATACGATTAAGGGCATCAGATAACACACGTTCTGGATAAAGACGTCGGCGAAAGAACTCAAGCATCTCTTGAGCTCGCTGATGAAAATCATCGTCATCGTGACATAACCGACGCAAGCGAAGAAGTTGAGAAAAGGGAATGGAATTTTTACAACTAAGAGGATGCGATGAAGTATAAAGAAGGAAACCATGAGTGTCCGTAGCCTTATAATAGACAGACGTTTTAAGACCAGTAGGGCTAATAGTCACAGTGATGTCAAGGAAGTTCACTGAGGTCGTAGAAATTTCAGAAGTGAATTTGATGGCAGGATTGAAATTACCAACATAGTCAATAAATCGACGGAGGTCTACCTCAGACATGTCAGTAATGCCAATACCATCATCAATGTAGCGGCGGTAAAACTCGGGTATTGGCCCATCATAATTTTGAAAGACCAAATATTCAAAGTGGCCCATAAAAAGGCAAGCGTAACTAGGGCCCATCTTAGTACCCATAGCAACGCCACTGATTTGGTTGAAGAATTGGCCATTAAACTCAAATGAGTTGAGATTAAGAACCAACTCAGCAAGGCGAAGAAGCGGACCTGTACTTATAGTAAGATCAGTACGCTGGTCGAGAAAAAATTGGAGTGCCTTGAGACCATCAGCATGTGGAATAGAAGTATAAAGGGAACAAACATCTAGAAGGAAAAGACGGTAAGTACGATCAGGCGTGAATCTGATAGAATCAAAGGTAGTGATAGCATGAGTAGTTTCTTTCAAATAAGAAGGCAGATTGGCGACCAAAGGCTGGAAAATACTATCAAGGAATTCAGAAATACGTTCAGTGGGACAAGAGCAGGCTGAAGCAATAGGCCTACCAGGGTTAGCAATTTTATGCACCTTAGGAAGCATGTAGAAGGAAGGCTTACCGAGACTGCTATCAATAATATGGAGAGATAAAGCACCAGAAGGATAAAGATCATCATGGACAAGGCCACGGATAGTCTCATAAACAGTAAGATTATTCCGGACTGTAGCATCACCAGAACAAGGTGAGTAAAAATGTGGTGTTACCTAGCTGTGTAACTCCTTCGTGAATGTATAAGTCCTTTCGCCAAACAACCACAGCACCACCTTTGTCTGCCGAATTGATAACAATATCATCACGGTTTTTAAGGCGTGACAATGCCTGCCATTCAGAAGACGTGAGGTTAGATCGACGGAGACGGCGTAGATTGAGCTGGTCAATGTCATGTAAAGTATTGGCAATATATAAATCCAGAGCACGAGAAGCTTCTGGAGCTGGAGTCCAGTCTAGTTTACATTTGCCGAAACGACGAAAGATATCATCAGTATCGGAAACACTGGTAGAATCATTATCATTACGATGGTAATATTCGAGACGCATGCGGCGATGGAAGCTATGAACATCCTAAAGCAGAGAATATTTGTCAAAATTAGAACGAAGAGGAACAAACTTAAGACCTTTGCTCAGGACAGACAATTCATCAGGAGGCAGATGCAAATCTGGAGGAATGCAAATAACTTTAGCTTGAGTAGAAGACTGAATAGAGGACCCTGAAGGAGGTTGCGGACGGAGGCGGCGCAATTTCTCTTTTTTATGCGTGCACAAACGAGTATACAGCTCCCTATTCGTGTCATGGATAATAGTGCGAATAAGAGGGAACGCTGCCGGGCACAAAGAAGTCAGTAGACGTAGCTGTTGTGTAAGGTTGGATTTTACGGTTTTCTTGTATTGTTATTGTTCTTTTTTTCTCTCATCACTGTTGTTGTTTACTTTTTCCATCTGCTTGTATCACCCATTTGTTGTATATTTCTCATCATCGTATAGTTTTGTAGTACCTATATGTAATTTTTGTCTTTGTCACTTGTTTGTGGCTGACGAAGGGTAAAACCCGAAACGTCCCTTGTCTCATGTGAACTGTTATTTGTAAAACTGATTCAATACCGTTTTATTAGTTTATAAACTTATATTCCTTACCAGTTTTACAGCAGCCCCTTAATTTATTTACTTATACTATACTACAATTATTGCTGCTACCCTATTTCCGTTTCGTGACTACTATTTTTTGTGTGCTTCTCTTGTTTCATATTTTTACATTTGTTCATTATGCCTTATCAGAAACATTTGATTTCTTCTCTTCATTCTTTTATCACCCATTCATTTTCTCTCATGCCTTCTGATATATCTCGTACTGCTTGTGACTTAGCCTTTGCTATATACAAGAAGACACGCTGTACATCTCACATTAATTTTCTCAAGAACTGTCTCCATGCTAGAGTTATTCCCAAAGGGTTTGTCTCTAGCTTCCATCTATCGGCGGGACTTCCTCATCTTGCCGACCAGCATCGCTTACAACAAGTTGAGAAGAAATGTTCCTTCCAACGTATGAGGTGCGTCATTGCTATACATAAACGCCAGCTGACTGAGTTTGAACTTTCGAAATCCAACCTTACACAACAGCTACGTCTATTGACTTCTTTGTGCCCGGCAGCTTTCCCTCTTATTCGCACTATTATCCATGACACGAATAGGGAGCTGTATACTCGTTTGTTTTATGCATAAAAAAGAGAAATTGCGCCTCCTCCGTCCGCAACCTCCTTCAGGGTCCTCTATTCAGTCTTCTCATCATCATCAGTTGCCATCTCCACAACGGAGGTTGGCTGTAATGGATCTCCAACGTCTTCTGTCTCTTGTCTTGGTGGTACACTCTGATAGACTCTTTCCCGTCCATCTCTTGATGTTATCTTCCCACTTATAGCGCTGTCTTCCCCTTGCACGTTTACCTTCAACTCTCCCTTCTGTTATGGTCTTCTGCAAGGTGTTATGCCTTTTTATGTGGCCAAAGTATTTTAGCTGCCGAACTTTGACCTCTCTCATTAGTTCTCTTTTCATACCTAGATTTTCTAGGACCTCCTTATTTGTTTTCATCTCTTTCCATGAGATACGCCCCATTCTTCTATATATCCACATTTCAAGAGCCTCAATTCTTTCTTCCAAATGCTTATTCATCGTCCATGTTTCTGCACCATACAGAAATGCAGAATATATATAACACTTTATGATTCTCAGTTTTAATTTATGAGATAACTGTTTGGATGTCAGTATATGTTTCATGTTGTTGAATGTAGCTTTGGCCATTCCTATTCTCTTCTTGATTTCTGTTTCACATCTGCCATCTTCTGTTATTATATGACCAAGATATACGTAGCTCTTGACTTGTTCCAGGATTTTCCCATTTACGCTTATCTTTAATGTGGGTTTATCGTCTGTTTTGCTAATTATCATAGTTTTAGTTTTCTCAATATTAATGTCGAGTCCATATTCATGACTTATACTGTTCACTTGCTTCACTAGTTCTTGTAACTCCTGTTCGCTTTCAGCTAACAACACGGTATCATCTGCATATCTAAGGTTGTTTATTGATCTTCCACTGATGTTCAGTCCTGGTATTTCCTGTATCTGTTTGAAAATTTTTTCGGTGTATAAATTAAATAGGCAGGGGGACAGCACACAACCTTGTCTGACACCTCTTTTTATGTCTATGTATGGTGAATAATTCCTTCCCGATCTTACTGTGGCAGTTTGCTCCCAATAAAGGTTACTGAGTATTCTTATATCTTTTCCATCAATACCTATGTCTTTGAGGCATTCAATTATTTTCTCATGATGGATTCTGTCAAAAGCCTTCTTATAGTCAATGAAGCACATATACATACTTTTTTGGACCTCTGTATATTTTTCTGCTAATCTTCTTAGGCAAAATATTGCCTCTCTTGTTCCACTGTTCCGTCTAAAACCAAACTGTTCTTCTTGGATTTCGCTGTCTACTTTACTTTTTATTCTTTCCTGTATGATTTTGAGCAGTATCTTAATTGCATGACTCATCAGGCTGATTGTTCTGAAGTCTGAACATTCTGTTGCATTTGGTTTTTTGGGCAATGTTATAAAAACTGATGTCTTCATGTCGTGTGGTAAATATCCTGTATTGTATATATCATTGCATATTTCTGTGATTGTATCTATACCAAAGCTCTCCAGAGCTTCTATCATTTCAATGTTTATGTTATCCATGCCTGCTGATCTTCCTTTTTGTATCATATGAATGGCATTCTCTACTTCTGATCTGAGAATGTGTGGGCCTTCATTAGAATCTGGTGATGGTTTTTTACCTCTGTTGTCCTCGAATAGTTCTTTTACGTATTCTGCCCATCTGTTTGATATGTCTTTCTCATCAAGTAATATTACACCATTTTTGTTCTTGATACAGCTTCCTCCTTGTGCAAACCGCGACCGATTTGATAATTTCTTTATTTCTTCATGCATATCTCTTGTCATGTGCTTCGCTTCCAAGTCTTCTATTTCCTTACATTTTGTTTCTATCCACCGTTCTTTTGCTTCTCTACACATAGTACGTATGTCATTGTCTATTGTTTTATATTCTGGAGTATTTTTTGCTTTCTTTCTTTCTGCCATTTTATTCAAGATGTCATCTGTCATCCAAATTTGATTTTTCTTAGACTCCTTTTTAGGTAAATTTGCATTTGCTGATTGTATGCTTGTTTTTAAGCATTCCCATTTTGCGGTTGCTTTTTCTTCTGGGTTTTCTCTTCTATACTGCTCCATGCTTTCTGTCAATAACTGTTGGTATTTATTTTTGACTTCGATTAAATCTTTCTGTTTTATATCTGGTTGTTTCAGCGCTGATATTTCTATCTGGGGTTCCTCCTGTCTTCTGTTTCCTGCTCTTTTCAGCTTTATATTTACTTTGATGACAACTGGATTGTGATCTGAATTTATGTCGGCGCCAGGATGTGTCTTTGCACTTGTGACACTGTTCTTAAATCTATGTTTTATCATGATATAGTCGATTTGATTTCGTGTTACATCTCCTGGGCTTTTCCATGTGTATAATTTCCTTGGGTGATGTTCAAAAAAGGTGTTACATATGACCAGCTGGTTTTCTTCACAGAACTGGATAAGTCTGTCTCCTCTATCATTTCTTGTCCCTAATCCATACTGTCCTACTATTTTCTTGTATTTTCCTTTTCCTACTTTTGCATTCATATCACCCATTACTATCAACACATCTGTAGATTTGACTGGTTTAAGTGTGTGTTGTAGCTCTTCATAGTATTCTTCTATTTCTTCCTCGCTGTAATCTTTAGTTGGTGCATAAGTTTGTAAGATTGATATGTCGAATGGCTTTGCTCTCATCTTTAGTAACATCATTCTGTCATTGTGTGTCCAGTATCCACATACGTATTTTTCTAACTCCTTCTTTATCAACATTCCTACCCCTCTTTCGTGTTTTTCTCCTCCTGAGTGTATAAGCGTGTACTGGTCTCTTGTTATGTAGCCTGTATCCAAAAGTCTTGCCTCTGCAACTCCCAGTATATCGAGTTTCATGTCGGTTGCCTCTAATATAAGATTGTCCAGCTTTCCTTCTCCGTTTAAAGTTCTAACATTCCATGTTCCTATTTTTAGGCTTCTCCTACTAGTTTTTAGGTGGTCTTTCTCAGAATGCTCCCTTTCAACAGAATTTAAGGAACACTCGTCATTATGTACTTCCTTACTCATTAGAGGAGTTGCCTCTTCCCTGTTAATTTGTACAGTAGATTCTTCCCCAGGGGACAGAGAGTTCTCTACATATCGGTTCTTATCTTGTTGTTGTGATTCCATTACTTTCTGTAGGAAGTACGTGGTAAGGCCCCAATCTCTTCCACGGTGGCTAGCCATTATCTTTTTCTATGTCCGACATGCCTCTAGTGCGCCACACACTTTGCTGTTTCGCTTTGCGAGCCGTTGATCTTCTCAGATTCCTCCGCCTCACTCACCGTCTCAGTCTTTGTGTACTAGGGATGGACATTCCCTTGAGTAAGATTGCTCCTACTCCACCCATGTAGTTTAGCCAGTCAGCCAAGACTGTTGCCCGGGATGTGGCCACCGCCGTACACAAGCGGTATTCTAGGAGCCATACATGAGCTAGACAAAGAGAGGAGAACCAAATAGGATCCTGACTATCCTAAAAAGTCTTCTACTCAAGCTAAAGTTATTTGCATTCCTCCAGATTTGCATCTGTCTCCTGATGAATTGTCTGTCCTGAGCAAAGGTTTTAAGTTTGTTCCTCTTCGTTCTAATTTTGACAAATATTCTTTGCTTCAGGATGTTCATAGCTTCCATCGCCGCATGCGTCTCGAATATTACCATCGTAATGATAATGATTCTACCAGGGTTTCCGATACTGATGATATCTTTCGTCGTTTCGGCAAACGTAAACTAGACTGGACTCCAGCTCCAGGAGCTTCTTGTGCTCTGGATTTATATATTGCCAATACTTTACATGACATTGACCAGCTCAATCTACGCCGTCTCCGTCGATCTAACCTCACGTCTTCTGAATGGCGGGCATTGTCACGCCTTAAAAACCGTGATGATATTGTTATCAAGCCAGCAGACAAAGGTGGTGCTGTGGTTGTTTGGCGTAAGGACTTATACATTCACGAAGGAGTTACACAGCTAGGTAACACCACCTTTTACTCACCTTGTTCTGGTGATGCTACAGTCTGGAATAATCTTACTGTTTATGAGACTATCCGGGGCCATGTCCATGATGATCTTCTCCCTTCTGGTGCTTTATCTCTCCATATTTTTGATAGTAGTCTTGGTAAGCCTTTCTTCTACACGCTTCCTAAGGTGCATAAAATTGCTAACCCTGGTAGGCCTATTGTTTCAGCCTGCTCTTGTCCCACTGAACGTATTACTGAATTCCTTGATAGTATTTTCCAGCCTTTGGTCGCCAATTTGCCTTCTTATTTGAAAGACACTACTCATGCTATCACTACCTTTGATTCTATCAGATTCACGCCTGATCGTACTTACTGTCTTTTCCTTCTAGATGTTTGTTCCCTTTATACTTCTATTCCACATGCTGATGGTCTCAAGGCACTCCAATTTTTTCTCGACCAGCGTACTGATCTTACTATAAGTACAGGTTCGCTTCTTCGCCTTGCTGAGTTGGTTCTTAATCTCAACTCATTTGAGTTTAATGGCCAATTCTTCAACCAAATCAGTGGCGTTGCTATGGGTACTAAGATGGGCCCTAGTTACGCTTGCCTTTTTATGGGCCACTTTGAATATTTGGTCTTTCAAAATTATGATGGGCCAATACCCGAGTTTTACCTCCGCTACATTGATGATGGTATTGGCATTACTGACATGTCTGAGGTAGACCTCCGTCGATTTATTGACTATGTTGGTAATTTCAATCCTGCCATCAAATTTACTTCTGAAATTTCTACGACCTCAGTGAACTTCCTTGACATCACTGTGACTATTAGCCCTACTGGTCATAAAACGTCTGTCTATTATAAGGCTACGGACACTCATGGTTTCCTTCTTTATACTTCATTGCATCCTCTTAGTTGTAAAAATTCCATTCCCTTTTCTCAACTTCTTCGCTTGCGTCGGTTATGTCACGATGACGATGATTTTCATCAGCGAGCTCAAGAGATGCTTGAGTTCTTTCGCCGACGTCTTACCCAGAACATGTGTTATCTGATGCCCTTAATCGTATCACACGCGTCACTCGTCAGACGGCACTCACTACTAAACCTTCTGTCCAATCTGACAGACTCAAACTGGTTCTAACTTTCCATCCTCACTGTCTGGCGGTAAAGAGAATTCTGTTTCGACATCTGCCTATTCTCAACTCTGATCCTGATACCAAAGAGTTGTTTCGTGATACACCTTTGGTAGCTTATCGTAGGGATATAAATTTTAGGTATATTCTTGTACACAGTCGCTTGCGACATTCTAGCCTATCTTACTTTCGTACTAAACCGTGCCAACGCCGGATATGCAAGACCTGTCTGTTTGTACTCCAAACTCAGACAGTCACTTTTCCGAAAGGAAAATTTATCATTAGAGTATCTTTTACGTGCGAATCCAGAAACCTGATTTATGCCATCATCTGCAAGAGGTGTAGCATGACCTATATTGGTGAAACAAGTAGGCGTTTGGCAGACAGGTTTCGTGAGCACTTGAATGACATCTATCATGACAAACATTTACCGGTGGCCCTTCATTTCAATAGGCCTGACCATTCAGGTAATTCCGATATACATGTCACTGCCCTCCGTTCATGTGCCGGTAATGACAAGACTCGCTTTTCGTTGTAGAATCGCCTTATTTTTAAAATGGGCGTTCTAGCTCCCGATGGTTTAAATATACAACATCATTTTGCATAAATTCTGGTAGCTTTTCTCTTTTTCATTCTTTATTCGTTGTCTTTTAGATTTATCTTCTTATGTTTTTGCTTTGGTTCGTTTCGTATCTTTTTATATCTCTTGTTTATCGCTATCGTACGTCACTTCCTTATGATTTCTGTGACAAGAGACTACCGCTTTCTTCCACAGATTCATTGGATCGAGCTAAGCTTTATTTTACTACTTCCACAGTTTTGTTTATTCTTCTATTTTTCGTTTCGTTGATTATTTACTTTCTTGTTTCAGTATTTCTGTTAGATTTTACGGTTTTCTTGTATTGTTATTGTTCTTTTTTTCTCTCATCACTGTTGTTGTTTACTTTTTCCATCTGCTTGTATCATCCTTTTGTTGTATATTTCTCATCATCGTATAGTTTTGTAGTACCTATATGTAATTTTTGTCTTTGTCACTTGTTTGTGGCTGACGAAGGGTAAAACCCGAAACGTCCCTTGTCTCACGTGAACTGTTATTTGTAAAACTGATTCAATACCGTTTTATTAGTTTATAAACTTTTAAACGTTCCGTGGTTATTCGGGTGAAAGTTCTGTTTGAAATTTTAAATAAGATCTCTGAGATATCTGCAGGAAAAAAAAATCCTATGCTTTATAGACTTAGCTGTAGTCCTTTGTTGTCAGCCCTGGCGCTTGTTGTTAGGTGCTGTCATCCAGCAGCGATATGAAGTTACACGGGCGAGCGTTGATCTATGCATCTTTATGCTTAGCAGTTGACGAGATCTCTGGCTTTAGGTTCTGCTGATCGGTCAAAAGACTGACTGTCTGTTACCGTCAGGCGCCGGACACTGAATTCTGCTACTGCGAATGTTGTCCGCTCAGAAACCTAAAAGTCTGAAGACACAAATGTGGCTTCATGAGTTTAACTGTAATATGGGAACAGCTACCATTCAAACCGCATACACCAGGCATAACAGAATTTTCCTTTTTCATTCAATAAGGGGACTATTGTGTAATATAATCTAGAGATTATAGGCAGATTTTTTTTTTCTTTTTTTTTTTTTTTTTCTTAACCAGCAGCACTTGGGCTTTCAGCCCTTCGGCCCAATGACATGTCATTGCGAGGCTGGGGAACCTGAGGACTTTCCTTCCAACCCGGTCAGGAGCCATCCACAGAGGGTTTATCACAGGAGCCGTTCAGGCTATTCAGTCAAATTTCCGGCCGTAAACATTTCTTCAAACGTCGACGCCCGGGTTTGAACCATGAACACCTGGTCGCCAGTACAACGCCGAAGCCATTACACCAGCGCGGCTCCCATTATAGGCAGATAAAGTGAGTGACCAGTGAGTGACCAACTGGCCGAGCGATCAGAGCGAATTCCTCTGTAGCACAACCATATTGATTTTGAGACTGAAACCTGGCAGTGACACACTCCGGTTTACCCGCTGTAAATGGGCACTCAGTCGTGCTCTTGAGGAAGGGAAGGAGAAGGCAGCGAGGAAGGGAACTGGTCACCTAACCTCGTAAAAGCTGGATATTTCATGGTGAAGCTTCTAACACTTTATTTTCCTTTGGCAATCTCTGCCATGAGCCTGCCTTTATCTTTGTAACGGATACAGCAATTAATATTATAAATGTTATAATCTGTTGGCTGTGGGGCTAGTTGTGATAGGTTTTTATACAAGCAACAATCATTCACATAGCACATGTTTAGATCATATCAAGAATAACAATACATTTATACCAATGAATATTTTACATACAGTGGATGTTCTGGCGTAATTACACGTTAATTCTCTCCCCGGCCTCTGAGCTATAGTGACGCAATCTTGACCAGCATATCGCGTTGGAAAGGTCCCCCGCGAGGTAATTAATGGTTACTCCGCAGACACACACGTTCTGGCCCACACAATGAAATTTGACAGTCAGGCATTTTCCGTCGTGTCCATCAAATAGGATACAATAAAGCAATGGAGGCTTCCAGACTTTAAGACGCCTTGATACTCTTAGCAAAGCTATATTCTCTGGCCATGTGTTATAACCAGGGGTTGATTCGTTTGCGATATTTGCTCAGTAACCATTAGTATGCTCCGTGATGTCTCTGAAATGCTGACTAAAGCGCCGAAAAAAATCGTAGTGCAACATGAAAATTCACCCGTGTGTTACCGGAGCCCGAAAGTGGAGCAAAGAATAGTAACACTGTTCCCTTCCATGCATGTCGTAGAATGCTAGGACTGAACAACAGTAATTTGACAAAGTTACTCCTTATATTAACTTTCAAAGGACGACAGGCCAGTATTGGAGACCGAATTTCATTGGCGTTTGAGATGGGGGCCTATTTTTCGAGGCATGTACGTTTGAACTGAGTTTTTATATGGATTCGTCCCACTTTTGTATGTCATTATCACACAATCAGTTTCCCTTACAGCTGTGTATAACTTTACCATACTTTAAAATAAACCAAAACTTGAAAAGAAGTGACCCTTAAACTTTAAAACTGTATGAAAACTCAAAATGTCAGAAAATTCTAAATATGGGAACACTGCCTCGTCCTTAAAGAGTTAATCACTTCCTAGCAAAATCTTTCTATCTACTCTATGGCGTCTAGTCTGTGTGATGAAAAAAGTAATAAATCACGAGCCTTTAATTAACACGCGAGTCTTTACAGTCGAAAAGTTCGACCATAAGAAATTTAATTTCAGGCTTAGTTTATTTTATAAACCAATCACCACGGTATGGTGTTTTGATTCGTATCATCCACTTACGCGTCTATTATCATTTGGGAAGGGTTGTTTATTTGAAATAGATCAATAAACAACCTTAGACAATAGATGTGCAGATGATACAGTTTTGTTAGCTAAAAGTGATCAGGAATTATAAGAACTGGTGAAGCAAGTAAACAGCATAAGTCGGGAATATGTACCGGACACCGACATTGAGAAAACGAAAACTATGATAATTAGCAAAACAGGCGATAAATTAACATTGAAGATAAAAATAAATGGACAATTTCTGGACCAACTTAAGAGGTTCTCATATCTTGGTCATATAATAGCAGAAAACAGCTCATATGAAACAGAAATCAGGAAGAGAATAGGAATGGCCAAAGTTATATTCAACAGCATGAGACAAATACTAACAATCTAAACAATTAGCTTACAAATTAAAACTGAGAATCATCAAATGTCATCTATATTCTTCATGAACGTATGGTGTAACAAAAATGGACTATGAACAAATAATTGGAAGAAAGAATAGAGGCCCTTGAGATATGGATGTCTAGACGATTGGGAATGAGAAGAAATCAAATAAAGAGGTCCCAGAAAACCTAGAAATGCAAAGAGAAATAATGAAACAGGTCAAAATCAGACAGCTAACATATTTTGCTCAAATGAAAAGACATAACACCTTGCTAACGACCATAATGGAATGCAGAGCTGAAGGCAAACGTGCAAGACGAAGGCAGCGGTATAAATCAATGGGACGATAACATAAAGAGATGGACAGGAAAGAGCTATCAAGGCAACAGACGGAAGACGCCGAAGATCCATTGCTGTTGACCTTCGTGTGCAGATGGCAGCTGCTGCTGATGATAATAATAGACAAATGGTTTCGCTGACTGTTAAAAAACACGTCATTTTGGGAGATAACAAAGAATATAAGCACGTTAGATTTGTCAAGGGAAGTAAAAATTATATATGTTAATTAATAAAGGGAAATAAAAAAAAGAACAAAAGTTATTAATTTTATATTGTAAAAGTTGTAAAATTTATTATTGCTTTTAAAATGTTTAAATGTTTTTAAATAAAAAATAAAGTTTATGTGCCACATAAGAGTAAAAATGTAATACTTGTTTTATTCAATAAAATTAGAAATACAAATTTTAGCTAAGTAAATTTTTTGAGCCAGTCTTTAGTTTTAGTATTAGAACTAGTCTTTCAGCTTACAGTTTTAACCGGTAGAGATTTGTGCCTAATTTCCTTCCTTTTTTAAGGAAGTTCATTTTTTGGCTCGGCATTAATAGCCGACATAACAAACATTGTCTCACAAATTTTTTTTATTTTTTATTAATGTGTTTGCTACTTTTATTTGTAGCACGCCCCCTTTCAACCATGTACATGGATCTGTTGGTTATATCAGGACGTGTTTACTTTATCGTAATGTTTTTGTTTATATTTATTTTATACTATATTATCTCTAGTAGGTGTTTTTCATTTTGCAATTATGGTTCAAAATGGCTTTTTCATCCAAAATCTGATATTTTCTTTCTTTTTTTTTTTTTTTTTTAACCAGCGGCACTTGGGCTTTCAGCCCTTCGGCCCAATGACATGTCATTGCGAGGCTGGGGAACCTGAGGACTTTCCTTCCAACCCGGTCAGGAGCTTCGCTCCTTCCCATCCACAGAGGGTTTATCACAGCAGCCGTTCAGGTTATTCAGTCAAATTTCCGGTCGTAAACATTTCTTCAAACGCTGACGCCCGGGTTTGAACCATCAACACCTGGTCGCCAGTACAACGCCGTAGCCATTACACCAGCGCGGCTCCCATCTGATATTTTCTAAGCTGGTATGTTTTTAATCTTCACAGGACTTTTTTTTTTTTGGTTAATCTATATGTATCTGGTGGGGGGGGGGAGTGGGGGGGGGGGGGGGGGGGGGGGGGGGGAGTCTTTTACCAGTTTGGACTACTGGCTTGGATCCTTATTTATTTTTTATATGTTAGCTTTAGTTTTTGTAATATAGTGTTTTATTAATTTTTGCACTTCTGAAGGGGTCTTTGTGCCGAAGAGATTTTCTACACTCATTTCTACCTTGTGGTTGCTACAGTATGTTTTGCGTCTGTTGGTCATATTTTTTGCAGTCCACCAGAAAGTGTCTAATTGTGTTTGGTTCTTGACACTTTTCACATGTGGGTTCCTCAATCATGAAATATCCCGTTCCAAGCTTGAGCCTCAGCAATTTTTATTAATTGGTATTTTTAGTTCATCTTTTAGCTGACATTTTTTGCTTTTTTTTCAGGATTTTATATGAGTGTCTTGCTTTTTTACTTTGGTCCCATGCTGTTAGCCACTCTTTAGTTATTGCTTGAGCAATTAAGCTCTTAATTTCAAACTTACCTAAGCCTACTTCAATTTTGTTATAGCTAGTTCTTCCCCATTTGGCTTCTTTGTCTGCAAGCTCATTTCCTGCTATCCCCACATGTGATGGTATCCATGTTAGTGTTACACTGCATCCTATAGTGTGCAGATATGTATTGACCTGTAGTATCTCTTCTATAATATCTGGCCTGCTACATTTATTTCTGTTTCTGCTAGCTAGTACTGCTGAAAGGGAATCTGTAAGAATGGTTATTTTAGTTGGTGGGTTTTCTGCAGCTATTTCTAAAGCTTTTAGGATTGCCACTAATTCTGCTGTAAAGATGGATGTATTACCTGTTACTTTGTATCTTTTACAAATTTTTAATTTTGGTATTGCTATTCCTGCTCTTAATTGTCCTTCTTCATCTTTTGACCCATCAGTATATATAGTTAGGCTATTATTTATATACCGTTCTATGTACTCTAGTGCTTTACTTTTTGCTGAGATTATGTTGTTAGATTTGCTTATGATCTTTGATAAGTGAGAGTCAGTTTCTGGCACTCTCAGTTCCCATGGTGGGATCTTTGCTTTGTACTGAGCACTACTGTTTATCGCATTAAACAGGTCTGGGTATTGATCCACTTCATCCATTGTTTTCCACCCTGACGGGTATCTATTATGGTTTAATGGAATGTGGCCTATGTACTGGTTACCCCTATCAAAGGTTTTGTGTGCTGGGTGAGTTGGATCTTTTGCCACTTTTGCCCAGTAGCTGAATCTCAGTTCTTTTCTCCTTAGCTCCAGGGGTATAATGCCTAGCGCTACTTCTAGTGCCTCTGCTGATGTTCCCTTTGAGGCACCTGCTATTATTGACAGTGCCTGGTTTTGGACTGTGTCTAGTTTTTTCTTATTGCTCGGGGCGGCTGATGCATAGACAACACTGGCATAGTCAAGTTTACCCCTAATAAATGATTTATAGAAGGTTATCATTGTCTTATTGCAGGCTCCCCAACCACTCCCTTTCATATATCTTAGCATGTTAATAAGTCCCCTACTGCTTTGCACTAATAGGTCTATGTGTTTGTTCCAGTTTAGTTGCTGGTCTAATACCATACTGTTACGGTATATGATATTAACGCCGTCTGCTAAAGGTTATCAGACGTGCAATTGTAAAGGTTAAGACATTTAATATATTGCGATAGATGTTTCAATTATTGAACGCTCCATACACGATCGATTATGACGTGTCTAGCGTTGTTTAGGACACAGTCGGTAACTAGGAGACGCTACCCTTTGTTACTTGACCGCCAAGCTGAATAGCTGCGTTTTTCTAACCTTCCAATTCAATGGCATGATATAGCCATTCATATGTGCATTTTTGATGGACCAGGGTCAGTCCTAGAACTCTATATGAGAGGAAAATTTATGGAGGTTAGTATTTAACTAGAATTCTCAGAAGGAGGAGAATAATCGTCAAATTCGTATGAAATATTCAGACTCGCAGTCTCACTGTCGGCAGGTAGCCATGTCTAGCTGCGCGTGCATATAGCTGTGATGTTCTGACGACAATACTGCATTGTATCCTTAACGGACATTGACACGTAAACCAGCAGTCTACGTTATTGATTAATTTATGCATGACTTATAAGGACTTATGTTCTGTTCCTGTTTGAAATGATCATCCTGTGTGTACATGTGATTAAATATTACGGACTCAATCTGAAGGCATTAATTACTTCATTAATGTTGCTGAGTTCAAGTTACATGAACTACTTCTTCATACCATGCTACTGAGTTGTATGAACACCTTCACCCTAATTCGCGTAATACTAAACAAAGCACGATTAACAAGAGATCACTAAAGTAACCATACTCAGTGCATGATCTTCAACCGGCAAATAACTCAGCAACAAAGTGGCGGCCGAATGCGGGGAACGACAGAAAAAAAGAAACAAACTTCTGTTCCTTACGCACATGTTAACCATAATATTTATGATCAAGTTTCGATCACATGATCCAGTCGAAGATGACGTCTTACTCATTCTAATGCCTAACAACGTGACGTCACTGAAAGTCGTGTAGGTGATCTGTCGGAGAAACCAAAGTCGTTTTCTAAGTCTAACCAGGGGAAACATGAGCCATTTGAAGCAAACACACGATATGGACTACAGGAGCAGACAGTCAGGGGCATTAGCCTAGCTGTTGACGACCTCTAGCACTGATCTAAGCAACGGAAAAGATAAGTCTAGTTGTTTTAATACTGTCGTCATTGCAAACAGTAATACTGAGTCCATGCCTTTTGCCTGCATAGGCATGTCTTTTCTGAATGTGTTTCATGTATTTTTTTGGGTTGTTTTAATGTGTTGTTAATTAGTGGGAGGTAGGGAGGATGAACCGAAATTAGATTCTGTGGCTCTCACGATGCCTGAATTGATTTCGGTCGTTTCTTAGGGCAGTTAAACGATTGCACTTTTGGAAGCCCCATTGAGGTTTGCCATTGGACTGTCTGTCCAAATCTGCTGTCGTTTGACGATTTGTGTTAGCTGTACCGTTCCGTAGATAACTGGTGTATTTTATTCGTACTCAGTTCACAATTTTATTCAGTTTTGTATCATGTTCGTTAACTATTTCGTCCAGTCTCCTCTTACTATCATTTATTTGATGATTGTTAAATGGTCGTCCGTTATGAGTCCTGTGATGTCATCATTTTTTGCAGTCATTTTTTTTTTGTGTACTTTGAATATTAAGTTGACCTCGGGTCAGACCTTGACCCTTCATTTGGCTTGTGACACTTCCGCTTGTTTTATTTAGTTCATAAATTCATTTTTAATTGTGAAAATGTCTTGTTTGCGTCTTGACATTGTTTGTACCCTTTAGTTGCATCATTGTTTTGTTTGTCCTCATGATATATATTAAATACTACATTAATAATATGATATTATATGCAATAATACACTTGTAATTTAATTTAATTAATTTTTTCTGATATTTAAGGTTAATATGGGACATTGCATAATTATGCAGTGATAGTCCAAGAAAGTAGCACTACAATTTATAAGAGATGCCTAGGGCATAATAATATAATATATATATATATTGACCAAATAAAATAATCTTATAGTCTACCTTTGAGGTAATAGACCCATTGTATATTATTTAATATACTTTTCTGGTACTAAGAGAGGGACTTAGTACATTGAACAATATAATTACTAGGAATCATACCCAACATTATTGGATATTGAGATTAATTGTGTGATGTAATTACATTATAGTTAACAGATATCATAACTATTTATGATATAGTTCGTATTTAGATACAATATTGTTACAAAATATTGTCTATTAGTTGAACTTAGACATAAGAGTTCAGTACTATTGTGATTATTTATATTGAATATTCCTAAGTTGAGTAAGTATAATAATTACTCTGAAGCTACTATTGACTATTTTAATCAGTAATTATCAATAATTACTTACAGATAAAAGTCAAAATGCTTACTATAGACCATTTCGTTAAAATTGGTAAGGAATATGGTTATAAATCTCAAGAACTTCGTCAGTTTGCTGAGGCAGAACTGGAAAAACATAAAGCAGAAATGGAGGAACGTGAAAGAAAAGAAGCAGAGAAAAAGGCTGCATTAAAGAAAGAGGAAGAGGAACAAAAGACTGCATTAAAGAAAGAGGAAGCAGAACGTGAGATGAAGCAAATTGCCAAGGAAAATAGATTAAGAGAAATTGCTCAACAGGAAGAAGAGAATAAATTGAAACGAGAGGAAATTATTTTACAACAAGAAATGGAATTGGCGCGTATTAAATTGGAGACAGCAAGATTACAAGCACAAAGTGCTGATGCAAACCAGAATAATAACGCACAAAATGGATCATCATCCAGCCAAACTAAACATTTCTACAACTTTAAATTACCCACTTTCAACTTGAACGTGGATGACCTTTCATCGTTCCTGTCACGTTTTGAACAGACTTGCAAAACTAACCATTTGCCTGAAGAGTCATGGGTACTCAAGTTAAATGAATTTTTGGTTGGAGAACCACTGACGGCTTCTCAAAATGCTGACCCATCAATAGCAAATAACTACGGTGCTATTAAGTCCTTGCTTTTACGAAGGTTTCACCTGGACGAGGAACACTGTAGGTTGAAATTTAAGGGAATTTTACCTGAATCTCCAAAAGATTTTGCAGGATTCATTGCGAACATACGCAATACATTTAATAGATGGGTTGAACTGGCAGAAGTCAACAAATCATACGACAAATTAGTTGATTTGCTACTACGGGATAAGGTATTATCTTCGGTTAGCCAGCCATTTTTTGCATATTTGCAGGAGCGTAAACCAGGTCTTGAGAATTTTAGATATTATAAATGAAGTATGGAGAGAAGAACAACCACCACAACAATGGAAAGACAGTATTATTGTAAAGTTACCGAAGAAAGGTGATCTATCAGACTGTAATAACTGGCGTGGTATATCTCTATTATCAGTACCTGGAAAATTATTATGTTCCATGATGTTAGAAAGACTTAAATTGCATGCTGACGAAAAGATCAGAGAAGAACAAGCGGGTTTCAGGCCGAAACGATCATGTATTGATCAAATATTCACACTAAGAACAATTATAGAAGAATCAGTGGAAAGGCAATCGCCACTTATTATCACCTTCGTCGATTTTCAAAAAGCCTTTGATAGTCTACACCGCCCATCATTGTGGAAGATACTTACAATCTATGGTTTTCAACAAAATATGTGAATATAATCAAAGCGCTATATGACAATGCAAGATGTTGTGTTAGAACAAATAAAGGGAATACAGAATGGTTTACAGTAGAAACAGGGGTGAAACAAGGCTGTATTATGTCACCACTACTTTTTGGAATAGCTATTGATTGGGTTATGAAAAACTATACCCACAATGAACAATTGGGTATAAAATGGACAAATGGAAAATTCCTGGGGGACCTGGATTTCGCAGATGATGTAGCATTCTTAAGTTCAACACCAAGACAATCCCAAGAAGCAATAAATAATTTGTGTCATCTCTCGGTTAAAATTGGTCTCCAAATAAATGCCTCTAAAACTAAAGCTATGAACTTTTCTAACGAGACCTTTGATATCATCTTGAACGGGGAAAAAACTACAGAAAGTTGAAAGTTTCAATTATTTAGGCAGTAAAATGACTCAGGATGGTGACACAACAAGAGAAATCCATACTAGAATTGCTTTGGCAGCTAGCGCCTTCAATAGATTATTCTAACATTTGGAAATTACGATCATTGAATATACATACCAAGCTTCGTCTGTTTAATTCAAATGTTATCTCAGTGTTAACATACGGCTGTGAGAGTTGGAAAATAACAAAATCATTGGAGAACAAGCTGAATACATTCGAGAACAAATGTCTTAGAAAACTCATGAACATCAGTTGGAAAGAATTCAAGACTAATCGACAAATAAGAGAAGACTCTAGGCAGAAATATGTCTCCGACTATATAAGGAAAAGACGATGGTCATATATCGGTCATGTCCTACGAATGCAAAACAACAGAATACCACTACAGGCGCTCACTTGGGTTCCTGAGGGTAAGCGGAAAAAAGGAAGACCAAAAGAAACACTCAGAAGAACAATAATAAGAGAAGGAAGAACGTTGGGCCTAAATAATGTGCAAGAGCTAAGAGGAGTGGCGTCACAACGAACAACCTGGAGAGCACTGGTTTCTGCCTTATGCGCCGTGTTTGGCGCTTAAAGAATTTATTTATTAAACCAGGTACTATTGACGAGTTAGAAAAAATTTCTTTAAACTACTGTTCGGCACATCCGAATGCAACCATTTCTAACTCCTCATTAAGAGAACCTCTACCTGTAGCGTCTAATATGGCCTACAATCATAATAACAAACAAAGACATCACAGTGTAGACAGAAGCAGGTTCCAAAGAAATCACAATGTTAACTTTCAGAAGGGACATAATAATGATTTCAACAATAAAAATGAGTTCAACAGAGGTAGATCACGAGATAGAAATTATTCACCTCAAACAAACTACCACAATGGTCAACATAACACTAATTATAATCGATCACATACTCCCAATAATAATAATAACTGGAATGGTAATAATCATGGCTCGAGACATCGAGATAATAGTTACTATAGAGGACGACGAGATAATTCTAACAATTATACTCGGAATCGATCTCATTCTCGGGGATCATCTCATTACAACCATAATACAGGGGCGGCAGTTACAAATAATACTACCCCTATAGCTCAGGTCCCACTTGACAATAATACAACACAGTCTTCTGCTGCATGTTTTGCTATTAATTATAATGTGGCAAATAGTTGCCAACAATGCAATCTTATTTTTCAGAAGGCGAAAGAAACAGTGCTTAACTGCGGACATATTACACCAGAGGTAGGTCTTGCAGTCAACGATGGAACAGGCTTACTAATTTTTAACAGGGGATTAGTTAATGGATCCGTCGTCTCAGTGCTGAGGGATTCAGGATCCACAACGATTGGTGTACGTCAGTCGCTGGTACATCCTAGCTGTGCGACAGGAGAATATGTATGCTGCATGACATTCGGGGGTACTATTGAGTACTACCCCACTGCCATAGTACATGTTAATACACCATTTTTTTCAGGTAATGTCAAGGTGTGCATGCTACAGAATCCATCAGCTGATCTTACATTAGGACGCATAAATGGGAGTAAAGATTGCACTCCTAAAGAAATTAATGATTGGGAAAAAAAAAATTTGCATTCTTTTAGCAACGCTAACGCTGTTGTTGATATGGCTACACTTCGTGCCAACAACATAAATACATGTGGCACAGCAGTTTCCAACTTCACTCTCAGTACTATCCTGGAAATTGATGAAGATGATAGATCTATTGGACAACATACTAAGGATATAACTGATCCTAATAAAACTGTTGACGTTGTCAACATTGACAAAAACATTATGAGGAAGAATAATGGGTTAAATAATAATGCTGGACTTAAAAGGAAACATAAAGTTAACACAAATAATTATGATGAAAAAGTTTTTACTTTGCCCAGCAAAGACATGTCTACGACATGTAGGAAACTTAATACCTTTGGTGATGATAGGTATCATCCTCAGTCCAGTCAGGATGATACGACATCCAACAGAAAGACAATGTCGGTGTTGAAAGGGAAGGTTAATTCTTTGACAAAGAATACATATCATCATTGTCCACTATTTCGTGACAATGATACTACATATATTGGGAAAAGTGCGTATTCTCGCACAGTGTTAGTGCGAAATCTGCCGCAGGATACTACCTGGCAGGCACTTAGAATTTTTTTTGATTATACAGCAAACGTTAAGTTTGTTCGTCTTCTGCCATCATGCAATGGGCAGAATAGACAGGCGATGGTTACATTTCGTAACAATCGAGACGCTCGTTGGGTAATCGAGCGTGATAATGGTGTTTATTTTCATCACCGTTATCTAAAGTTACAATTAGTACCTAATGCTGCGTCACGCAGATAACATGCTATGGTAATACAATTGTCTCATATCATTAATGACTCATAATAGTCATTCATCATTTTTTTTCTTTACTGGTCCTTACAAAGTCATTGATAAAATTTCCGACGTTGATTACGTCTTAGATATCAAGGGACACAAAAAGATATTTCATATTAACATGCTCAAGCAATTTCATACACGTCCTGAACACTTACAGTCAATTTTTCATGAACTAGATGACACCACAGTATCTACTTGTTATTATTCTAACTTATCCGTCATCCAGGAAGAAGAATCTTCTTTTCCTGAGGTACAGTTACCGTTACCTACTGAATCTTGGCGGGATGTAACCATCTCTTCAACGGTTACACCGCAACAGCGTCTACAGATTGCTAATCTATTACAATCTTAGCCAGATGTATTGACCGACGTCCCGGGTCGCACATCGGCTATTAGTCATGACATTACTCTCAGTGATGATACACCTATTCGTGTACATCCCTATTCGGTTCTTTTACATTTCCTTGCTAAAACTACTAAGGAACTTGAACAGATGTTGTCTCTGGGAATCATTGAGACTAGTAATTCGCCATTCTCTTCTCCATTAGTGATTGTCCGGAAGAAGGACAATAACATCAGACTATGTGTTGATTATAGAAAATTAAATGCTAAGACTATAGTTGACAGCGAACCACATCCACTTATCGACGACTTACTGCCACGTCTATCCAACGCAACTATATTTAGTAAGATAGACTTAACTAAAGGTTATTGGCAGATACCACTGACCGAAAAGGCTAAGTACTACACCGCATTTTCCACTCCACAAGGTCTATACCAGTGGAATGTGATGCCTTTTGGGCTTGTTAATGCGCCAGCTACCTTCATTCGCCTGATGCGACAAATTTTATCAGGTAGACCAGACGTTATTACATATATTGACGACATATGCTTGTTTAGTTCGTCGTTTGAGGAACATGTTTCGGGACTTAGATATGTTTTCGACACTCTAAGGAATTATCATCTAACTGCTAAACCTACAAAGGTGCAAATCGCGTGTAATGAGATAACCTTTTTGGGACATATCATTGGATCGGGATATATCCGAACGTTACCTAGTACAGTCTCCAAAATTCTAAACATAGCAGTTCCTCAGACGAAGAAACAGGTCAGGAGTTTGTTAGGACTTGTTCAATATTACAGTAGATTCATACCAAACTTGTCATCCATCACGGCTGTATTGTCTTCATTGTTAAAAAAAGACATGCCGGTGAAGGTGACATGGACTGGTACATGCAATGAAACTTTCAACAAAATTATAAATTTGTTCTCGCATGAACCAATTTTAAGACTTCCCGATGCTTCCAAAAGATTTTTCTTACGAACAGATGCTAGTAACTACGGCATTGGTGCATGCCTGCTCCAGAACCATGATGGCATTCTACATCCTACCTTATATATTTCAAGAAAGCTAAAGCCGGCAGAAACAAAGTATTCCACAGTGGACAAGGAACTTTTATCAGTGATATGGGCAATAACTAAACTTGAAAAGTTCTTGCTTGGTGCTCCCTTCACCATACAGACGGACCAACGTGCTGTAGCATCTTTGCGTCGATCTAACCACAAAAGCCCAAAACTCGCCAGATATGCAATCATCCTACAGCCATTTGAATTCTCCATTGAACATATTCCTGGCACTGAAAACATTGTGGCGGATGCGTTGTCACGTAATCCTATTGACGACGAATAATCAACATTGACATTCCTAAAATACGTCAATCATCACTACATTGAACACTATATGCATCACAGAATTGAACTAAAGACAATCAAGGTATACATATTGACATTGAAACTTCGTCTAACGTCCATACACGATATATGAATATTCGTTGAACAATCATGGAACAATATCTGACGACAAGTCGAACTTATTATCCTATGTGCACTTAATTCTTGGATGCTGGGATAAATGACATTTCTTTCCAACGTAAACGTTTGAACATTTTTGCCTAAAAGAATTCATCAGGATCAAGACTACGGATGGATCATCATATCCTATACTAATTAATTAGTTAACTTAACTTCTTAATTGAATTATTATCAATAAAATGAAATGTGAGAAAAAAAAAATGAAATGAAAGAACAAAAAAAGAGAACGAAATATAAAAAGAAGAAATTATGAAAAGAGAAAATAAATCTCACACAAGTATTAGATTAATATTTTTTTTTAATGTACCTATACGTTATTTAGTTAGTTAAATTAGATAGTTATTATTCACTAACACTTAACACACACAATTAAGTTAAACTTATATTCGAATTTCTTTCTATTTCTTCTCACTTATTTTGTCTTTTCTTCTCTCATAACATCGCGTTACATTAGAATCTTAATAATTTAACTCTTAGTTTAATTAATTAATTTAATTTTAATTAGTCAAATTAATTCCTATATGACATACTAATACGACAGACCTTACTTTAATTTAATTCTATCATTCACTATTAACATTGGACATTTTATTTAGTTGATATAATAATATGTATAATATTGATATATAATATGATTAATGTTAGATGACTATGACAAATAGTTAGTTGACATGACCGCGACACGGTTCTACTCAGAACATCGTCGGCCATATGTCACAATTGTGTTAAATTTTTTTGAAAAATTGTTAAGTCGGATAGATCTTGAAAAAAAATCTATCGATTTTTTTTTCCCCGGTGTACAGGGAATTGTTACGGTATATGATATTAACGCCGTCTGCTAAAGGTTATCAGACGTGCAATTGTAAAGGTTAAGACATTTAATATATTGCGATAGATGTTTCAATTATTGAACGCTCCATACACGATCGATTATGACGTGTCTAGCGTTGTTTAGGACACAGTCGGTAACTAGGAGACGCTACCCTTTGTTACTTGACCGCCAAGCTGAATAGCTGCGTTTTTCTAACCTTCCAATTCAATGGCATGATATAGCCATTCATATGTGCATTTTTGATGGACCAGGGTCAGTCCTAGAACTCTATATGAGAGGAAAATTTATGGAGGTTAGTATTTAACTAGAATTCTCAGAAGGAGGAGAATAATCGTCAAATTCGTATGAAATATTCAGACTCGCAGTCTCACTGTCGGCAGGTAGCCATGTCTAGCTGCGCGTGCATATAGCTGTGATGTTCTGACGACAATACTGCATTGTATCCTTAACCGGACATTGACACGTAAACCAGCAGTCTACGTTATTGATTAATTTATACATGACTTATAAGGACTTATGTTCTGTTCCTGTTTGAAATGATCATCCTGTGTGTACATGTGATTAAATATTACGGACTCAATCTGAAGGCATTAATTACTTCATTAATGTTGCTGAGTTCAAGTTACATGAACTACTTCTTCATACCATGCTACTGAGTTGTATGAACACCTTCACCCTAATTCGCGTAATACTAAACAAAGCACGATTAACAAGAGATCACTAAAGTAACCATACTCAGTGCATGATCTTCAACCGGCAAATAACTCAGCAACACATACCCAGAAATCTAGTTGATTTTGCTGAGCATACTTTTTGCTCATTAATACTTATATCAATTATATTATTTTTAATTACATGTCCTCTACTGAAGATCATTCCTACGGTTTTTTTTTAGCGTTTAGATTAAATCCCCACTTGTGCATCCAGTCGGATACTTTATGTATTTGTTTTTGTACTGTTTTATAGAGGAATTGTAGGTTTCTTCCCGTTCTCCATATCGCAGCATCATCTGCAAACTGGGATAAGTTGTTTTTTAAGTCTTTAAACTCGTCGCCTAGGTCGTTGACTATAGTGTTCCATATATAGATATGACGCGAGAGTTACGGGACTTGGGAAGAATGGCCGTTGTGTGAGGTCAGACATGCGCTCTAATATAACCATGTTCCCGGCACAAAAGATCAGTATAGTGACACTGATGAGCTCTTTTTAGGTTACTGGTGTTAGCTAGTGGTAGGTGTACCAGGGTACTAGCATCGTTACGCGAATGATCCATAAAAATGACAAAGAGCTATTCAACAAACTCCAACGAGTGGCAGTCAAATTGGCCAATACTGGGCTATACTCAACTCGTTGGTAAAAGTTCATATAATTTATTGACGTGGCACAGAAGACGTTCACTAGGACGAATACATTGTTTGACGTGGACGATCAACAATTATGCATGGTAGTAATACAATGTACAGTTTCTGATAATAATTATAGATCCTCTGCAGATCCATTACAAATCAAGTTCTTTTCTACCCAAGTGGTTGTGGTTCACTAAATGTTACTATCAGTGGGAAGTTAAAGCAATGTCCGTTGACCTTCTTCAAGGACATCTGCCATAGTAAACAGCTTCATACTGATGAATGACGTTTTCCCTACAGTAACTTGTCTTAATCCAAGACTTCCTTGTTTCAATACTTCACACAGTTAATAAGATCCATGTAGTTATACATAAAAAATACAAATAGGTTAAAGACTTCCTTTGGCTAACCTCTCTACTATATGCCAAGACCTGGACGTTGGCATTACGAAATATAATGTTCAAAATATGATCAAATACATTCTTCGCTCGTAGGAATTTCCACTACGATAGATCTAAGTGAGGCTAAGATCTCTACTGTTCCATTCTAGGAACCCAGCAAATATGGATTCCCGCTAGACTCCAGTGATGAGTAGCCATTTCACTTAACCATCAGCATTTTAATAACATGAGGGCTCAAAACAACTTACGTATAGAACTGGATGTTGGCTTCAACCTGAAGACCAAACATCCTCCATAAACAATTCTTCCACAGAATTGTACAGAATAAAATCCACACACACGGACAGTAAGTCCGACTTGCCCTTTCCAAATCCTGACGTCATAACCCCTAAACTAGGTAACCCGTGCGCCAAGAGCAACTCACACTCTGCATAGTGCACGCCCGTGCGTGAATAAATCGAACGCACAAATAATATAACTATATCACGACTGGTGCGTACTCTGGCAGGACCATAGACTGCCCACTATGTAAAAAGTACGCAACAGACACTTATGTGTCATTAGATCTTTTGTGTGAAAACACAGAGGATCATTGGTGACACTTGTGTGTCATTGGGTCTTTTTGTGTTGGGACATGCGTTTATGTTGGGCGTGTACCAATGCGACTCATGCGAGTTAATGCGACCTCATGCGAGGAAAAAAAAATGCGACCTCATGCGAGGAAAAAATAAGTGAGGTCAGAGATGTTTGTAAGCCTGTGTGTAATAAAATATTAAAAACTTCAAAAGTCTGGCATAAGTTCATTTTAAAGGACTAAGGTAGAATACCACAAATGGCGACGAGGATGTTAGAATTACCCATTACGTTTTTTCAGTACGATCACGATGTGAACATAGGAACCAAGTGGGAAAAATGGGTAAACCGTTTCGAAAACTGTCTGGCGGCATTTGAGGTCAAAGATGTCAAACGCAAACAGTGTTTACTATTGCACTATGCTGGAGAAGAGGTGTATGATATCTACCAGACTATTGCCGATACAAGTGATGATTACGACCAGGTGAAGCAAAATCTGACCTCGTATTTCATCCCTAAGAAGAATACGATGTATGTGAAAAATCCATTACATTAGATGAAGTACTACAGATTGGCAGAACGTTAGAAATTGTAGAAATACATTATTCACACATAGAGAAGAAAGAAGAGAACACTGTCAACAAACTGCAATTTAAGAATTCTAGACCTAGAACCCAAGATTCACTCACACTAGCTGACAAACATAGCAGACAGAAACCAAAGTTTCATGAGTCCAGATCTAACTCCTGAAAGAATCGTATACAAATTGCAAATGTTGTGGAAGGAAATATCCTCACAAAGGCAGAAGACAGAACTGCCCTGCATTTGGGAAAGACTGTCATATTTGTCACAAGCAAAATCACTTTGCCAAGTTCTGTCTCACACCTAAAAATAAGGTTCAACGGGTTAGTGAGAAAAAGAAAACACCACAGACACTGACAGCAGCTCAGAGGCTTATGTTTATGCACTGGATAACAGATCGGATGTCCCCAGAATAATCATTAAAATGCAAAATACATATCTGTCTGCAATGATAGACACGGGTTCAAGTGTGGATGTCATAAGCACAACCATGTACAAACAGTTGAAGAAAAGACCACAGTTGTTTCCCACTAATAAAACGTTGTATGCATATGCATCCAAGACTCCATTAAAAGTGGTTGGAATGTTCAGAACAACCATTGAATCCAAGCATCATCAAGCCAGTACTACTGTCTATGTAGTAGAAGGTGGACATGAAGTTCTTTTAAGCCATAAGACAGCATCAAAATTGCAGGTTGTCAGAATAATAAATAGCATCAACAGCAAGAGAACACATAATCTGTTTGAAAAGTATTCAGACCTGTTCCAAGGTGTAGGTAAATTGAAAGATTTTGAGCTGAAACTACACATAAATGTGAATGTGAAACCTAAAGCACAACAGCACAAAAGAATTTCATTTCACATCAGGCAAAAAGTAGAAGAAGAAATGAAAAGATTAGAAGAAGATATTGAACATGTTTCAGGGCCAACTCCATGGGTCAGTCCTATAGTACCTGTCATCAAGAAGAATGGTGATGTAAGAATTTGTGTAGACATGAGACAGCCTAATGAAGCTATAGAAAGAGAGAGACACATCACTCCTACAATAGACAACATAATAGTAGATCTAAATGGAGCAAAGGTTTTCAGCAAATTAGATCTGAGAAGTGGCTACCATCAAATTCTATTAGCTCCAGAATCTAGATACATCACAACTTTCTCAACACATCTAGGTTTACGAAGATACAAAAGGCTCAGTTTTGGAAAAGCCTCAGCGGCAGAAGCATTCCAGAATATAATTGGAAATGTGCTTCAGGGTCTGAAAGGACAGTTGATGATATTCTGGTTTATGGAAAAACTCCAAAAGAACATGATGAAAATCTAGAACAGGTATTCATCAGACTGAGGCAGCATAACCTCACATTGAATAATGAGAAATGTGAATTCAGCAAAAACTCGTTGGATTTTTATGGATATACTTTTTCTGAGAAGGGAATTGTTCCAGACCACAGAAAAGTTAGTGCACTTCAAGAAATGGCAGAACCAACCAATGTATCTGAATTGAGAAGTCTACTGGGAATGTTCAACTACTGTTCACGTTTTATTCAAAATTATGCAACTCTCAGTCAGCCTTTAAGAATGCTTACAAGAAAAGACACACAATGGATATGGACTGCAACTCAGTTAAAAGCATTAGATATGCTGAAATCAGAACTATCCAAAAGTGCTGGTACATCCTATTTTGATAGGAACAGAAAGACATTCATCTCAGTGGATGCAAGTCCAGTCGGTTTAGCGGCAATGCTAACCCAAAGAGATGACAGAAACAAAGAATATGTTGTAGCTTTTGGCAGTAGAAGTCTGTCAGATACAGAAACTAGATACTCACAGACAGAAAAAGAGGCTTTAGCAATAGTGTGGGCTTGTGAATATTCTCACTTATATATTTATGGCAGCAAGTTCACCATCATATCAGATCACAAGGCATTGGAGATGATATTTGGAAAAAGAACATCCAAGCCTCCTGCTCGTATAGAAAGATGGGTTTTAAGACTGCAGCAGTATGATTTTGATGTTGTATACAAGCCTGGGAAAAATTATCCTGTTGATTATATGTCAAGACACCCACTAAAGGTGCAGTCTGAGAACAAAAAACAGTGAAGAGACAGAAACATATGTGAGATTCCTTGCCATGAACAGTGTTCCAAAAGCTATGAATCTCAAAGAAATATAAGAAGAGACCATGAAAGACCCACTGATACAAGCAGTTCAGTTTATAATCAGAAATAATAAATGGAATAACATTCCTTATGAACAGTTCTCTAATGTGAACAGAGACGATCTTAATATTTTCCACAGATTTAGAAATGAACTAACACTTACTGAAGACAATTTATTACTAAGAGGTTCAAGAATAGTAATTCCTAGAACACTCCAGAGAAGAGCAGTAGAGTTAGCTCATGAAGGACATCAAGGTATAGTCAAGACCAAATGTTTGGTTAGAGAGAAAATTTGGTTCCCCAGATTGGACAAAATGGTTGAAGAGACTGTTGCAAATTGTTTAGCTTGTCAAGTTTGCACAGAAAGTGGAGCACATATGACACCTTTGAAAATGTCTGAGCTTCCCAAAGCTCCATGGACAGAGGTCTCTGCAGATTTTTGTGGACCATTGCCATGTGGACAGTATATTCTTGTCATGGTGGATGAATATTCAAGATTTCCAGTTGCTGAAATAATTAATTCTACATCAGCAAGAACTGTCATTCCTGTGATTGACAAGATATTTTCGACATTTGGAATTCCTGAAATTTTAAAAACAGATAATGGTTCCCCATTTAACAGTCAAGACATGAATAATTTTATGCACCATGTTGGATGCAGACACAGAAGAATCACACCTTACTGGCCAAGAGCAAACGGGGAAGTGGAAAGGATGATGAGAAATCTCAAGAAGGTCATTCAAACAGCCACAGTTGAAGGAAAGTGTTAGAGACATCAGCTGTATGCTTTCCTTAGAAATTATAGGGCAACACCTCATATGTCAACAAGCAAATCACCATATGAGCTCATGTTTCAGAGAAAGGTCTCGATTAAGATTCCAACAGTTTAAATCAAAGAGAGTCAACCAGCCTCATCAGATGTGCAGAGAAAAGATGCACAGGCTAAACACAGAATGAAGCAACATGCAGACAGTAGACTACGATCGCAGCCGTCTCATTTGAAAGTAGGAGTGTTGATTGTCTCGTTATTTAGTTTGTTTTCCCGACTAGAGTTACTTACCCTTTATGGGAACTCTTCTGCTTATCTCTTCTTCCGACTTCCTGTTTTCCAAGATGTCCGATTAAATATGTGTCCTATGTATTCAGTGTGTTCGCCTTAGTGATTAAACTTCATAACGTGAGAATGTATGACAGCCAGCCACGTCTCATTATATCTTACAATATTTACTACACACGAAGGTAAATATCAACATGGTGGCAGCGGTGTTTATTTCTACAGAATTCGGACTATTCTGCTGACACGTTTGCTGAATGTCATTAGACTTGAGGTGAGATTACTGATTATTGCTTGCATACCATTATTAGACATTTCGTCATGGCAGAACTGCCTTTATTTCGGTTACCACCCTGCCTAGACATAAATAACGTCGAACCAGACACATTTCGTAAATGGAGACTGTAATGTTATGATGTATGTATATAAGCATTACCTCGTCATCTACACAAGCACACACATGTTTCAGAAGGCACTCAGTAAAAGCATGTTCAGTTTGTAGCCATGTTTATTTACAGAATATCGTACATGTGAAGATTCGCATATTATTACAATGTGTGGTTCGTATTATTAATGTATTATATTACATCCCCCCTTTTTTGAAAAAAAAATGTGTGCAAACATTTCCAACGAAATGTTTCATGTGAGAAAGGATAAGTATGTGTAATGCTCAGTGTGAGTATATATATGTCACTGTCTGTATCGGCTGGGAGGTGTCACTGTACGGCCAGAACGAGTGGTGTAAAGTGCTGGTGGTTCTGCGGAAGTCCCTGGTTTAGCTTGAGTTGGTTGTGATTTCGGCCTTGGCGCTTGTTGGTTTTGTGGGGTACCAAGGTCTGGAGTTACTGCATTGCCTGTTGTAAGCGTGGGAATTCTCTTCTCTGTTGTATTCTGTGGGATTTCTCTAATGTCCACCCTGTTTCGCCTCAGGAGGTTGTTGCTGCTGTCTGGTCTTAAGGTATAGCTCCTGGGTTCAGGGTTTCTGGAAATGATTGTTACTTTTGACCATGTGTCATTGTCGTGGTTGTAGGTATTCGCATGCTGACCAGGATGTAATGGTGGTAGGTCTTTAGCACATTTGTCATAGTTGGATTTCTGAACTTGCTGACGATGCTGAAGTTGATCATATGTGCTGTCTCTATGTTGTGGACGGAAGTGGACCTTAGATGGTAGAAGGTCTTTAATTCTTCTATCAAACATAAGTTCTGCTGGACTGTCGATCTTACTGTCTACCGGTGTTGTTCTCCATCTCAAGAGTGCTAGGTGTACATCCTCTGTTCTTGTTTTCTTCATGATTGACTTGATAGTTTGTATCTGTCTCTCAATGACACCATTAGATTTAGGGTATCTAGGTGATGATGTTGTGTGTTTGATCTTCCAGTCCTTAGTGAAGTTTCTGTATGCTTGACCTGAGAAATGTGGACCGTTGTCTGATCTAATTTCATCTGGGATGCCAAACATGCTGCAATACTTCTTTGTAATGTCTGCAATAACAGCTGATGGTGAGGGTTGTGGAAGTTTCTCAATGATGGGAAATTTGCTGTAGTAATCAGCAATAATAAGATAGTCATTATTGTCGATTGAGAAAATATCAGTTCCTATAATGCTCCAAGGGCTCAATGGTATGTCTGATGGTATGAGAGGTTCTCTGCACTGCCTATTTGCATGTTCTTGGCAAATTGAACAGTTTTTGACATAGTGTTTCTATGTCCTTGTTTATCTGTGACTGTAAACATCTTTCTTTGCTCTCAGTTTGTGTCTTCACAATACCAAGGTGACTATTATGGAGCTGTTTAAGGATGATATCGCGTTGTGTTTCTGGTACAACAATGCGATCTCCTTTAAGGATCAGACCATCTTCGATGCTTAACTCGTCCCTCATCGATTAGTATGGACGGATGTGTGTTGGAACTTCCCTGATAGAGCTTGGCCATCCATGGTATATTAGTACTTTGAGATAGTTAAGGATAGGATCTCTCATTGTGTCTTCTTTGATGTGTTCATGCCGTTTACTGCTAAACTTGACAAAATCAACTTTGATGTTTGGGGTAAGATCTGCTGTCTTGTTGGGGTTTGGTAGTCTGCTGAGAGCATCTGCAAGACCTATATCCTCTTTAATGTTGTTAATAGTTACCACACTCAGCTTTTCGCACATTGGTAAACAAAATTGCAGGTCCTTCAAATCTACCAATGTAAAATTGACAAGGTCCATTCAACATTACCAAGTGTTGACAAGTGTATGCTCCAAAAACAAGTGTTACTGCTCCAAATACTTACTTGTTCCATTGTAAGCTCTTAGCTTTGTCCTGCCACTCCTACATTTTACATCCCTTGTGGGACATCCTTGCTCATCCACCTTGTCAGGCATGATCTGTCTGAATATTCTTAAGGGTAGAGTGTTACCTTGGGCACCTGTGTCTATCTTGAACCGAATGTTTCTTTCTTTGTGCATTTTAATTCCTGGTATTCGGAATTGTACCTTGCAGAAAGCCTGCGTTCTCTTTGGTTCATTACTGAAAGTTAGTATCTTCACAGTATCAAATGTGGAAGGATCACTTTCTTCACTGGAGTCAAGGTCCTCAGTCATCATAAAATGTGTTTGTTTTGATGACTCTCTGCTGTGAAGGTTGTGATGAGCACTGTCTTGTTTCCTCTTGAAACATAATTTTATCCAGTGGCCCCTCTTTCTGCAGTAATGACATGTAGAGTCTTTAGCTGGACAGTGGTTTTGTATGTGGTTTAGGCCACAACATTTACACATAGCACCTCTGCTTGTGTTGTGTTTTTCTTGTTGCTTCGAACCAGTTGCTTTGTTGTGTCTAGGTTTATAGCTTTTCACTGCATCCACCTGGGCTCCTAATGTACCTTGCTGAATTTGTTTAATGTTTAGTGCTTGTGCCTCGTGTTTCCTGCCTTCATCCAGAAGTTGTTGTATAGTTAGTGTATCACTCTGGCTCAGTATTCATTTCTGGAACTCTGGCATTGGTGTGCTGAGAAGGATCTGTTCGATAATTCGCTCTTTTTCTTCTTCTTTGTTAAATTTGCATACACTTGTTTTCTCCTTGATGCGAGTGAAAAAACCATCTAGACTTTCACTAGGTTTCTGTCGCAGGTGGTGAAGTTCTAATCTTGCCGCTCTAAAGTTCGTGTGCTTTATTATCAGGCGTTTTTCAAATTCGTCCAATATGGCTGCGGGGTCTGTCGCCGACTCCACAGGCATGGCGGTAGCAAAACTGTTGTAAATTGTCAAACCTTCATCGTCCAATGCTTCGAGGATATATGGAGTTAGGGTTTGTCCTTCCAGACCAGTGGTCTTGGAATATAGATCTATGCGTTGGCGCGATAACAAGAAAGCTTCACTCTTATCATCTTGACCGGCGAATCTCATTTGCGGTGCGTTGCGATATTGTTTCGCCGCCATGGCTGACCTCGATGACGAAAATTAGCCGAATACTGTACTCACGTGTTATCGTGTAGCTGTTTTTTTGCGTCAGTCCGGTATCGACCGCTGCCACCATGTAATGTTATGATGTATGTATATAAGCATTACCTCGTCATCTACACAAGCACACACATGTTTCAGAAGGCACTCAGTAAAAGCATGTTCAGTTTGTAGCCATGTTTATTTACAGAATATCGTACATGTGAAGATTCGCATATTATTACAATGTGTGGTTCGTATTATTAATGTATTATATTACAGAGACGACAGTTAGAACTATACATGCATGCAATAGAGGTGGCCTCTAAACCTGATTCTGTTCGGGCGGCCATCATTCTACACTGTGCTGGACCTCAAGCTGTTGAAGTTTTTGATCAACTGGCAGAGGAAGGAGACCACTCTAATCCTACTAAAATTCTCGATTTGCTCCAGAACCATTTAGCTCACGAAGCAATGAAGTATTACATACGTTCAAATTCTGGAACACACCTCTTCAAGATCCTTTTAATTCCTTTTTGACTGAGCTGAGATCTAAGGCAGATTTGTGCAACTTTAATGGCAAGGATCGTATGATAAGAGACAAAATTGTCTTTACTGTCAACAAAAGGTTACAGGAGAAGCTCTTGAGAGAAGCTGACCTCGATCTAAAGAAAGCCATTCACATATGCAGAGTCTTTGAGCAAACTGGAAAAGACATAAGTGAGATGAATAATACAGTACAACCTTCTGAAGCAAGGGTTGAAAAGGTACAGAAAAAATCACTCAACCATAAACCTCCCAAGAGAGACACTGGGCGTGCTGCTGGTAAAGCCTGTAAAAGTAACACTGACAGTGGGTACTTTGAACCTAGAAAGGAGTGTCATTACTGTGGACAGAAACATCTATTGATTAAGAAAAAGTGTCCTGCATGGGGGAAGTTTTGCTCAAACTGTGGGGGAAGAAACCATTTCAAAGTTAAATGCAAGAAAGTTCATACTGTTCACACAGAGTCAGTGGAAGATTCTAAAGTTTTTCTTAATTGTGTGAAGTCTAGCAAAGCTTGTACATCTGCACAACTCATTGTCAATGGAAAAATGGTAAAATTTCAGCTAGACACAGCAGCTGATGTGAATACAATATGTCAACGCTTTGTGATGCAAGAACAACTGTTACCCACTAAACAGAGGCTTGTTATGTGGAATGGTACTGAGATGACTCCACTTGGAGAAGTTATATTAACTGCTGAGTGTAGCGGGAGGTTATTTAAAATTATTTATTTATGTAAGAGTATGCCAGTAAAGAGTTCTGACCTTACAAGTAATACCCCAGTCTTAGAAATAAGCACTGGTGTATTGTTATCATAAAAATAGTCAGACTGTGAAAACCCTGGCCCAGTTGGTAAGAAGTAGTACCAGGATTTAAGGTGTCCCCTCCCTGTGACTATCTTATGATTACTTATACTCTAGGGGATAAGTAAAATGTACATTCACTGAAACCACAAATGGAAGAAGTGAATAAATCCTCAGGTACAGTTAAAATAGTTTAATAATTACACTAATATTCTATTTCTACTAGTTGGAACAGAGCATTGAAATATATATATATATATATATATATATATACTATATATATATATATATATTATATATATATATATATATATATATATATATATATATATATATATATATATATATATATATATATATATATATATATATATAAAATTAAGTCACACACTTCCTATTATTGTCTATTTAGACTGCATTCATTTTAAATATATCACTGTTCTTAGTCCTCTGATAAATGTCATCACTTGACTATTTACTGTGTTTCATATATTGTGGTAGTCAGTGTCCTAAGTGACACTTATCTGTTCGACTTGATACTGCTGACACTGAACTGTCCTTTGCTGATATCAGACTTGGTAGGCCCAACAGTAGGGATGCCAATGACCAGTTGAAGTTCACTCTTTGGGGTCCTGCACTTTTGTGGGATTGCCTCTGATGAACGACACAGGCTTCTGATACTGGACAGTCGGGTTTGAGTTATTTCATGGAACCTGCAACATATCAGCCTTGGCTAGTATCTGGCTAGACTTGTAGCTGACTAGCACAGATGTCAGACCAGTCAGTCATCAGATGTCACCGTTATACAATCATAGTAAGTAAGGACATCAATTCAGTGATATGGCATTAATATTAACATTTCAATTAAGGGTAACTGACTAGCACATAAGTCAGACTAGTCAGTCATCAGGTGTCAAAGTTATACAGTCATAGCAAGTAACATCAATTCAATGATATAGAATTAATATTAACATATCAGTAATAAACATCATCTGGTTTATTCAGCTCCTATACATCCCTTTCTATAACTTGATCCTTCCAAATCATATCAAATACAAATTCAAATACTGATGCTATTCTTAGCATCTAGACAAAATTAATACATAAATAAAGAGAGTGACCAAGCGATCAAGTTGCTTTCTTCGGTAGTACAATTACATAGTTTTGGAATTGAAACCTGGCTGTGGAACACTCCATTTTACCAGCTTTAAATGGGTACAAAGTTGCGCGCTCGAACTAGGGAAGGCAAAGGCAGCGAGAAAGGGGACTAGTCACCTTAACCTCGTAAACTGGGATCTTCCATGATGAAGTTTCTAACACTTCATTTCCCTATGACAATCTCTGCCATGGGACTGCCTTTATCTTCGTAAGCGATAAAGCAATGTGATAAATATATCTTCATTAGGCTGTGGGGCTATTTTTGATTAATTTTTGTACAAGCAACAATCATCCACAATGCACATGTTTAGATCATATAAAAATACAATACATTATATCAATGACTATTATACAGGCATATTATGTGAATTCTATATGAACCTGAAATAACAAATATTATACACGGTAGTTATCATAATTTCGCTTACCCTCAGACTTCAGATACTGGACTTAAAAATGTTTCTGACGATCCGCTCACAATTCATGGGTAGTGGCGAAACTCTGCCTCCAGTCTGTCTCAAACCTCTTTCGTTGTGTATCTCTCCAGTTTACCGATACGCTATATATACGCATAGCGCGGACGTATCGGAGGGTACCGACGTCACAGCTTAAACCTAAGCCTGAAAAATCCTTCCCGAACAGTGATTTCGGCCGATTTGTGCGTCGACTGAAATTTTGCCTTTCTCATTCTCGGCATATATAATATCCATATTGTTCCATCTTATCTAGTTTTATACAGTTGATAATTCTCTACCTTCCTATCCATGTAATTTCCCAAACTGTTATTTGTTGATTTTAATATTTAGAACAGAAGTGGGTTTACATGCTTTTCCGCGTAACTGTGGGCAGCCGAAATACGCATATATCTCCGTAAATGAGAACTTCCTACCGTTCCTTCTTATATGTAGTTATACACAATCCTTCCCTGTACTGAAATGTAAAATCCTTTTCATACTGATTCCCGTCTGCTTTTATATATCCTTGGCGATTTCCTCTGTCTGATACACATTTCGCTGATACGCCGCCATTTTGAAAGCGGTCAATCGATGTTTATAAATCTACCTGAAGACGTTTGCAATGACTTGAAACCAATTTTGCGACACTGAGAATCCTAAGACTGGGACAAAACACAATATAATGTTTACTGTTGTGAAAAATAGATTCACATGTTTGCTGGACAACAACACACTGCAGGATCTACAGTTTGTGACAGTCAACACAAACACATTTATTGCTAAGGTGGCTACTGACAGTTTAGATAATGATCATAACTCTGATAACCATCTAGGTGTCCTGGGTGAAGCTGTGTTGCATATTGATCCTAATATTCGTCCAAAGGCACTGCCGTGCAGAAAAATACCATTTTCATTTAAGAGCAAGGTAAAGTCAGAGCTTCAAAATCTAATGAACAGAGGTATATTAATACCAGTAGAGGAACCGACTGAATGGGTTAACCAAATGGCTGTTGTTGAAAAGTCTGATGGTTCTTTAAGAATATGCATTGATCCTAGACCCCTGAATGAGGCTTTGCAGAGGGAGCATTACAGATTACCAACTTTGGATGATGTATTGCCTGAACTCAATAATGCCAAGATTTTCACAAAGCTGGATATCAAGGAAGCATTCTGGCATATCAAACTTGATGAGAAGTCTAGTAAACTTACAACAATGATCACACCTTATGGTAGGTTCAGATGGTCTAGATTACCATTTGGCTTGAATGTAAGCAGTGAAATTTTCCAGAGGCATCTAGCAGAAGCTCTTGAAGGTCTTTATGGTTGCATCAATGTTGCTGATGACATAGTTATTGCAGGTTGTGGATCAAACAGACAGCAAGCAATTAAGGACCATGATCTGAAACTTAAAGCACTGAAACATAGGTGTAAAGAAAAAGGCATTAAACTGAATGACGCTAAAGCTCAAGAGAAGAAAGAAGAAATTACCTTCATGGGTCACCTTATTACTGCTCGAGGTGTTGAACCAGACAAGAAAAAGGTTGAGACAATACTAAACATGCCTGTTCCTAAGGACTGTCATGAGGTTCGCAGTTTTTGCGGCATGATACAGTATCTAGCAAGTTTCTCAACAATCTTTCATAAGTTCTTCATCCAATAAGAGAACTTACCCATAAGGATACTCCCTTTATCTGGTCTGCTGAATGTGATCAAGCTTTCAAGAGAGTCAAGAAACTGATTACTTCTACTCCAGTACTCGCATACTATGATCCTGATGAATCTTTGTGTATTCAAGTTGATAGCAGCAGCTATGGACTTGGGGCTGTCCTCCTACAAAATGGTCAGCCAATAGAGTTTGCTTCTAGAGCTCTAACTGAAACAGAACAACGCTGGGCTCAAATTGAGAAGGAGCTCTTAGCTGTTGTATATGGTTTGGAACGCTTTGACCAATACACTTATGGAAGGAAAGTTACAGTTATCAACGACCATAAACCTTTGGCAGCCATCGTGAAGAAACCTCTGAGTCAAATTCCTCGAAGACTGCAGAATTTACTGATGCGCAGCCATCGATATGACTTTGAATTTCAATAGGTACAAGGTTCCGATCTTCTTATAGCCGACACACTGTCCAGAGCTTGTATTTATAATGTCACATTGGATTCCTTATCTGATAGAGAGAGCAATGCAGGAGCTGATGCCTTCACACCTGATCCCGAGGACCTGGAAATTGATGTCTCCTCTCCAGTTCTACCCGAGCAACAGGTTGTTTTGCCAGACATGGAAAACACTAGTGAAGTGAACATTTCCAATCCTCCAGAAGTTGATCCTTCAACTCCAGCTACTTCTAGTCCTAGGAAAGCTGGCAAAGAACATTCTCTCCTACCATCTTGCCCTAAGAGACCTCAAAGAGATCGCAAGAAACCCTCTTGGATGAATGACTTTGTTCACTCATAAAGAAGGGGGGATGTTGATTGTCTCGTTATTTAGTTTGTTTTTACGACTAGAGTTACTTACCCTTTATGGGAACTCTTCTGCTTACCTCTTCTTCCGACTTCCTGTTTTCCAAGATGTCCGATTAAATATGTGTCCTATGTATTCAGTGTGTTCGCCTTAGTGAGTAAACTTCATAACGTGAGAATGTATGACAGCCAGCCACGTCTCATTATATCTTACAATATTTATTACACACGAAGGTAAATATCAACAAGGAGATTTTATTTTAGTACGACAAGAACAAAACAGCAAATCAACTCCGAGATTTAATCCAGAACCTTATCAGATTACTAAAATCAAGGGAAACATGATAAGTGCTTCAGGTGAAGGCAGAGTTGTGACAAGAAATGTCTCGTTTTTCAAGAAAGTCAACGAAAACCTGGCCAGATCAGCCAAAAAGAAATCACAGCCAGATGATGTTTACTTGGATGACATTTTCAGTCCTGAGTTGCCACCAACTGCCACAGAACCAGCTGACGTCACCATGGACAACAACAGGCAATTGCCGCCAACAGGCAGATAACCGCCTAGACACCGAAATGTCCCAAGACGTCTCAATGACTATGTTTTGTATTGACAATGACTCTGTCTGTCATTGGTGATGTTTGTAAAATAGTTTGTGTTTCAGAGTGTTTTGTTATTCAAGAATGGGAGAGAATGTAGTGTCCCATATATAGATATGATGCGAGAGTTACGGGACTTGGGAAGAATAGCCGTTGTGTGAGGTCAGACATGTTTGTAACCCTGTGTGTAATAAAATATTAAAAACGTCAAAAGTCTGGCATAAGTTCATTTTAAAGGACTAAGGTAGAATACCACAGTTGACCATAATCGTGAATATAGATGGTGATATTACTGACCCCTGTGGAATTCCATTCTGTTGTTCATAAACCTCAGATCTATCGTTGTTTATTTGTACCATGAAGTATCTATCCTGCAGGAAGTTTTCTAAATAAAATTGTTTCACAAATAACTAATAGTTTTCATTTCTAGTTTTTTTGTAGGTTAGGCATACCCCTTCAGAACAATCAGCCTAATGAGTGGTAAAATTTAAATAATGCTCAAAATCATACAGTAGGCCTAAAGAATAAAAAGTAAGGTAGACAGCAGTCCGAGAAGATCAGTTTGGTTTTAGACGGAACAAGAGAGGAAATATTTTGCCTAAGAATATTAGCAGAATAATATAATAAATGGAGGAAACCTTGAGTCCTGTGAACAGTAAATAAATTAGTAAAATAATAAATAAAGGTAATTAACAGGTTTTTAAACACATAAAGACCTGAAAACATACATTTATGTGTGTGTGTGTAATATTTAATTAACAGGTACTCGTTGGACATAAAGGATGACATTAGACAACAGAAAAGAATATATAAGTGATAGGCTTACCAGGAGTCGAACCTAGGACCAACCAAACGGCGCCATCGCCTTGCTGTGACAGTAGGCCTACATCGTGAAATGACGCTTAGCCAATTTTGCACCCCCAAAAAAGTGCATTAGGCCTATTTGCTGAGGTCATTCTCATGACACTCACAAAATTATGGTATAAAGGACCCGTGGACGACCCAGACAGTTTAACTCTGTTCATTTCTTTCCTTAGGAAACCCGATAAAATTTGGCAGGTAAATTCCGAAGTCGCAGAAAGTACCTTAAAACATTTTGTTTTAAATTAGTATCGTTGTTTTAAAAAAAAATACTGCATAAAATTTATTTAAAACATAAGAACTTTCTTTTAAAACAAGTTTTGTGAGAAAATAATCACCGTTGAAATCGCGAGTAAACACCAAAACACTCGACATCATTTTGAATGTTGGTCCGAGTTCGATTTCTTTGTCTCCGGAAAAAAAATAATTAAAACATAAGTTCCAGCGATGATTTAAATTATGAATGCAGCACTGATTCTGCAGATGATGATGTCTGGGAGCCTGAAACATTGGAGTCAGACACAGATGTTGATGATAATGTCCCCGATGACCCAATTTTTGAAGCCGGCATGGCAAGGTAAGCTGCTTGCACCAACGGCGACACGATTGCATCAAGAATTGTTATGGAATGTGGAAGTGCAGTAACCTAGTTTTTTTTTTTTTTTTTAATTACCACTTAAATGGTAACTGTAACCTATTTTCTAATAAAATTTATAATGATTTTAACATTTATTGTGAACAATTTTTTTTACTTCATTTTATTAAGATAACGCAAGAAACAGAATGCAGCTGAATCTTCTTGATGCAATTGTGAGAATCAGGGCAGAACTGTTGCTTTGATGCAAATGTTTCAAAGACTTCACTGCATCTCCAGAAATGCTAAAAAAATCTTCACATCGGACAAGGTTTATGCCGTCTGTTCCACTCATTCCAGTGGGGAGGATAGTAATGACCTGGATCTGGAGCTTTTCATGTGATGAAAACTATATTAAAATTTGTTTGTCTTTTTTGTGTGTGGTTTTTTTCTAGTATAGTTTGGTAAAAAAAAAAAAGGGGGGGGGGGGGAATCCTGTTACACGCCCACTGAGGCATATTGGGAATGTGGTGTTAGGCCCTATATTTTCTTGACCATCGGCATACTAGGGGCGACGTGGTCAGCATCACGCCGGCCGCGCCTTAACCTTCCCAGAGTTGCTCTGGTACCCAATTCCTGAAGCTGGGTCGACCCTTGAGCCGTTTGCGGTCTAAAAAACCCCACCTCAACTGGGGATCGAACCCTGGACCACAGAGCTAGGGAGCCAGTGCGCTAACCACTGCGCTACCACGGCTCCCTAGTATTGTTTGGCTTTACATTGAAATTTCGATCTGGCAAACCTGATGTGTTTGGCTGTTCTCACATTTTCATCTGGCAACTAGTGGCAACCAGTGTTGCCACAGCTGGGTATGTTTTACTAGATCTTGGTTTTTTGGCTTCCGTCTGGGTATCTGGGTATTGTTTTTCCAAATCTGCATTAATCTGGGTATATTTGACAATTGGCATTTACAATGTATGTATATTCTATGCACTGAGCATTATACATTATATTTATATTATAATTAAATGTAAAAAAAATTATGAGCTATATATTTTTTATTCCACTTAAATTTAATTATTGTTTTCAACCACATCAATGACGTTGTTTTTTTACTCGTTAACATCAGCTATCTATTCCCTGTTATTCTGCTAATCATTGTCATCTACAATACTCAGTCATTTTTGCGATGTGTTTTAAAGTATTCTTTTTAAATTTTAGACTTAAGCAGATAAACAGCAAATTGTTTTTTTTTTTTTTTGTCAAAAAATTATTAAAATTAAGATTAAGATATGAGCGATGATGAAGGTGCGCTAGGTAGTTATAGCAGCATGATGACACGCGCCAAAAAAGTGAAGCCATGGTATCAGCAGGCGTTTTGTGAAGAATGGCTAATAGACAGCGAACTGAAGGATTGGATAAAGCCAAACTCTGGCAATCGCTATGCTGTGATTTGTACGGTCTGTTCCTGTACATTAACTAATGCCAATAACACAGCTTTATTGACACATAAAAGCACACAGAAGCACATGAAAATCTTCGAAGCCAAAAGCGAAACTCTGAATAATAACAAGTATTTCATCAAACAAAAGAGCACTGTCTTCAAGACAAAATTGCTAAAGCGGAAATAAAAAAATAAAATAAAAATGAAGAAAAAAATAACATTTGGTAGCACACAGCTTATTTGTGATAAAGTTGCACTAAAAGATTGTGTAAGCATCGTCTATCCCCATGTATTTGATGCATAAAATATAAAATAATCTAGGTATTTCTGGGTTTTTTAAAGAAGAAAATCTGGGTTTATCTCTAGAACTTGAGTGGCAACCTTGGTGGCAACCCTGATCTCTGACAAGCGTTGTTGTCCAGCCTGTAGTAGACCCAGAGGTAATTGCCAATACCACTCGAGTATGTTGTGGTTATTTGTGGTACTAATTACGTTTAACGATGAGTACGCTCTTAGCAGTGCAATTTGGTTGTACTGGCGCGGCGGTTTTTGACGGTACATTCCAAGAAAATAGTAAAGGGCGACGACATCAGGGTCCGCCATATTTCACCACATTGCCTGACTGGCAATCTATATTTAGGCCTACATTATAGTTAGCCGTAACCTAACACCAATCCTGTTCCTATCTTTGTCAAAATTAATATCGGTCGACAAAGAGTGAGGCTGTTTTAAAAATAAAAACCAAACTTAAAGAGTAAAATGTCCACGTTTGGCCTATATGGCCCCCAAGCACCCACCCCCCACACCCCCCCCCCTCCCCCCCCCCCCACCCCCCCCCCCCCCCCCCCCCCCCTACCCCCCACCCCCCCCCCCCCCCCACCCCCCCCCATCTTTGTCGATCGGTCTCAAATAACCCTATCTATCTCTTATAAAGCTGTCACAGGTTTCTCTCATCACCATACAGTTTCTCCCTCAACTAGGTTGGAGAAGGCCACACTGCTTTCCTGCTCCTATCATGGAGCCTACAGTTTTTGAGTACATGTTCTACTCTCTGTCCTTCCCACATGCACACTCATCTGTCTGTCCAATTTTTAGTATTTTGAACCGATGGTATCTGAGTCTGTAATGGCCAGTTGTTAGTCAAATGTGGGGATGAGTATAACTGATTCAAAATAGTGACTGATAAATGGACAGTGGCATGGGATAGATGTATTAAACATTTTTTAAAGTTGCTCAAGGCTCTAACAAGAACATGTCAAGTATCTAGGGAACTAAAAATTCCCAGCAGTAAGAAAACACAAAGACTACAACTGGGAATGGTTTAGTTTAGAATAGCAGAAACATACTGTACAGGTCATTTACTGAAAAATAATATAGAGCCTTTCCTACTAAAATAGAAGATGTACAATGATAGACAAATCCAATATTAGATTATTTACAGGCTTGCAGTTCACCCATAACTGCAAACTTGATATAAAGAACAAATAGGCCTTGAGTACTACACAATGCAGTGTGGTCCATGTAAGCGGAACTTGCGTTAAGCTAATTTTCATTTAACTTGAAGCAATTCAGCAGATCCCGGCCAGAGTCTTTTTTCCCTTTGCTAATAAACAACGTTTATGTCGATTTTTGTTAACTAGAATTTTTGGATAGATCCAGGTAATTCTTCCATCCCTAATTGTATTAAGACTTGCTTAAGCAGAAGTTTTGTCTTCACTCCACCTCAGAAGACCAAGTTATAAATATGTGTCGTCACACATAATTTTGTGTGTGTGTGCAGTCTGTGCAACTGTGTGAGTAAAAGTCAACAGAGAAAGTGAAAAATTTGATGTATATATAATGAGATCAAACAGTGATCTCAGTCTGACCAACTCTGATCACATTATGGGCAGACAGCTCTTACTAATGACCTAACTGTATTATAATAACTGATAGTACAGTAATAAAAATAAAACATTCAGTCTCATTATGAAAAGATCACACCATTCCTATGGTGCTAAATTGGAATTCCCAGAGTGCCTATAACTTCCTGCTTTAATTTACCTATCTTCTCCTTTTTCTTTTCTTTCATTATTTATTTGTGCCAGCCACTTGCCCATTTTTGGTTATTCTTTACTATTGACAGACCTTGTGTTTCCCTCCATTTCCTGCTATACTTTTGTACATCCAGTAGTTCTTCATTCTCTTTTGCTCCATACGGAGCATGGAACCATGACTGCAGCTGGCTAGTCTTGGCCTCAATGAAAAAAAAATCACTTTTTCTTACAGGATGTCATGACATTTATCTTTTATGAAGTTTGAACCTGCTGTGGAAGACATGAACAATACAAAGATTTAAAGCAAGATGACCCATCTTTGTTTCCGTTAAATTCACATGGTAGTGAAAATTAATTCACTTTTTGTATGTATATGTTTATTCATTGTTAACCTTCAGCTCTTTAAGGAGAATAGGCCATCCACTAATTCATGTCAAGCCTTCATGTTTTGTGCCATCCATTCATTGTTAACCTTCAGCTCTTTAATGCACTGGATTGCTGGTTAATCGTTAAATAAGTACGTCAATCAAGCTTATTTTGTTCATTGCCATCAACGTCCCTAACATTTTATTGCACTGACATCGAACAAATTCACTAAACACTGGAAAAATATCATGGTTTTAAAACATCTCCTGAAATTTCTATAAATAGCCACACAAATTCAAGATGGCCACCATGATCATGTGACCAATTTGCATAAAATATATATTTTCAGATGTAGCAACAGTTCATAGTGGCGCTCTGAAAATTTAAAAACCCTATGTCTGTTTTTCAGTTTATGAATTTAAAAAAAAAACAGTTATTTTTAAAGAAATCTGCAAACACCCTTGGTAATGGGAGACACTAATGCTCCGGATCGCTGGTCAGCAAAGTGTTAAGGAGAATAGACCATCCACTAATTCATGTCAAGCCTTCATGTTTTGGGCCATCCATTAATTGTTAACCTTCAGCTCTTTAAGGAGAATAGACCATCCACTAATTCATGTCAAGCCTTCATGTTTTGGGCCATCCATTAATTGTTAACCTTCAGCTCTTTAAGGAGAATAGGCCACCCACTAATTCATGTCAAGCCTTCATGTTTTGTACCATCCATTCATTGTTAACCTTCAGCTCTTTAAGGAGAATAGACCATCCCCTAATTCATGTCAAGCCTACATGTTTTGTACCATCCATTCATTGTTAACCTTCAGCTCTTTAAGGAGAATAGGCCATCCACTAATTCATGTCAAGCCTTCATGTTTTGTACCATCCATTCATTGTTAACCTTCAGCTCTTTAAGGAGAATAGGCCATCCACTAATTCATGTCAAGCCTTCATGTTTTGTACCATCCATTCATTGTTAACCTTCAGCTCTGTTAAGGAGAATAGGCCATCCACTAATTCATGTCAAGCCTTCATGTTTTGCGCCATCCATTCACTGTTAACCTTCAGCTCTTTAAGGAGAATAGACCATCCACTAATTCATGTCAAGCCTTCATGTTTTGTGCCATCCATTCATTGTTAACCTTCAGCTCTTTAAGGAGAATAGACCATCCACTAATTCATGTCAAGCCTTCATGTTTTGTGCCATCCATTCATTGTTAACCTTCAGCTCTTTAAGGAGAATAGACCATCCACTAATTCATGTCAAGCCTTCATGTTTTGTGCCATCCATTCATTGTTAACCTTCAGCTCTTTAAGGAGAATAGACCATCCACTAATTCATGTCAAGCCTTCATGTTTTGTGCCATCCATTCATGGCTTTTCCATGTCTTCTTTATCACTTTCATGTCAGTCTCTAGTCCCCTGTTAATGTTAAGTCTTGTTTATTTCTTTACTTTTTTTTTTTTTTCTTCTTCTTCCTCGTTTGCCTTCAGACTTCCACATTAATGACTCTAATAAAGGCAGTAGTCAGCTCAAGGTTCCTGACATATCCAAACAGTTGTTTGTGGTATGAGGTAGGTTGTTGCCATATGCTACTCCGTTCATTGCTGTATGTTGGGCAGACTGTAGCAGGTGTTCAGCTGTCATCAGGCATAGATCTGTTGCACCAGTTCTATACTTGTGGTATAGATGGTCTCTCAATTGGTTGTGGCCAGTGCATAGGCGAAAAATGTTGACCTGATCTCGCCTAGATAGGATGACAGCACCCCCATTTTTAACTATGTTATTTTGCTGAACTATCAGTATTTGCATGAGTCCAGAACTGTGCTGGAAATTTTTGGTCAGCATACTTGATTGCTATACATTTTCTTTGTGTTTCTGTCTGTGTTCCTTTACTTTTTAATGCCTGGAATGTCAGATTTCAGCTTAGAATAGCATCTAGTCTTAGAAACATTATTCTTATTTTTCATAGTGGGATAGTTATGTTTGCTGGTATCTACTTTGCGACTGATCTTGCTAGCGTGGTATTTTTGCTATTATTTTTCATTTGCTTAGGTGCAAAGTTAGTTAGCTTGAGCCTGCCTCTTCCTACCCATTCATTCTCTGGCATATAGTGCGTCCTGCGAGTTTCTTAGATTTTTCAGCTTGTTGTAAGACTACTATCATGTCTGTCTTCAATTGACTGTTGCCCTGTAATGTTTTCCATATGGTTGATTTTCTTGGATTTTAGGGCCTCTGTTATGTTACTTGGTTTTGGAGTCTGTTTACTCTGTAAGAATTTGACTTTGCTGCCGTTGACCAGGCTGTGATGCCATATTCCATAGCAGGCCTGACTCTGCCTGTGAACAGCTTTTTGAGGATATTCTCATCAGCACCTCATGTGGCACCAGTTAACGTTTTCATGATGGCCATGCTTAGTTTTGCCCTTAGCTGTGTATTTGTTATCTGTGATTCCCAAGTTATGTGATTGTCTTGTGTGATACCGAAGTATGTTGGTGTGTCTTCTTGTACTGCCTGCTCATTTGGTTTGTTTGACGCACTGATGGGTCCAATGTTTCCACACCTAACAGGAAGGCATGCTCCTCTGAGTGGTTTCTGTAGGATCCCCCACCCAAAGTCAGTTGTTTTACCCCGTAGACTTGGGGGACCAGTTATTAGGCACAAGTTATGTGCCAGAGCCGTGTTTGCAAAAGCAGGTACCACACAAACAGGTACGGTTTGCTTGGTTGACAGAGGCTATGTATTCACACATGCATTACCTTCTGTATAGGAAGGGCCTGTCTTGTTAACCCCTGTCCCCCTTTTTTATTTCATTAATATTTCTGATATTAAAACTTCATACACATTAATTGCATAGAAATTGTAGTGCTGTGTAATGCTAACACTGGCAGCTGTCTTTTTTTATATTTTAGTATTTATCTTCTGAGATTAATGTTTCTAAGACTAGATGGTAAGGTTTAATATACAGTAGTTGATGCTTCTATGGGTCAAATGTTTCTATGGGTCAAATGTATGTGCATTGTTTAATTATGAGATCTATTCTTCTAAATTTTGTGATACTTGAAAATATGGCACTAACAATAACACTAAATATGCTTTTAATTTTGACGTGAAGGGGGGGGGAAGAATACATGCAAAATTGTTAGTTAAACAATAAAAACAGTTATAAATGAAAGGTGACAACAATTACTTTTTTCTTACTTTCTGATTCTGCCTATTAAAATGTCCATATTTTAGCAAAATTCTGATAAGCAGAATGTCTGATGAGTAGAAGTATTTTAGATGGTCCCAGAGACTTCTAGTTAACCAGGCTACATGTTATTGTTAAACTTTGCTGCGGGACAGACATCTGGAGTGTGAGGCTCATATGACTGTCAGTGGTGAAAGCCGAACGGAAGCCACTGGCACAAGAACGGACGTCCTGACCACAAAACATGAAACAAGAATAGGATTTTGAAATGTCAGGACAGTGAACGAGATGGGAAAACTAAAACAGGTCACAGCGGAAATGAGAAACTATAGATTACATATTCTAGGGATAAGCGAGAGCAGATGGGCAGGGATAGGAAAAGTTAAAACAGCAACAGGAGAAACAGTATTTTACTTTGGCAGAGGGGATGGACAGCACAATGATGGTGTAGCCATTATTCTACAGATGGGAATAGAAAGGTCATTACTGGAAAGGAAACCCATCAACAACAGACTGATAAGAATAAGATTGAGAGGGAGATTCACCAACACTACAATAATACAATGCTACGCACCAACAAATGACAGTGATGAAGAGGTCATGGATGAATTCTATCAACAACTGCAGAAAGAAATGAAAGACACACAAAGATACAATCTTATCGTAGTAATGGGAGACTGTTGCGGGGCTTTATACGATTCACTTCTTTTATTGTTGTTGCGGCCCCGTCTTCTATTTCAGTGGTCGTTGTGGAAAGCCACCGTTCTCATTGATTCAATAAGTTTCTTAGTTCTGGTCATTTGATTCATTAATTCTTGATCGTGCTATTGTTGGAATAGTTACGCGAATGTGAGTTAATACTTTCTGTCTGTCACAAGGTTTGAACTCAGTATCATAATTGTTGAATTTGTAACTTCAATGAACGTGATAAGTCTCTTCTCGAGTCCACACAATTTTTAATATACATTTCAAACAGTAGACAGTCCATGGAGGTTGATTATGAAAACATTATATATTAGAATTGAATCATACATCATAAATGCTATCCATGCATTATAGTCCTGGTCCAATAATATGCAACACTATAGTCAGAACGTCGTAACTATATGTACGCGCGGTTGGGACATCCAACGGCCGACAATGAGATTAGACGTCTGGCGATATAAAACGAATGTGGACCATAATTTCATCCTTCCTTGACTTTAGTTAAAATTACTAACCTCGATACATTCCTCTCTTCATAAGAATATCGGACTGACCCATGTCCGTACTGCAATAACATATGTGCGGCAATATCATGCCTACCACTGGAAGGATTATAGGACACGTCTTATCCGTTTGACGGTCATCTAAGAAAAGGGTGTGGTAACCTAGTCACGGTGCGTGACATACCAACGCATACACGTCATAATCAATCGTGTGTATCGCGTAGTCTAACTAACAATTATTTACATTATATTAAACGTAGTCACCTATTAATCTTATGCTGTTAACCTCTAGCAGACCATGCCAATAAAATACCTTAACAATTCCCTGTCCACTGGGGGAAAAAAAAATCTATTAGATAGATTTTTTTTTAACAAAAACCCATCTGAAAAATTACCATTTTGTTACCATTTTCAAAAAAAAAAATTTAACGAGATTGCGGCATATGGCCTACAACGTTCTGTCTAGAACCAATGTCGTGGTCATGTCGACTAACCAATAGTCATGTAATATATTCATTATTTATATCATAAATAAATATAAATGGTAATAAGAACTAAAAGAGAATGGTAATGTCGATCTCTAATTAAATAATTAATTAACTTAAAATATGTCGTGATAAAATGTCATGTCAGACTAATTTAAAGTGTTAAAATTAAACTAAATAACTATACTAGGTATGGAATAAGAATAAGTTGTTGAAAATCTAATGTAAGAAAAATGAGAGGATCTGTTAAAGAAAGACATAATAACGAATAAAGAATAAATTAGAGAAAGAAAAAAAATGATGTATAAATTTAACTAAGTTATGTGTGTTGAACATCAAGTAAGTGTAGTATTAAGTTATTAATACCTTTCTAACTAATTTATTTAAACAATAGTATGCAATATAATCATGTAATTCTAAGAATATAATCAAAGAATTATGTGAGTTTTCTTTTCTTTCTTTCCTTCATTTTTTTTAAGTTTCATTCATTTTTTTAAAATTCATCTCACTTGTCATTTTAATGTGGATTAGTTTTTTTTAAAAAATAAATTAAAGTAATTAACATTGGATATGAAGATCCATTCGTAGTCTTGATCCTTGAATTTCCATTAGACAAAATGTTCAAGTATTCTGAATCACGTTATATAACGAATTAGTTCGACTGGAATGTCATTTATTTTCTCCGAAGTGTTTTGAAACAATGTTGTGACAAATGTAAACCAGGAAAGTCCCGGTGTAAAGACGAATATAGTGTCAATTGATTGCAGTCACTTTGCGTATAATTTGCCTATAGAAAGCAGCTGAGTAAATGGTTCATTCATGTGTCAAAAAGCAACGATGGTGCTATGTTCTTTGATTAAGTTTCTCTGTACATAGTATTGTCTTTGCGACAAACAACGTAAATTAGGAATCGACATCATTAGGATTTCGAGATAATGTATCTGCCAAGATGTTGTCGGCTCCTGTGATGTACTCGAATGAAAACTCGAAGGGTTGGAGGAGTATAGCAAATCTGGTCAATTTTGGACTCTTGTGATTTGCTCGTTGTAGTGATGCTACGGCCCTTTGATCGGTTTGTACTACAAAAGGGGCTCCCAGTAGGAATTTTTCTAGTTTGGTTATAGCCCACACGACGGCTAAAGAGTTCGCGATGAACGGTAGAGTACTTCACTTCTGGTGGTTTCAGTTTTCGTGACACGTACAAGTTTGGATGGAGGATTGTCGTCATGGTATTGGAGCAAACATGCGCCAATTTCCGTAGTTACTCGCATCTGTACGAAGAATGAACTTTTTTAGAAGCATCAATTAATCTCAAAATAGGTGGATTTGAAAATATAGAAATTATTTGCCGAAAAATTCTGTCACATTCGTCAGTCCATGTCACTTTCACTGGCATGTTCTTCTTTAGTAATGAGGACAATACAGCAGTGATGGATGACAAGTTAGGTACGAATCTACTGTAATATTGGACTAGACCTAACAAGCTTCTCACTTGTTTCTTCGTTTTGAGGAACGGAAATTGTTTAAAATTTTTTGAAACTCTCTGTTGCGG